>JAODUO010000064.1:117500-385000 GCA_025642075.2 Ridgeia piscesae | reverse complement strand
ATGACACGTTCACACCGTTCACGTCTGACACAATGATATGTGTAGCACGGAGAAAATATTATTGATTTATTGTCATTGGTATCGCCTAGTGAATTGGCAATGGCTGCCATTCTCCGTACGTTTGCGATTGTGTAATAGTGAAGAATTAAAGACACAACAAAGGTCGGTTTTCCATATCCTGTCTGTCCGGCGACATACAAGTAAACGGGTGAACCAACCTCGTGTCCATAGTTTACGCAAAAAAAGACCAATGGGACCAGGGTGGACGGTATTGATATATATATATATATATATATATATATATATATATATATATATATATATATATATATATATATAGAGAGAGAGAGAGAGAGAGAGAGAGCAGAGAGAGCAGAGCAGAGACAGAGACAGAGACAGAGACAGAGACGAGAGACAGAGACAGAGACAAGACAGACAGGAGAGACCAGACAGACCGACAGACAGACAGACAGACAGACAGACAGACAGACAGACAGACAGACAGACAGACAGACAGACAGACAGACAGACAGAACAACAGACAGACAGACAGATAGATAGAGAGACAGAGAGATAGAGAGAGAGATACAGAGAGAGAGAGAGAGAGGGGGGGAGAGAGAGAGACAGAGAGAGAGAGAGAGAGAGACAGACAGACAGACAGAGAGAGAGTCAGAGAGAGAGAGAGAGAGAGAGAGAGGAGAGAGAGGAGAGAGACAGACAGACAGACAGACAGACAGACAGACAGACAGACAGACAGACAGACAGACAGACAGACAGACAGACAGACAGACAGACAGACAGACAGACAGACAGACAGACAGACAGACAGACAGAGAGTTACAGATCAACCAATAAGGTCTTTATATTGTTTATTAAACCAGATAAACACAACACATATATTTGCATGTCATTCATCGCAGAACTTGTGATACCGGAGGTAGAACGTTCAGCGGTCGACGTTTCGTCGCCGGTTTGAGGTTCGGCCTGAAACACGCTCACCCGCAATATAATCCAGAACATCTAGGTGAGTGACGTTATAGTTGGTGTAGCATTTTCTTCGTGGTGAGTGTTTCCCTATCAACATACATGTTCAGCTTGGAGGTCTGTAGGTTGGAGGTTAACCACATAGAACCACCAGTGGCCGACTCGATGAAGCATATTCTGACGAGGAAGTAAGTAGTTCAGTCATGCGTGTTTTTCGCACCATAGTCGTCAGCAATCATGGTAAGAGGGCAGGGAAGGGAACTGTCGCTAACCAAACTAGTCACTCAGTCGTATACGTAAGGAGAAAAGAAACCAAGGTGAACTACGTTCCAAATATGGGTGCAGAACTTTTTGTTTATCTTGATGAATGTATGCATATTCTGCGGAAAACAGCTATAAAATTTAACATTGCGCATGCGCAATATGATTTGTCTGTCTATTCTCGGTAGATATTCAAATTAGAACACTGCGCATAGGCAAAGATATAATGATGAACATGAGGAAAGTGACCCAAGTGGTCTACGTGCCGAACATTTGCCCTTAACATAGACTTTTGACCTTGATATTTGACCTTTTCGTATTTTTAGACCTAGTTTTAAAATAACACACGAATTTTGGGGATTAGTTCATGACCTATCCGCGGAGGTGCGCCATTCTTTGGTCATCTATCCGCCAGAGGGAACTACATCACCTTTGACCTTTTTGGCCTACTTTAAAAAACTAAGACACGCGCACATTGACACTAGTTCTTGACCTATCCGCAATGGGCGCTGCGTGATCTTTGAAACATATAATCTACTTTAAAAAATAAGACACGAATTTTGACAGTAGTAGTTCACGACCGATCCGCAAGGTAGTTTGGCCTAGTTTGTAGTTCACCACCTATCCACCAGGAGCGCTGCGCGACATTTGACCCCACTTGATCTAGTTTAAAAAAAATAAACTTTAATTCTTACCGTACTAGTTCACCCCATCCGCTTGTTTGGTGACCTTGACCTAGTTTCTGCCCTTTACCTGGTTATCACGTCACTTCTCCCTCCCCTCCCGACCCGACCCAGCTCTCACTTCACCCTACTAATCAAGTAGAAATAATTAAATGACAATCTACAACAAAAACGTAATATGTATGTATTAAAATTATACGCCAACGCCCGTGGTATACCAACTGTATGTGGGCTTTTTACTTAAAATAAATGTATTCATATTCGTATAACCAACTACCAACAGTTTGCAAAGCTATTTTTAAACGGTATGTTGTAAGACATGTTACTGGACAGAAAGATATATTTCAGGGTCATCGTCTGCGTACCGTAAAAAATCAATGTGTATATTTGTTTACGGAATAAGGCTTTGGAATACCTTGCACAAAAGCATTACCAGCAATGGAACAGTACAGTCATTTATTTTTACTTTTACATGTAGGCACCCCTGAATTTACTTTGTGTTGACATACAATTGAAATAAATCTAAAACAGCCATGGACGGTCCCAAGCCCGGCTGAGAAAAGAGGAGGGTTGGGCAAAGGGCTAACAACCCTTTCCCGTAAAAAATCAGATTGTTACGAAAACATCGACCAAAGGAACTCTCCTGAACTTGGGAGAGGGAGGGCCTCCTGGGGAGAGTATGACGCCATGCAGTGAAAGCCGTAAGGAAGCTACATCGCCGATACCCTTCTTGTCTTCCAAGAAAATATCAAAAATCGGAACATGGAACGTGAGAACCATGTTCGAAGCAAACAAAGCAGCCCAAATAGCAAGGGAACGACGGGCCTACAACATCACAGTATTAGGGCTATGTGAAACGAGGTGGACACAGTCGGGGCAAGTCAGACTGAATACGGGAGAAATGATACTGTACTGGGGCATGAAGAGGAAGACGCACATCACACAGAAGGCGTGGCATTCATGCTGTCACACGAGACACAGAATGCTCTCATTAACTGGGAAGCAGCGGAACCAAGGATCATCTATGCCTCATTCAAAACAAAGAAAGAAAACATCAAGCTCAACATCATTCAGTGCTACGCACCCAAAAACGAAAAGGATGAGGAAACAAAAGAGGATTTTTACAACAAACTGCAGACATTGTGTAACAAACTAAAGGAGAAGGACATGACTATACTCATGGGAGACTTGAACGCCAAAATCGGATCAGACAACAGCGGGTACGAAGAAGCCATGGGCAGACGGGGACTTGGCAAACTGAATGAAAATGGCGAGATGCTGCCTGACTTTTGTGCATTGAACAGCATGATCACCGGAGGCAGCGTGTTCCCGCATCGCAGGATTCACAAGGCAATCTGGGTATCACCAGACCACAGAACAGAAAATCAAATAGACCATATCTGTACAAAGAGGGGCAGATGCAGCCTCAGACCACCATCTAGTGCTGGCCAGAATAAAGATGAAGCTAAAGAAGAGAGAAGTCAAGAGGAGCACCAGAACGCAGTACAATGTGGACTTCCTAAAGGACAGGGTGACAACAGAGACCGTCCGACTTACAGTCAGAAACAAATATGAAGCCCTACAAGATCTTCTTGATGAAGGAAACATGGACATAGACACACAATGGCAACAGATCAAGGAGATGTGGACCAGCACATGCAGCGAAGTTCTGGGAAAGACGAAATACCAACAAAAAGACGGGATTTCTGCAGACACTGTCAACAAAGTGCAAGTGAGGAAGGAAAAGAAAGGTGCAATTAACAACAGCCGAACGAGAGCAGCAAAAGCAACAGCACAGGAAGAGTACACAGAGGCAAACAGAGCAGTCAAGAACAGCGTAAACACAGACAAGGCAAACTTCATTGAAGACCTAGCCAAGGAAGCAGAGTATGCATCAGCCCAAGGAAACATGAAACAACTGTATGATATAACAAGAAAATTAGCAGGAAAGTGCAAGCGTACAGACAGACCTATCAAAGATAAGAATGGCAATGTACTTACCAGTGATGAAGATCAGTTGAAGAGATGGAGGGAACATTTTGAAGAACTGCTAAACCGGCCACCACCCAGAACCCTCCAGACATCACACCAGCGGAAGAAGTACTCCAGATAAACTGCGAAAGACCAAGTAAGGCAGAGATTGAGAAAGCCATCCATCACATGAAGAGAGGGAAAGCTTCAGGCCCAGACAAAATTCCTGCCGAGGCAATCAAGGCTGACATAGAGACCTCCACAGAGATACTGCATAATCTATTCGTGAAGATATGGGAGCAAGAAGAAATACCAACTGAATGGAAAGAAGGGTACCTCGTGAAGCTCCCAAAGAAAGGAGATATGCAAGATTGTAAGAACTACAGAGGGATAATGCTCCTATCAGTACCCGGAAAGGTCATCAACAGAGTCATCTTGGACAGACTGAAGACAGGGATGGATGCCAAGCTCAGAGACCACCAAGCTGGCTTCCGCAAAGACAGATCATGCACCGACCAAATAGCAACACTGCGAATCATTGTTGAACAATCCATGGAATGGGACTCATCCCTGTACATAAACTTTGTAGACTACGAGAAGGCATTTGAAAGCCTCGACAGAGATACACTGTGGAAGCTTCTACAGCACTACGGGATACCAGATAAACTTATATCTCTGATAAGAAATAGTTACGAAGATATGGCACGCAGGGTCGTTCATGCAGGACAACTTACAGACTCCTTCATGGTGAAGACAGGAGTGAGGCAAGGATGTCTTCTGTCACCATTCTTATTCCTGCTCGCCATAGACTGGATCATGAAAATGGTTACAACAAATAGAAGAAATGGGATCCAGTGGACACCTTGGAGCCAGTTGGAGGACCTGGACTTTGCGGATGACCTCGCTCTCCTCTCACATAGCCATCAACAAATGCAGGAAAAACAGAGCTGCTAAACACAGTGTCAACACAGCTAGGACTCAACATCAACAGAAGCAAGACAAGGATTATGAAAGCCAACACAAATAACAACAACCCCATTACAATGAACGGAGAGCCACTGGAAGAGACAGAGTCATTCACATACCTGGGCAGTACAATCAACAAACATGGAGGCACAGAAGAAGACGTCAAAGCAAGGATACAGAAAGTAAGAGTTGCATTCATCATGTTGAGAAAAATTTGGAGCGCAAAACAAATCAAAACTAACACCAAACTGAGAATATTCAATTCAAATGTCAAGGCAGTTTTACTCTATGGATCGGAGACATGGCGAAGTTCACAGAAAACACTAAAAAGAATACAGACCTTCATCAACAAATGCCTGCGTAGAATCCTACACCTGAAGTGGACAGACAAGATATCCAACACTACACTCTGGAAAATGACCAAGCAACACCCATAGAAAATGAAATAAAGAAGAGAAAATGGAGGTGGATAGGACATACACTCAGGAAACCACACAACGCCATCACCCGTCAAGCGATCACATGGAACCCCCCAGGGAAGAGGCGAAGAGGTAGGCCACGAAACACCTGGCAAAGAGACACGGACAAAGAAACGAAGGAGATGGGATACACCAGGAGAGAAATGGAGAGAATGGCCACGGACAGAAAACGGTGGCGTTCCTTGGTCGATGGCCTATGCTCCCAGCGAGCAAACAGGCATAAGTAAGTAAGTAAGCTATATGTTACATCTTCTGTCCATATAATAGAAACAGTATCACGATAATTCTCGCTAGACACTACGTTGTTTAGGCACTGTTTAATTATGTTGTCTTTGGAGTTATAATTGTTTTTCTTTAACGTATTGTATTTATTCAACATATATCTATACCGGTTGGGGGTGAACAATATAAACCTACTGCCCTTCTGTTCACACCCCTTCCACAAATACTCATGGTTACTTGTTTATATGTTGAACATGCTGTATTTATGATAAGGGATTGTGTAATTCGTACTTGCTCTGGTTGGAAATAAATAAACTACTTACTTATTTATTAATTTACGTATGCAGTATTTCATTTTCACGGATTCCACGACATTCAGTTGCCATGATAGTCAACTGTCAACTCGAACTCTATTTTATGGTTACAAACATAAATATGGCAATTACGTCAATGTCACAATAACTAAACGAGTGTTTTACTGTTGTGTTGTACCATTCCAGACATTATACCATGAATTGCGACAAATTTCTAAGACATATGTACGTATATTTCCTGTGTTTGTATTAAATATTGTTTAGGATAATCAGTCAATAAAGCATTCATGTATGTATGTAATTGTTGTACCGTGATCTACAAATGATACGAATCGTATCGCGACGGTGTGTATTGTTCCGGCCCTAGGTGCAAACAAAGCATTAAATTACATGCATTTAGTGAAGTATATACAGTCATGTTAAGTCATGTTAAGAGGTTGCTTAACATATCATCCGATATGTAGAACTAGTACGATATATTGCAATGTAGATGTGCTCGCTCTCTGTCAAACGGTCAAAAGCGTGTTTATCTTGTTTTAATTTAAGATTATGTAACTTAATGAGAAAGATAGGGCCTACAACGATGTGGCAGATTTCGAACAGGTGACAATACATGTGGACAATATTGTACCTTTTCCGTTAATTCGTCGTGCTGAAGCCGTCGCTGCCGTCGTAGATGGCTCATCTGGTTCATCTGGTTCATCTGGTTCATCTACTGAGCCTAATGAATGAACTGAAATATCCACTAGGAATTATTTTTCAACAATTGCTTAATGACGAGGCAGTGTTTCAACACGTGAAATACACAAGAAAGTACAATGTTATACTATATTGTTAATTTAACGCACAGCTTGAATAACGATTGCGATCTTGAACAGGGAAAACAGATCGGAACACTTCAAGAACTAGACAACATCGACATCATGAGCAAAGGCATCACTTATATAGTCCAACAAAATTCGATAAACGTAGCCAGACAAATCAACAAGCAAGAAAGATAAAATATATCGTCATCAACACCAGACCTGACGACGGAATAACAAGAAACGGTAGAATGGGCAGCACACAATCATGAGTGGCATATTTCAGAAGAACGACGGGGGTGGAGATATACCATTGTTACAAACATGCACAGACAATTATGTCATTGTCACAATAAATAAACGAGTGTTTTTCTGTTGTTGTGACATGCTATGCAATGTAGCCTTTGTCCTAGGTGTGGTTGTATGTGGGTCTGCGTCACCTAATGAAAGAACTGAAAGTTTCATAAGGAATTATTTGTCTCTGACAAGGCATTGCTGCTAAACACGAACAATAGAACAACATGCACCGTTATATTTAATTGTACATTAAACGCGCAACTAAAATATCGATCACGAACTGGAAGAGCGAAAATGGTTCGGAACTAGATGACATCGATATATTCAGCGAAAACATCCTATATATGACATCCATTCCTTGTTGGAATATATATATATATATATATATATATATATATTCCAACAAGGAATGGTCGTTATAAAAAGTCATACAACATATGAAAGTGAATAAGAAGACATGATTAACAAGTGTCCACGAAGGGACGAAGGCACATATGTAGAATCAACGAAGATGCATTTAAGAAGCTTGTTACAATCATAGAATTAATATATATATATATATATATATATATATATATATATATATATATATATATATATATATTCTTGTGTTGTAGCCACGCTTTTAAGAATTAGAATATATATATATATATATATATATTATATATATATATATTAAAAAATATATATATATATATATATATTTTTATTAAGTATTATAAAATTGATATGATATATATATATATATATATATATATATATATATATATATATTATATTTTGACTCATATATATAATTTATATATATATATATATATATATATATATATATATATATATATATATATATATATATATAAAATCATATATATGTGCAAAATATCACAGATGTGATTCAGCAATGTGCGACCTGCGTATCCAATACAATCAATATGAAAGGGTGTACGATGATATCATCACCTGCGCGAGTCCTGGTGAGAACGCACTGCGAAATGGCAGAAAACGACAACCACAGAAGAACACAGTACGAAGAAATGTTCACGATCGCCAAAAAAGAAAGCCCCGAAGGACACTAGAAACTACAATCAGGATATCATAAGAACATAGATTTCAAGGATACTGATGAAAATAAGAAAAACGCAGACTGTAGGCAAAGGAAGTCGGGGAAACTCTTCCAGGTAAGCAATTGGGAATGTCGACGATAAATATAAGAACATAGAACTACAGAATAACTTTACAACGAACTACGCGGCAGTGAACAGAGTAACAAATCACACCGATTCAAACGAGGTACATGAAATAATGCCATCTGATAGATAAAAGCATAAAGAGCTACAAAGAACAAGACAACATCAAGCAACGACCATGTGACTATAGATACATTCAAAGCACGATAAGAAAAAATATCATCTTCACCAATAGATCGATAATATTTATACAGAAAGCTACAATTTCACCAACAGGAAGGAATGTGACAGGGAGACACTATATCGCCCAAGCAGTTCACGCCAACACAAACTTCATATTCCGAAGACTGACGAAAGAAACCAGGGGCGTGGTGAAGTACACAATCGTCTTCGATTCCCCGATGTCATATGAACTACACTAAATACTGCTGGAGAAAGTAAAATGCCCACTGTTGAGTATGAACAAGATGAAGACTAAGATGAAGATATAAACATTGACCGATATATGTAAACACCACTCAGATAGAGAACGTTAAAAGCCACATCAAGTTGGGACAGCGATAGAGCACGAGTGAAAACATCGACGACAAGGAGATGCAAAGACGAATAACGACAGGATGGACAGCATTCGTCAAGCAATGACCAATACACAGCGCGTAGAAAGCTCACGAAGAACAGGAACTAGAGCAAGGTCGGCGAGACGATAGAGTGTAGAACTAGAGGAATATTAGAAGGGCACAATCTGACAAGAGATAGCGCAAGATAGGCAGACCTCGAAACACAATGATAGACACTACGGCTGCACAATAATGATGATGCTGTTGTCTTAAAATACCAATATAAGACACTATTTTAAACATCGCGTATGAATTGAGCATAGCCGGCTCATATTTTCAGTTTATGTTTTGCAAAACAACCTACAGAAAATGAAACAAACATAACTCAGAACACGTCCAAACTAATCAGTCAGGACATCTATTCTCTTTTATTTCAGAATATGTCATTTCCACAAACAGTGTAATCAGATATTGTTTATCCGGTTTTAAATAATCCAGTTGTTTCGCGATCCGCACGTTTTGTATGAGAACCGTCTTGATACCATGTCATGTCATTATATGGTGTTTCGCTAGTCTGCACGTTACGTCTATCCGACCAAACACCTTGGGAACTAAAGTGTGCCGATAAACGAGTCGTGAAAGTAAAATTAATAAAGTATACCATTCACTGTGTCACAGAGAATGGCGAACATTAAATACAACATGTTGTGGAAATTACATATCCTAAAAATAAAAAAATAAAATGGTCACCTTGCAAAAGGTTGTCCGCAGGAATTTTTATGATATCTGATTTCCCCGATTAAAAGTCAGCCAAATAATATATGTAATAACATCAAGGTCAATATTGGAATAGAGTGGACTAGAATGACAACATAGCGAGGTTACTTCTTTTGTAGGAATAGTTTTTCAAGATTTATTTATTTTGCGCAAGTGTCATACTGACATAACTAATCCTGCTACTTACACGCTTCTGTTGTTGCATATTTCGATGTAAAGAAGGAGACACACTCCAGTAGTAACATACACGCCAAAAGTTTGTTCAGCAGTCTATTGTTGACGTTGCCAGCATCTACTAAAACAACAGGACTTATTCAATGTGTTAATTAATTGAACAAAGGTTAATATGTTTACGTGTATATGTAAATATTATGTATACGTATGTGTATGTGCATGTATGTACATGTGTACAGGGCGGATAGAAGATGTGTACATCGAATTATTGAAAGAAATACCAACAGCTCGATGACAGTCCACTTATACAAAGAAAACAACAAGATCGACATCAGTAGAAGAGTTCGACAGGAAGATACCATATTGCCCAAGCTGTTTACGACATCACTGACTTTGGAAACCTGAGATTTGAAGATAGACGGCGAATATCTTAGTCATCTTCACTTAGCTGACGATATTTCCATATGTGCTAATATACCACATGAACTACAGCAAATGTTACAGGAATTACCTGATGAAAGTGAAATTCAGGGTCTGAAGGTGAACATGTCGAAGACAAAGGCGATGATGGCAAACGGCACACCAATATACGTCAACAACACTCAGATCGAGAACGCTGAGAGCTACATCTATATGGGACAGATATACAGCACCAGAGACAAAAACCAAGACAAGGAGATTCAAAGAAGAATCAAAGCCGGATGGACAGCATTCGCAAAGCACCGCGACATCTTCAAGGGTGACAACGGGATATGCTAAGTATCAGCTCATGCGTACTTCCAGCAATTATATACGGCTTAAAAACATGAGCACTCACCGCCCAGGAAAAAAACATGCTAGCAGCCGCATAAACAAAAATGGAAGGAGTATGTGTACCGGGAAAAAACAAAACAAAAACATCTCGGTAAGAGAAAAAACAAAGGTCACAGACGTGATTGAACAAGTCCAAAGACGTAAATGGACATGGGCAGGGCTCGTCAGCATGATACGAGATAACCGATGGACACTGCGTATCACCTCCTGGAAACGTTACGAAAGGAGAAGACTTAGAAGAACGACGGCGAGATGGTGGAGAAACGAAATAGACGACTACTGGAAATTAACTGAAAGCTGGTCCTTCAGCACCACTCCTCTTTCGTGTTATCAGATCATGACGTCTATAGACTGGTGGAGGGTTGCTGTTGATAAATTATCACCATCGCGCCGCAATAAGTTTAGCTTCTTCGCTGTCACATTTCGTCTGTTGAAGTATTTCAGTAGCCGCGCAAATGTACAGTATGTGGGCATAACAATATGTCTACCACCCCGAAGAAATGCCACCATTCCTGTCCCCTATTCTAGATGTCTATTATAGCATGCCTAGAACAATGCTAACTCTAAATTAGGCCCGGAGCCAGGTCCACCTCTCAGGATGTTTGCTTCTTTTTTTTCACTAGTATTTCCTGATAACTGATACGCTTGGCCATCGCAAGTTCATAATGAGCACTTCCAACTCGGGGCCTTTTGGTCTCAGGGGGCCAGAAACCCCCTTTTCGGGCCTGCAAATTCACATATTTTGTCACTGTGGGGCCAAGCATAGCTGTAGAGACGTAACATTTGGCAGAAAGCTTCAAGAGGCATATGGGAAGGTGGCTGTCTATGATATCGGGGTTTAACCCAAATCAATTCCACAGTGTGAACCATTGAGTCCCCCAAAAATGAATAAAATTGTCTACCGCCTGACAGGTTAGTGTCATAAATATTTACAAGTCTTTATGTGTAACAAAATGGGCATTTTGTCACATAGCAACCTTGCCACTGCCATTAGCTTCGGTATGATACCAAGATGACCTCTGTGTCTTGAAAACTCTGCCCGCTGTGGGTGAAAACACTAATCCACCTTCTAAATCACTGAAATTGTAATTATTACATGTTGGGTCTTCTAATGCGCTATTATCTTTATTGTACTGATAATAATCATGATATAGATGTCGATTTAATGTTTCTCAATGTTTTCAGGTTTGATTGTGCGCATTTAAATTACACTGATGATAAAAGTCAAGGTGCGCTGGCGGGGAAAATCAAACTAGGCTTGACAATATGGCATGTTGTATATCATTTTGAAGCTCTGCATCTCTAGGTGTCGAATCTTGAACTTTGGATCATCATATATTTACGCCTGGATGAAAATCCTAACGCGCCCCATAAATCACAGATTTTTTTATCGAATGTCCGGTCTTCTAATGCGCTACTATCTTTAGTGCATCGACACTAACGATGATCTTGACTTAATGTTTTGTCAATGTTCTTAAGTTTGATTGTGCACATTGCTATATATGAATTATACTGAAAGTCAAGGTCATCGATACATTTCAAGGTCAATGTGTTTTCACCTCGCTCATGGACTGTGCAGGCACGAAAATTAAACTGCTTGACCATATGGCATGTAATACCTCACTTTGAAACTCTGCACATATGCGTGTCGAAACTTGGACCTTGTTTCATCATATAATTACTCATGATACCATTGGCATAACACCCCTGGAGGTAATACGGCCCCCACTATATCTGCAAAGTTATCGAGCACGACATTTGCTTAATATGGTGGAGACTGATGCAGTCACTTCGCGATCAAATACCAGGAGCTCAGAGAAGCAGTGAGGACTAGGGAACTGGGAGAAATTGATTGCTTCTGGATCAAATACATGGATTGCGTCTGGCTCTTCGTGTAATTGAACAATGCAACCGAAAGATCGAACCAGATCGGTACACGTAAGGGAAGGCCAAACCCGTTTTCCGTGCATATCAGGAGAATTATGCTCGATTTCTTACATACTACAGATACGTTATGAAACACGTTGAGAAAACGCGTCCTGGTTCAGAGAAACTATTGAGTGCTAAAGTTATCAGATTTCCCATTTAGCGGACCCCATTCAAATCCTGCAACACTGAATTAAAATAATAGAAGAAACAACTATGAAGAGGCTAAAGGTGAATCAGGTTTTGTTGCATATTCTGTTGGAATCGGCGGTATCTTCATTAATGCTGAGTGAGCCAACTTTACGTTTTGACTGCACACACCAAGGGAGAGTTTGTAGAGGCTGTGTGGAATATGGTTGGTCGCACATGCAGCAATCCAGAGAGGCAGCAAAGAGAAAAAAGACCCCGCGAACTATCTTGGTTCAAGGATCAGATGAAGTGAACGGTCAAATCTTTCCAATGCTTTGTCAATCCAATTCAGTTCAAGCACTCCCGAGCTGTCATCAGGAGCAACTATGCCAGAAGATGTAAACCATGATTGTTTAAAATGGCAAAGCACAAAAATATGAATTCATCCGGGATCGACTTCGCATGAATATAGTCACGTTTTTCGACCCCATCATGATGAACAAGTAAAAAAAGATGATCCAATACAAGACCAAAAGTAGATTCATCTTTTAGGTCCCATGGCTGCAAATAAGCATCACTCTGACCTGCTGATCTATCCCCTCACTTTGACGCCATATTCAATGGCAACAATTGGTAGGTTCTTTGCGAAAACCATTAAACCGCAAGGGGTGAAGTCCCTGATCAAAGATGCCGATCTTGCATAGCTCCCTGGTCTTAACGATTACGCCCTAATACAAGAAGGTAATTTATCCTTCCACATTAATGATGTGTCCCCGACTATGAAGATGATATCACATTGAATCTTATATACTCTGCCTGCTGCAGCAGAAAACATCAACACAGACAGCTGGGTCGATCTTTTCCATTAATAGTAATAATAATGACTTCTTATGCGCCAATATCCTCGAAGATCGAGGTTAGTGGCGAAATAAAACCAAGGCATTAAGCAATCTCGTAATCGTAGAACAATGCGTGAGTCGTCAACGGATGCATGAAGGGGCTAGGAAGCTAGGAAGGATAGGCAGCATTAAAGCGATTGGTTTTAGACGCCGGTGGAATGAAACTATATTTTGTTCTAATATAACACTGGTAGGAAGTGAATTCCACACAGTTGTTGTCGCAACAGAGAAAGCTAAGGTTCCAGCTTTCGATATCACCCGAGGAATGTGAAGAGGCCATTACGATCATCGTAGCTGTGTTGATGTTCACCAAAATCAACTGAACGTGATCGCAGAGGGTGTGGTGTAAGGGTCGTCGTTGACGGGTTGAACATCCGCCAACCTGCAGATTGGAAAACCGTCTTCACAAATGACGAAAACAACATTTATACATATGTCTTCTACTCGAGCACTGGAGCTATCCCACTATGATTAGGCCGATCATATTTATCGAAGCTGGTTAAGCGTTCCTCGACGGAGTGACTTCAGTAGAATATCTACCTGGAAAAAACTTATTATATGAGGATTATCATATACATCAAATACACTCAAACCACGATGTCTCACATCAACACCATCAGGTTAATTCAGATCAAAGGACTCTGATATATTTCTCACATTTCTGTATTTTGCAAAATTGCTCACGGTCGACGTTGTTGGAAATTGAGACCAATCATATTACTGTTCAAGAACTCAAGGTTCATGCAAACCTCGCTGCAGTTGGAGATTATCACCATCTTCCCATTTTCCACAAAAACCAGCATTATAATGAGCACATTATGAATCCAGTCACATACATACATGATTATATGAGAAGAAAATATCTAGAATTGACATCTGGAGATGCAGAGTTTCAAAATGAGATACTACATGCCACATGGTCAAGCATTATACGTTTGATTTTCGGGCCCGTGATCGGGGTAAAACACATTGACCTTGATTTTTATCGTTGACCTTGACTTTCAATATAATTCAAATGCGCACAATCAAACTGAACAACGTTGAAAAGCATTAAATCAACATGAAATCATGATTATTATCACTAAAATAAATATAGTAGTGCATTAGAAGACCCAATATTTGATAATTACAATTTCAGTGACTTAGGGGGCGCGTAATTATATGAGGAAACAAAGTCCAAGATTAGACACCTAGAGATGCAAAGCTTCAAAATGAGGTATTACATGCCATATGGGCAAGCAGTTTCGTGTTCGCGCCCGCACAATCCATGAGATGGGGAAAACACGTTAAACTTGAAATGTATTGGTGACCTTGACTTTCAGTATAATTCATATCAATCAATGTATAATCAAACTTTACAACATTAAAACAACATTAAGTCAAGATCATTGTTAGTGTCTAAAAAACTGTCTATGTACTAAAGATAGTAGCGCATTAGAAGACCCGACATTCGATCAAACGAATTTCTGTGATTTAGGGGGCGCATTAAGGTGTTCATCCACAACGGGCGTAATTATACGAGGAACCAAAGTTCAAAGTTCGACACCTGGAGATGCAGAGCTTCAAAATTATATACTACATACCACATTGTCAAACCTAGTTTTATTTTTCCGCCTGCGCAGTCAATGCGCGGAATAACACGCATTGACCTTGACTTTTATCATTAACCTTGACTTTCGGTATAATTGAAATGCGCACAATCAAACTGAACAACAGCGAGAAACTTTAAATCAACATGTAGATCGTGATTACTATCAGTAGAATAAAGATAGCGCATTAAAAGACTCAACATGCGATAATTGGGGTGGGTTAGGGTTTTCACACACAGCGGGCAGAGTTTTCAAGATGCAGAGGTCGTCTTGGTATCATATCGAAGCTAATGGCAGTGGGATGTTTTCTATGTGACAAAATGACCATTTTGTTTCACAGAAAGACTTGTAAATATTCATTTATGACACTAACCTGTCAGGCGGAGGATGATTATTTTCATTTTTGGGGGACTCAGTGGTTCACACTGTGGAATTGAATTGGGGCAAACCCCTATATCATAAACCGCCACCTTCCCCTATCTCTCAGGATGCTTTCTGCCAAATTGTGTTTCTCTACAGCTATGTTTGGCCGCACAGTGAAAAATATTTTTAAGTTACATCATTTCAAGCCCGAAAGGGGGGTTTATGGCCCCCTGAGGCCAAAAGGTCCCAAGTTGGGAGTGGCCATTACGAACTTGCGATGGCCCAGTGTATCAGTTATCAGGAAATACTAGTGACAAAACTTAGCAGAAAACATCCTGAGAGGTGGACCTGGCTCCCGGCCGCGACTTCGCCTTTCCGGATACACATTTTGTAAAGGCACTGCTTGCAATGCTATCTGCGTTGCGATTGGTTGCTGGAAGTAAACACGCGCCACGTGCATTTGACAGTGCGACTTGGCAGGCGGGAGCGACGTCGGATCGAGGAATACACAAAACCAACCAGTACGCGCGCAAAGTGAAAAAATCGTTAGAATCTAGGTGGAAAAACTGTATTAGTAGAATGTGAGGGTAAATAGCCGAAAATACGATATTGTTTCGATTATGATGCAGTGCTAATAATTATTATCACGTACATTTATTTCATTTTTATTATATACATTTTATTTTCGCAATTAATTAATCTCACTTGCTAATAATTATGACATGCATTTAAAACATTTATTTCCATTTATATTACATACACTTTATTTTCGCAATTAATTGTGCTCACTTACTAATAATTATTATGACATGCATTTAAAACAACATTTATTTCCATTTTTACTATATAAATGTTATTTGTTACAGTCATTTCCAATAATTTTCATACAAGGCATACATGAGAATATAAAATAAATGAAAATAAATAATAAAACTCTTACATATAAAATATATTGCACAAGGCTAGCTTGTAAAGTACAATGTGGACATACAGAATATACAACTACAATAATTGATGAAAAAACATGCAAATAGAAAACGTTACTTTAGCAAATCCTTGCGAGAAGAGGAAAAGAAGAAGAAGAAGAAGAGGCAAGCACCACACAACCTCGCATATGTTGTGTCTGCAAACATTGCTTTGGCTAAACAGCACTAACTTTATTGCATTGTGGACATTGAGTTTATCAATTGTGTGTGAGAAACAGTTGAAATTGCAACAATTTTCATTAATTCCATTTCCACACCTAGAAAATATTATTCTTTGTAAATCACAGCAGCACTGTGGCAGTCTGCTTGTCATTTATGTTCATTGTTGATATTGTGTGTATATGTAGAATGAACTTATAGCACTGCAGCATGCTATATACAACTATAAGTGTGTGTTGCAAATTCTCAACGTTTTACACTAGCAATATCTTTGTGGAAAAAAACCAGCCTTAGTTTCAGTGAAGTGAAATTACTTGTGCTTCATTGCAATACTGTTCACTCATACAATGAGTGTGTTCTGATTGTTTTACAGAAATTGTGTTTACAATAGTATTATTGTATTGTTTGTCTTATATAAAATATATGTTTACATTGTACTTTATAAGCCAGCCTTGCGTAAGTTGATGTTCAGTTGAATGATGTCATAAATATATTACATTTAAAAGTTAACACATTAAGCATTATTATTATTTCAACCTGACTCTTAATGTCCAGTTATGAATGTCAGTGATTCTCCAGATCATAATATTCATGATTACGTTTTGTATTGTTTTATTATTTTTAAATGTCTACCAGTAGATAATTTTCTTGTCTATTAATTTTATTATATATTATTAATATTATTAGTATTATTAGTATTATTAGTTGTTTGTTTTGAAATAAAAATTTCTTTACATATTTCTTCTTCAAGTAATGTAGTTATATATACAGTATGTTCACATTGTACTTTACAAGCTAGCCTTGTGCAAGTTATTTTACATCTAAGGGTTTTAATGTTTATTTTCATTTCTCTTATATTTTCATGTATAACTTGTATGAAATTGATTGGACATGACTATAAAAATAAGAAAAATAAAAGTAAAGTTATGTAGTTAAAATGAAAATAAATGTTTCAAAAGCATGTCATAATAATTATTGGCAAGGGAGCACAATTAATTGCGAAAATAAAATGTGTGTGGTAAACATGTAAACATGTTTTAAATGCAAGTCATAATTATTAGCAAATGAGATTAATTAATTGCGAAAATAAGATTTATGTAATAAAAATGAGAATAATTTTATGTTTTAAATGCATGTGTTAATAATTATTGGCACTGCATCTTAATCGAAACAATATCGCATTTTCGGCTATTTACCCTCTTATTCTACTAATACAGTTTTTCACCTAGATTCTAACAATCTCATATGCTGCAGAAAAACAGCGCGTGATATTTGTATGTAGGTCAGTTCGCTCAGTTCACTTAGCGCGCGTTCTGGTTGGTTTTGTGTATTCCTCGATCCGACGACGCTCCTGCCTGCCAAGTCGCACTGCCAAATGCATGTGGCGCGTGTTTACTTCCAGCATCCAATCGCAACGCAGATAGCATTGCAAGCAGTGCCTTAACAAAATTTATATCCGGAAAGGCGAAGTCGCCTCCCGGCCTAAATAGCATGCACACCCAACAACAAGTTTGTTAATGAGGACGCTTAAACAAGACTTACCCATGCTTTTACAATAGTTGGCCTGCATTTGCAGACATATGTTTCAGGCTGTGATCTCTCGTTATTTGGTCACTAACTGTAATGCTCGCATCCATTACTGACAGCGCTAGGAAGGTAATTACCCATGGTCAAAGTTTTGAATAAAGCGTATCACGTGCCGCGCGCGCTGTTACGTATTCTACACGAATGCGTGATTGTCTAGCCATTTACGTCAGTGGGGTCAGCCTCGAATGAATAATCGTAGTGAGCATGGTGGCGTATGTATTTGTATGGGGTTTCAAAAATCCCAGTTAGTCGCTAGAGGCGCCGATATGCAACTAGACCCTAGTTGTGTATCAGCGCCTCTAGCGACTAACGCGGATTTTTTTAGCATGTTTTGCGGAACGCTTGTTTTGTGTTGTAAATCATCCTCTATTAGCTGTTGAACTCGCATGACTCACACATAGGTAAATATGGATACAGTATAACATGTCCGTCAATGTGAAGGCATAATACAATTATGTACATTTATGTACATTTACAGCCGAATGAAGCCGATGGAACGTTTACTGGTGGCCCAACGGGTGTGTTAGAACGATTCCGGAACGACTGTTTAACATCATCTACAGCTCGCCGAATGCTTCACACGAGATTGCTACTTCACAGTCACACATAGTTAAATATTGATATCGTATAACATGTCCGTCATTATGAAAGCATAATGTCTACATTAATGTACATTTATAGTAGAAATGGAGCGGTCCCGGTTATTTTGTCATACACTGATCACACGTTCTTGGTCTTTGAACTTTCCACCCAAGATTATGTAGAAATGGCCCACGTTTTCCTGCCGCGAACCGATCACACGATCTTACAAAAGAAATCTTTACTGATTGTTTATTTATCAAAATAGTGAATTTTATTGAATTGAATTTTATTATGGTTATATATACACATTTGATAGTACATCTGAAACCAGCGTGAGGTCATTGTAAATAGTGTACATAATGGATTAGGCTGCATGTAATTTATTGTTAAAAGAAACTGTGCGCCTAGGCCCCACGTTGATGTCGTTGCTCAGCTTTTATTAGCAGAAACCATGACCAAAAACAAATATGTCACCCTTTCACTATATGGTGTAATACCTTTTTCATATATACGAAGGGTAAGTATTGACCGTGCATGCGCGTAGCCAGCGATAGCTTGTATGTGTGTTCATGCCGTATGTGTGCTCAATTGACAGAACAATCAAACACAACGCCATCTAGGCACTGAATTCGATCGAACGTCCTGCGACGTTCCATTGACTGTACATGTACATTAATGTAGACATTATGCTTTCATATTGACACAAATGTTATACGATATCAATATTTAACTATGTGTGAAGTCGCAGTCTCATATGATGCATACGGCGAACTGTAGATGATTTTAAACATCCGTTCTGGCATCGCGCCAGCACACCTGTCGTCGGCCCACCAGTCGACGTTCCATCGGCTGTAAATGCACATTAATGTACACATTATGCCTTCACGTTGACGGACGTATCAGAAATTATCCTTATTCAGCTATGTGAGGCTTCGGAGTCATGCGAGTTCAACAGCTGATTGTAGGATGATTTAAACAAGCGTTCGGCAAAATGTTCGGCAAAACATTTCGCATTTTACACACGTCAAGAATACGTAAAAGGCGGCACTAAGACTCTAGTTGCGTTAGAGCGCCCTCTGTCGGATTACTTTTTGTGGTGCCTTTGATCGGTTATGTTTCTGTAATTAAAAGATAGTTATTCCTCTGAACAATACCCGATTATTAGAAGATACGAAAGCACATGCACTTCCAAACTTCTTGAGACTTGAAGAAATACTTCATAGCCGCATCATGAAACACCTTGAACAACCTTGACCCTTTGACTCCACCAGGAGTGTTGGCCAGTACAAGACAAGGCTGGGTAGCATACACCGCCAGAGGTCGTTGCGCTACGCTACTACTACAATCGTACCTTTAAAACTGATTGGGAGGTGAGCGGAGTCGAACTATACAATTGCAGCAATTTATTTCGCCAGTCGCTACTGCGACGGCTGTGGGAACAGCGCAAATACCCGCCGCAAATTGATGACGGATACAAGACGGGTGTGAATCTCAATATAAAATGACCCATTCATAGCTAAAACATTGCATACAATAAGAATGCTGAAATAACCCAAGCTATGATATAACATGACCGGTTACCGACCACACTCATCGTGGACAATTTCATTGTCAAACGAAGAAAGAGGAGTTTGTTAAAGGGATGTGCCAGGGACAGAGAAGAACTATAAAGGTTTTTCTTGCACTGAACCTTATGACCACAATCATGCACATTTCCGCAGTTTGAGCTGGAGCAAAAATAGTTTTCGAATAGCATAAATCATGTTACGTTTTCAACCACCAGTTACAATCACCTTTCTTATGATGTTTTGCTTGCATGCTTGACCAGACCAACAGTCCATATAATTTCATACCGTGGAACATAATATTGTATGCTGGGTTATTTGAATTAGGTGGTGGATGTCGTTAAAACAATTGTGTTATATCGTACATATCCCTCATTATATAAATGTTATATTATCACACGTAGTCGATAGTTATTGTTCAACATGTATCTGTAACAAAATGAAAGACATACAATAATATTGTAATTTTACTAAATCAACACTAATAGTCAGAAAACACGGGAACTGAAAATACGTAGCTAAAACGTTTATAAAGAACAAACTAATTACTAATTAATTCAGCATTGTCAACGCACATTCATCAATATATTTGAGCACTCACGTAAATCCTTTGGCACGAACGCATCAGATCTGTCAAGAAACCAGTCTGCCGCACTAATGTTCATATTACAAGTAGCCCCGGATCAAACGATAACCATACAACGGATAACAAACGCAAATTTAAGTGGTGCCGCCACATCTCATGATCATTAGGTCTTATGAAGATCATCTTGCAAGATATCGTGAGACGGGAGAGGAGAGAAGAGAAGAGGTAGGCAGTTGAAGAGGTGGCATGGTGAATGTAAAGGTGAAGACTCCCCTACCGCTGTATGATTTGTTGATGGTTTATTACTACTAGTGAAAATAGTACATATAATTATTGGTAGATAATTCATTTCCTGAACACAAGAGAGAGGAGAGAGAGAGAGAGAGAGAGAAGAAGAGAGAGAGAGAGAGAGAGAGAGAGAGAGAGAGAGAGAGAGAGAGAGAGAGAGAGAGAGAGAGAGAGAGAGAGAGAGAGAGAGAGAGAGAGAGAGAGAGAGAGAGAGAGAGAGAGAGAGAGAGAGAGAGAGAGAGAGAGAGAGAGAGAGAGAGAGAGAGAGAGAGAGAGAGAGAGAGAGAGAGAGAGAGAGAGAGAGAGAGAGAGAGAGAGAGAGAGAGAGAGAGAGAGAGAGAGAGAGAGAGAGAGAGAGAGAGAGAGAGAGAGAGAGAGAGAGAGAGAGAGAGAGAGAGAGAGAGAGAGAGAGAGAGAGAGAGAGAGAGAGAGAGAGAGAGAGAGAGAAAAGAGAGAGAGAGAGAGAGAGAGAGAGAGAGAGAGAGAGAGAGAGAGAGAGAGAGAGAGAGAGAGAGAGAGAGAGAGAGAGAGAGAGAGAGAGAGAGAGAGAGAGAGAGAGAGAGAGAGAGAGAGAGAGAGAGAGAGAGAGAGAGAGAGAGAGAGAGAGAGAGAGAGAGAGAGAGAGAGAGAGAGAGAGAGAGAGAGAGAGAGAGAGAGAGAGAGAGAGAGAGAGAGAGAGAGAGTATGTCATTGCTGGAAGTACGCATGAAGTACGAAGATGCCACTGTGCTTGGCGAATGCTGCCCATGCGGCCATGGTTCTTCTTTGAATCTCCTTGTCTTGGTTTTTATCTCTGGTGCTGTATATGTGCTGTATAGGTGTAACTCTCAACGTTCTCGATTTGAGTGTTGTTGACGTATATTGGTGTGTTGTTTTCCATCATCGCCTTTATCCTCGACATGTTCATTTTCAGACCCTGAATTTCACTTTCATCAGGTAATTCCTGTAACATTTGCGGTAGTTCATGTGGTGTATTAGTGCATATGGAAATATCGCCAGCGGACCGAAGTTGACTAAGATATTCGCCGTCTATCTTCAAGCCTCAGGTTTCCCAAGTCAGTCGTCGGAATATGCTTTCGAGTGCTGACGAAAACAGCTTAGGCGATGTGGTATCTCTCTGTCGTACTCCTCTCCTTATGTTGATCCTGTTTTTTTTTGTAGTTGGACTGTCATCGAGCTGTTGGTGTAGATATCCGCCAGGAGTTCGATGCACACATCTTCTATCCCCTATTCTTGTAGCGAGGTGAGCACTGCTTGAGTCTGCACTGAGTCAAAGGCTTTCTCGTAGTCGACGAATGCGATGCATAGTGGGATATTGTATTCTCTGCACTTCTCCTTTTGTTGGTTTACGACGTGGATGTGGTCTGTTTATGTGCACCTATGATAATATCATATACCATTGGAAAACATATTTTATCCCCGTGTCAATTGAGGAACACAGTCGAACAATCAAATGATGTAATACATGTGCAGTGAAGGTCAAACATGGTCACCATACAATTACCAACCTGCAAAATTGCGTCATTCCATAATCAATGGCAATGGTTGTTGTACGTGTGTTTGTCATTGTACACGATGCAACATCGTATGCCATTGAAACACTCATCAAATTGGCTGATGAAATGTTTTAATGATCTACAATTATGTGAAGACTAAGTTTAACAAGGTCTTCATCGATGTCGTTACAACATTTGTGCAAAGCAAACAGTTTCTTTTTACAAAATATTCATTCATGACAAAGGATTACATATTGAGTCGATTCGGTAAGGTTACATGACCTTCTACACCCACCTTTATTTTATTTTTACTGTTGTCGTCGTCATTATTACGTAATACGTGTTTGTCAAATAAATTATATTGTCAAATAAAATATACTGAGAACAGCGATTTCGTGATTCTACGTGTATAAGTATATATGTATCTGTACTTTATAAGTTTATGTTTTGGGGTCACAGGAAGACGGCACATTTTGTGCCATGTGACCATCACGTAACAATACTTTTTTGTTTTGATTGCTCATGTACATGTATAATGTATTCTTGTTGTTGTTACGAAATAAAATTGTTTGATTGTCAATTGTTACGGTGATATTTTCAAGTTCAATCTGCAGTCAGTCTTGCAACAACACAGATTGCTACAGAGCGCCGAAGTCAAATTCGCTGGCACTTTATGAGCATAATGAGGGAAACCAACGATTCGTGCAGTTAAATTCGTGTTCCTCGCACGCGAATCCTTTACTAGAACTCGCCTGATGTCTCCTCACATTACGACCTTGGAGAATGTGACCGGTGCCAAATGGAGCTGACATTATTCCCGATAAGATCATCCCATTTTAGTCTGGATTCAATCATAACCTCTCCCGGAAGAGAACTAGCTAGACAGCAGTTAAATTAAGGCCAATCATTGATGGCAAACTAATCGACATGGTCATCGTGTTCGATGCGAACTGTATGCTGTTGCTCAACAAATGAAGTGAGCTTTTTTCCGGATGAACTTCAAGAGGTCCAGTCACCAACATTCCAGTTCTGGGATCAGTTACTCCAAGTCTTAAATATCCTTCATATTTGCGGACATTGCGAGAATGTAACTTTGGCCTTCATCTCCAGATGCAATGAGCCATCTTTCCATATTTCTTTGCTACTGGCAGATAAACAACAAACAATTCCAGATGGACTCCGTTATACATTACTGATATGTTGAACCTCCCTCCAGACGTTCAAAGCCCCTTTGAACCTGAATAATTTGTAGTGCATCAGATTCCTTGAATCTAGCACGACATGGGCTCAAAGAGAACAGATGGACATTGACGAGACACACCATGATTGAATGAACGTAATAAATGCGACTAAGGAATGGTTTGTTCACAAGAAGTGAAGACTAGAATGATAAAGAAATGTTGACATTCTCACTGAAAACCCAGATTTACTCAGCAACCTATTTACTGGGTTGCATGCAACAATGGATGTGCACAATTCGCTCATCAACAGTATGCTGGGGAGGAAAGGCGCGAGAGATGTTTGCATGGCGCACTTAAATCGAGGGGGACATGCAGCTTCTACAACCCTTCTGCAAATCAGGCCTGAAAACATATGCTGACACGGCGAAAAACACCAAGTTCAAGTGTGGCAATGGAAGTGTTGTGACAGCAGCTATTAGATCAGATATTTTGTTCCGTAGAACCCTGTCAAAGACATTGTGCAGATATCATGTTTATGTGGCCACCGTTCTCACCCACCTAATTAGAGGCCATTGATGGCCATTTTTCATGCTGATGGTACAATGCGAAAACCTCACAAATCGGGTTGAGTCATCTACTAGAAGCTCTCGACAAAATGTATTATCTGTGGCTCTCTTCGAAGCCAGGGAAGAGACGGATATGCTAGAATGAGGAATGAAGGAGGACAAATTGACAGAGAACCAGGCTTTAGAACACAACGGCCAAGACGGGAGTCGACTGGAATCGCGCAGCGCTTTATTGTTGCAGCGTACGTATGACGAAGGCGCGTTACGGGATGACACAATGACATTATGACGATCTTTACGTAAACAGACAACATCAACCGACTGCGGTTATTGCGATTGCAAGCACAAAACCATGCACGGTTTGACATGAGAGGAATAAAGAACAATCAACTTTGTTTACAATATTGGTAGGAAGCTAATACAATGAACCATTCACATCATAAATATTGCATGCAATACCAGCAGCATGCGACTGAAATCAGCCATGATTATATCACTCGACCGGGGGCCGACCACATTCATCGTAGGCGATTTGAATGTCTGACGTAAAAGGAGGAGTTAGTCCGGGAGCAGAGAGAGTTGACCTTGCATTGTTGTATTAAGTTTTTTTTTACTGTTGATTTTGGTAGCCAAGGGTCTCTATTTTCAGAAACTGCTTGATGACATGTTGTCACCCTTTTTTTCCAAGATTGAATAGTATATAATATATACCAGTGCTTATAAACTGGCAGCCATCTTGGATTTTTAGATGACCTCACCAGTATATGAACTTTGATCTGATAAAGAGAGATGTGTCTCCAAAATACCCAGTGATAGATACCTTCACGACTAATTTGGAGTAAATAGTTAAGGAGATATGCCAGTTTTAGTGTTACGGCGGCCATCTTGGCAGCCATCTTGGAAATTACCATTATGTAATACGATATTAACATAATACTTAGTTCTAATCTCAAGGGTGACAACATGTCATCAAGCAGTTTCTGAATATAGAGACCCTTGGCTACCAAAATCAACAGCAAAAAAACTTAATACAACAATGCAAGGTTAAGGGAAACATGGCAGTTGGCTCCCAGACTAAGTTTATAGAAGGGATATGCCGGGGGTAGTCTCGCTTAACCGACTCTAGCTCGCTGCATATATTCGCCGAGAAGGCCTTTTGGTTTGATTCATACGAGAGGCAAAATAGTGCTGCTACCTCACGAAACCTGGGTAATCGAGGTTAATACTAACATAATTGCTGTATCATAAATAACTGCAAATTGTTTAATGTTGAATATTTGTTATAGTATACTATTATCATATAAAAGTATATCTTTATTTTAGTTTTATTGGATAGTTGACCTGAGAGCCGATAGCGTCACTACCATATTGTAGGGTAAGGCCGCCGAGGTGGCAACGTAACATTAATCTACCATATTGTAGGGTAAGGCCGCCCTGGTGGCAACATAACATTAATCTACCATATTGTAGGGTAAGGCCGCCGTGGTGGCAACGTAACATTAATCTACCATATTGTAGGGTAAGGCCGCCGTGGTGGCAACGTAACATTAATCTACCATATTGTAGGGTAAGGCCGCCGTGGTGGCAACGTAACATTAATCTACCATATTGTAGGGTAAGGCCGCCGTGGTGGCAACGTAACATTAATCTACCATATTGTAGGGTAAGGCCGCCGTGGTGGCAACGTAACATTAATCTACCATATTGTAGGGTAAGGCCGCCCTGGTGGCAACGTAACATTAATCTACCATATTGTAGGGTAAGGCCGCCCTGGTGGCAACATAACATTAATCTACCATATTGTAGGGTAAGGCCGCCCTGGTGGCAACATAACATTAATCTATCATATTGTAGGGTAAGGCCGCCCTGGTGGCAACGTAACATTAATCTACCATATTGTAGGGTAAGGCCGCCGTGGTGGCAACATAACATTAATCTACCATATTGTAGGGTAAGGCCGCCCTGGTGGCAACATAACATTAATCTACCATATTGTAGGGTAAGGCCGCCGTGGTGGCAACGTAACATTAATCTACCATATTGTAGGGTAAGGCCGCCGTGGTGGCAACATAACATTAATCTACCATATTGTAGGGTAAGGCCGCCCTGGTGGCAACGTAACATTAATCTACCATATTGTAGGGTAAGGCCGCCGTGGTGGCAACGTAACATTAATCTACCATATTGTAGGGTAAGGCCGCCCTGGTGGCAACATAACATTAATCTACCATATTGTAAGGTAAGGCCGCCGTGGTGGCAACGTAACATTAATCTACCATATTGTAGGGTAAGGCCGCCGTGGTGGCAACGTAACATTAATCTACCATATTGTAGGGTAAGGCCGCCGTGGTGGCAACATAACATTAATCTACCATATTGTAGGGTAAGGCCGCCGTGGTGGCAACGTAACATTAATCTACCATATTGTAGGGTAAGGCCGCCGTGGTGGCAACGTAACATTAATCTACCATATTGTAGGGTAAGGCCGCCGTGGTGGCAACGTAACATTAATCTACCATATTGTAGGGTAAGGCCGCCGTGGTGGCAACGTAACATTAATCTACCATATTGTAGGGTAAGGCCGCCGTGGTGGCAACATAACATTAATCTACCATATTGTACGGTAAGGCCGCCGTGGTGGCAACATAACATTAATCTACCATATTGTAGGGTAAGGCCGCCGTGGTGGCAACATAACATTAATCTACCATATTGTAGGGTAAGGCCGCCGTGGTGGCAACATAACATTAATCTACCATATTGTAGGGTAAGGCCGCCGTGGTGGCAACATAACATTAATCTACCATATTGTAGGGTAAGGCCGCCGTGGTGGCAACTAACATTAATCTACCATATTGTAGGGTAAGGCCGCCCTGGTGGCAACATAACATTAATCTACCATATTGTAGTAAGGCCGCCGTGGTGGCAACATAACATTAATCTACCATATTGTAGGGTAAGGCCGCCGTGGTGGCAACATAACACTAATCTACCAAACGGAAACGGAAACAGTGCTGCCACCTCGTGGAACATGTGCAATCGAGGCTATGCCAAAGGTAGTGAAAACGTAATCAGCGGCAGCGATCCCTGATGAAACATGCCCATAGGCCAATACGACAATACCGGGATTCCAACACGGAATATAACTTGATGTACGTCAAACATGTATCGCCAATATTAGTAGTAAGACTAATATAGATAGGTAGATAATTTTAAGGCCTGATGACAATTTTGCAACCATCGCATCACATAACATACACAAAATGGTTCATATTTTAAAAATAAATTTATTTCCATAGCTAATATAAAAGCAGATCTTTGCATGTTATAGACTGATATGTAAAGTATATAACGATTGACATCCAGGATTGCACACAATTTCAGAGTGCAGTGCAGTTGAGCAAATAATTAATAACACCATTCAACTGTGTAATGCCAAAGAAAATGTTCTTGGGTATTCATATAATTTCTGTGACACATAAAACATGCTCCAACAATGATTGAACATGTTGGTTGTTACAATACAGTGTGCTTGATGCAGCGCTTGTACCGTAAGCAGACAGTAAACATGTTATATATAAATATTTGTAAATTTATTGTTTTCTGATAACTTTAATATACACGTATATATATATATATATATATTATATATATATATATATATATATATATATATATATATATATATATATATATGGATGATCATAATTGCGTCGTTATGATATATATATATATATATATATATATATATATATATATATATATATATATATATATATATGGCACAAATCGCACCCTAAACCCCGTTTTGATCATAATATACAATTACAATATATACACATTAAGACCTAAGCAAGAAACACAGATCTCCCGAAGGGAAGAGAAACGTAGGCTCCCAAAACAACAGGGCGAACCATTGTGAGAAAAGAACGTTACCAATCCACGTTGATGGAGCTAGTACATTAATAAAACGTGCAATACACTGAATCCTTGTGAGAATGGGTTTAAAGAAAACATTTCCATTATACGTATCGTTGTAAACGTAATGTCTGAAATTACAAATGTGTTAAATAAAAGAAAACATGCTATTTTTTAATTGTATCGATCTATGAGACGCTTTCGTTACACTAATCACCACTGGGATGTTCTGTTGATGATGATAGTGGTTTATTACAGAAACGATACATTCATCCAATTGTACATCGCATAGATTTGTGTATATAATGTCGGCGTTAAGCCTCAAGTTGCAATAATGTTTTCCCATAAATGTGTGTGTGTGTGTGTGTGTGTGTGTGTGTGTGTTGTGTGTGTGTGTGTGTGTGTGTGTGTGTGTGTGGTGTGTGTGTGGTGTGTGTGGTGTGTGTGTGTGTGTGTGTGTGTGTATGTGTGTGATGTGTGTTTGATGTGTATGTGTATGTGTATGTGTATGTGTATGTGTATGTGTATGTGTATGTGTATGTGTATGTGTATGTGTATGTGTATGTGTATGTGTATGTGTATGTGTATGTGTATGTGTATGTGTATGTGTATGTGTATGTGTATGTGTATGTGTATGTGTATGTGTATGTGTATGTGTATGTGTATGTGTTGTGTATGTGTATGTGTATGTGTATGTGTATGTGTATGTGTATGTGTATGTGTATGTGTATGTGTATGTGTATGTGTATGTGTATGTGTATGTGTATGTGTATGTGTATGTGTATGTGTATGTGTATGTGTATGTGTATGTGTATGTGTATGTGTATGTGTATGTGTATGTGTATGTGTATGTGTATGTGTATGTGTATGTGTATGTGTATGTGTATGTGTATGTGTGTGTTGTGTTGTGTGTGTGTGTGTGTGTGTGTGTGTGTGTGTGTGTGTGTGTGTGTGTGTGTGTGTGTGTGTGTGTGTGTGTGTGTGTGTGTGTGTGTGTGTGTGTGTGTGTGTGTGTAGTGTGTGCTGCGAGCATGTATATCATTATGATACCATGTTGCTACACAACAAAAAGAAACCAGTCAGCACAGCAATACCATTCCCTGTAAAAGAGAGTCTCATTTGGAGTGATTTCCAGTGTTTAGAACCGATGAGGCACGGTAAAGAGCGGCCATGTCTACAACACAGCGAAACACTGAGTTTATCTTATGGAGAAAAAGAGAACTTCAACATGGAAATGTTAAAGCTATCCAGTTGTTATAGTAATGATATTTGTGCATTTCACAACAAACTAGCACATGAATCTTAGGGACTTTGGATTTTAGATCATTGAACATTCAACTCGGTACTACTTATTTTACTTTTGGTTAGAAGGACACTTTTGATCAACTTCCCCCGGACAGGTCTCCGTGCAATTAGGCAAATCTTCTGGATCGAGGCAGTAATCCATCCTAGTACTTGTGTAGTCTCGGTTGAAACGAGCAGGCGGAGCGCACTTCATGCTCGCTCCAAGTAAGCCCTTGCTGTAGCACCAGATGTACCACTCACAATTGTAGGGGTGAGATAACAAGAACTCCTCCTGTCCGGAATAGTTTGACTTTACAGCAAGGCATACTTGTGTTGGATCTAAAACACACAACATTTCATAATGATAGTCAAGCGTAAAATAATATACTGTTTTCACTGCTGCATGGCGGAGTAAGAAACTATTTCTTGGCATTCCAAGGAACAACTACCGTGCATGCGAATGGTGATGCTGACTCTAGACGGATTACATTAGACACAAGCCACATGAATACTATAGACAATAACAGCTTAATTAAACACAAAAAGTGGGAGCAACCATTTACATACACGTGGTGAAGTAGCATATTTCGAGACGAGTCCTGAATGAGTTGAATAGCTAGGTGTCAGCATCACCAGTTTAGTTTGTTTATGCGTTATGCTTAGACATATTATATGGAACTGAACAACAGTGATTTTAATTAAAATGTGGCTGTATTATCAGTTGGCCCATCACTGCGAGGTGTCAATTATTCCAAGGAGACAGCCATCAAGCAAGGGTCAACTGTGCAGTCCTGTCTTGTATGGCGATGACATAATAAGAATGGATACAACAGCTGCTAAATTAATGTCGTTATGGTACAATATCTTATATTTTCCTGAAAAAGCACTACTGATTAAACTATATTGCATAAATATACAGGTAGTGAATGGTATCCTGGTTCACGAATCACTCCCTAGAACTGCACCCCAAAATGTGCTCATGGAGACACCCCACAGAGGCTTGGGCACCCGTCTAGAGCAGCAAAATGAACCTTATTTGGTAACTAACAAACGTGTTAGATACAGCATTCATTCTGAACATAATAGTTTTGTTTTACGAAATGTGTAGATAACGACTATTTTTGAAAGCATTCTCGTATAATTCTAATGCATCACATGCACGATCCCGATGATGGAGTGAATATAACAAGACAAGACACTTGTTGTGACAAAGCATGATAACTCATGTCAGCCACCTACCCAGTGTGCAATTGTCGTTGCCCCAGACTCCAGTGGAACAGCGACACGACTTGCACACACACTCGTATCTAGCTGCCTTGGCCGGATTGTTCTTACACACGGTGTAGTTTGTGTTACAGTCAGCGTACTTGCAATGGTCCTTGATCTCTATGACATACAACAAGCAAGATGTGCTAATGACAGACCCATGCGAGATGCATGTTGAGAGTCAAACAAAAAGTATATATTTATGTATTTTCCTAGTTTAGCAACATTTCACAGCCCTGCCCCTTGTGCTATAATTGACAACGTTGTCCCTCATTAATCTGCCCATGTATCTGTAAGGTACAAAGTTGTCACTCATTAATCTATCCATGTATCTGTAAGGTACAAAGTTGTCCCTCATTAATCTACCCATGTATTTGTAAGGTACAAAGTTGTCCCTCATTAATCTATCCATGTATCTGTAAGGTACAAAATTGTCCCTCATTAATCTATCCATGTATCTGTAAGGTACAAAGTTGTCCCTCATTAATCTATCCATGTATCTGTAAGGTATAAAGTTGTCCCTCATTAATCTACCCATGTATCTGTAAGGTACAAAGTTGTCCCTCATTAATCTATCCATGTATCTGTAAGGTACAAAGTTGTCCCTCATTAATCTACCCATGTATCTGTAAGGTACAAAGTTGTCCCTCATTAATCTATCCATGTATATGTAAGGTACAAAGTTGTCCCTCATTAATTTTTCCCATGTATCTGTAAGGTACAAAGTTGTCCCTCATTAATATATCCATGTATCTGTAAGGTACAAAGTTGTCCCTCGTTAATTTGCCCATGTATCTGTAAGGTACAAATTTGTCCCTCATTAATCTGCCCATGTATCTGGAAGGTACAAAGTTGTCCCTCATTAATTTGCCCATGTATATGTAAGGTACAAAGTTGTCCCTCATTAATCTGCCCATGTATATGTAAGGTACAAAGTTGTCCCTCATTAATCTATCCATGTATCTGTAAGGTACAAAGTTGTCCCTCATTAATTTGCCCATGTATCTGGAAGGTACAAAGTTGTCCCTCATTAATTTGCCCATGTATATATAAGGTACAAAGTTGTCCCTCATTAATCTGCCCATGTATATGTAAGGTACAAAGTTGTCCCTCATTAATCTATCCATGTATCTGTAAGGTACAAAGTTGTCCCTCATTAATTTGCCCACGTATCTGGAAGGTACAAAGTTGTCCCTCATTATTCTGCCCATGTATATGTAAGGTACAAAGTTGTCCCTCATTAATCTGCCCATGTATCTGGAAGGTACAAAGTTGTCCCTCATTAATCTATCCATGTATCTGTAAGGTACAAAGTTGTCCCTCATTAATCTGCCCATGTATCTGGAAGGTACAAAGTTGTCCCTCATTAATCTGCCCATGTATCTGGAAGGTATAATACGGTCCCGTGCTAGTTTCTACAGTCGCAGTTGTAACTGGAAAACATGAGTGTAACATATATTTTAATTTATTTAATGTCATATAAATTATTGGCGTGAAAAATCAAAGTTAAAAAATAATGTATGGTGACTGTTCACTAGGTAATAGACAGGGCACAATTGCTGTTTGGTTAACCATGCAAATACATATACAAACAGAAAGGGTGGGGTACTTAATATAACCCTGTATCCCCATGGTACTAGTTAGTTATAAGGTCGTTTTGTTGTCATCAATAAATGCACTGCGACACCTATAAAGTATAAAGGTGCGTGCGCCCTTCTCGTCTAAACATGCACACAGATGTCTTCTGTCACATTCGAGGAACACTAAGTGTGAACGTTGTGGAAAGTAGAAAGATAATCAGTTCATATTCCGGCAGCAATGGCGTGGTTCAAGAAATCGGGTTGTCCCCTGTTTATTAATGATTACAACTCACATAAACACTGATTCTTAGGTGCATAAAATAAACATTATGTCATTTGGGTCCATTTTAGTATTATGATTCATTTAACACATATTCTGCCTAAGATTTATACATTGTCGAGATGGAGAAACCATCTAACTCACTACTACGTGTATGACAGCTAACTATTCAATTAGTTCCTAACTATCACTCTTGTCTTCTAACAATAATTAGGAGCCACTTGGCCTCATACACGTTTGTATCATCTTTTGATATGCATGTTTTGTGAGTCACATTTGCTGAACACTCGTATGACGTGAGACACAGACGCAAGCCATGGACGAACACTGACATTTACACTCTTCAAATATGCAATATTTCTAGTGCCAGTAAATCTCACCTGTCTCGCAATAGACTCCTGTGTAGTCCCTGGTGCACCAACATTTGAAGTCAGTATACAATCTGTCCTTGCATGTGGCACCATTGAGACATGTGACATCAGCACAGTACTTGATGGCTGCAACCAAAAAACACCAGAGCAATCAGAGTGTTGTGTCATGTATGATGCACACATGCAAACACCCGTGCATACAAAAACACATACGGAACACACACACACACACACACACACACATGCACACACAACACACACACACACACACACACACACACACACACACACACACACACACACACACACACACACACACACACACACACACACACACACACACATTCACGCATATAGTATGTTCCTCGAAGGGAGACATTCATATATGCAAGATTAGTTAATCAACCACGCAACATGACAGACGCATATAACTCAAACACACAACCATTGATTAGTGAATATGGAAGTAACAGTAACAACTTACATTTGTCACATAGACGGCCGCCGTAACCATGGACACATTCACAGTGGGACCCAGTGTCATTGTCTTGATGACAAGTTCCATGAACACACGGCAGTTCCAAACACATGGAATCAGTCCTGTGATGACACAACATCAAAAGTGAGAATGCTGGAAGCAGCCAAAGGTAATGTAGCGAATATGTATCAACAGCAGGTTTTCAGAATTGAAAACTATATTTACAATTACAATTTAAAACAACGTAATCTCGTAAGTCTGCAAACTGCTAGGTCTTTGAAACCTAGGGTCTACAAATTACCACGGTTTTACACCATAACAGTGAAGACTATACAAACTACCATAGTGTAGAACCATATAGTAATAGTGTAAACAAGTTGACACATCATATGAACTCAGAAACTCAGGGTTATATAAGTTACAACTGAACCCATCATCACCATATTTACCACACACCAATAGCTGTATGACAGTTACTCACGGATTTCACACTTCCTTCCTTTATATCCCCACGCACAGTGACACTTGTAGCCGCTGAGAGTGTCTTCACATGTCCCATCATGCAAACAGCTTACTTCAGCACACTGCGAACGAGCTGGAAACACAATTGGGCAACGCTACTAATGTTACCGAGTCAGTCCTGCATATGTCTGAACTTCCATTACATCCCAGAACATGGTGGTGAAGATAACGAAACAAAGAATTTAAACTTAAAAAAGATAAAATTACTACAATGTGACAGTGACATTAACATTTGTAATGTCCTCTCTGTCTTGCTTGTTCGGGGATGGTGACTATTCGCTGACATTTGTTGTTTTGGTCTTGACTGTGTGGAAAAGTGTCTGTCGTTGTTGCAGTTGTATTTTACAACTTGAAAGGTTTGTGTAATTTACGCAAGAGCAACGTTCAAATTGGACAGAATACTTTGTGTTTATCAGATGCAACTTAGCAGACAGCAGCATACCTTCAACATATTTATTTAATATATTTTAGAAGAAAGGTATTCATTTTGAAATTATATCACACACACCGACATGTTTACGCGGACCCACCTGGAGGTAATGTAAGACATACAACACATACTATGATGGGACATTGTACCGTTGGCTACTTCACAGCTATCGTATAATTATATCGAATTTAATTTTTTAGATATACATATTTGAAGAGATAATCAATACTGTTAGGTAAGATCTAGAAGGTCCAAATTACTAGATTGGTTCGACCGGAAGGGGCTTGTATTCCAACTTAGATCATGTAAATGCCACCTGTACACAGATAATATAGCTGAATGTAAGCCTACATATGTATCTCATGGAAAGGACACCTGCTACGGCTATGTCGATGGAACGTCTGTTTAATTACATGCACTCCAGGTTCGCCACATTTGTCTGCATCTTATATTATTATAATTTCAAAAGTATGTATAAAATTAGTTATAGAAAAGATACAAAATATAAACCAACAGAAAGACTGCCGATTTTTTACATGGCAACACCAAATATTGCGAAATAATGAAATAAATGCATATTTTTGGCATAGTAGCAAAAAGTCAACCAAAGTTATTAAGTTAACTTTTCGTATTAATATATATATATATATATATATATATAATATATATATATATATATATATATATATATATATATATATATATATATATATATATTATATATATTTATAAGTTATTTACAATTAGTCGATCATGTTTTGTCCAAAATGCATACGTTGATTTTTTAAAGAAAATTAAAATTGGTATCCGTCCAAGCATAACCTCATTTAGAAAAAACAAATGGAGGAGAAAAACATTTTCTCGCATATTTCAAGATTGTTCGATTATGTGATATTTCGTGAAGATTGGATTCTCGTGGATCAAAAGGTAATACGAATTTAAACCTACATAACAGGCGTACACGTTTTTTGAGAAATTGGCAGTTAAAAATAATTCATAGTCACATTTTCACTCTTTGTACTACAAATCAACTTTATTTAGATCAAAGCAACGCTTGGTGCGAATCCGTATACCACTCTGCATTTGGTTACACAATCTTTGTGATAACAATTATACTTTTCATAATATATTTGTTTTAGACAGGCATTTAATGTCCAGAAACTACGGACTCTAGATGTGGCCACTTACGTGTCACATCATTGACCGCGGGACTACAATGACGTGTCACACGTTAAAGATGGCGGCTCGTGGATCACGGAGTTGGAAATATATTATTATATTTACTTACATTCTTGTTTAGCACAAGCTACATCTCTCTCCCAATCAGATGTTCTGGTAACAGGGTTGAACACATGTTTTCCATCTACGTGCCCGTATACATATGCTTCTTGACTGAATGTGTGGTCATTTGTACAGATTATGTACATGTCGCAGTTGTAGGGGTGAGGAATATGGTTTTCATTTCTGTCGAATTTGTTCTCTCCGCAGATAGAGCCTTTATCTGAATGAAAATATAGCAGCATCATTTATGTTAAATACTACACAAACAAAACAAATTGTGGAAATTCAGCTATTTTTCAGATGAATTTCAATTAATTTAGGATGAGTAGTTGAATTAAAAGTGCTGACATTCGGTTTCAACTCCTGTTCAAACTGTGCTGCACATTTCAACTTTCGTATCATTAGTTGACCTTCTCTTAACACTGTGCAATATTAACTACATAAACTAGGACGGAAAGAAGAAATAACAATACGAACGAGTTCTGATAAACCTACCTATAGCACAGTTAGGTAATGGTGGCTCGCTGGAACATCCACATTTCGGACACATGCAGATATAATCGTATCGATCATTGTTGATACAAGTTCCTCCATGTTGACACGGGTTAATGTGCCTGTCGCAATATCCACGCTCTGTTCACACACAAAACAAACAATGTCGCTTTCCCAAACACCGCTGCACCAAAAAACTACAAAAACACTTATTAATTAATAGTTGCTAAATCGACCAGAATAATTGTTATCTAATTTTATCAAGTACAAATAATTTGTTAATCACGGAACAAATGTGTTTATATGTACATGAAATCGAAATACAAACATTCTTTAAATTCATTATTGCATTAAATTCGGCTATGTTGGCTATGTCATATTCATACCTTTCCGACAAACAATGTTTAAACATGCCCGCAAAGAGAAATATTTGGAGCAAGAATTTACTCAAACATATTTCTCAACACAGTTTGTAGCTGCAAAATTGACATTAATTCAGTTTAGTAACTTGATGGACTAGACTACATGTTATGTGATGGATTGGTAAATTTGGTACATGGTACTTACTACTTGCAAATGTTGTTGTAGTCGTTGTTGCAGTTGTCGTTGTAGTTGTAGTCGATGTAGTGTGTGTTGTCTCTGTGCAATGCGTCAACCATATTGGATCGAGACAATTGTCTTTCCGACTTGTGTATTTGGAATTAAATCGAGCTGGTGGTGCGCACTCCATTTCTACTCCACGAACCCCGCCGTCGTAGCACCAAATGTACCACTGACAATTGTAGGGATGAGATAAGAAGAACTCGTTCTGTTTGGAATATTTTGGTTTTGACTTTACTGCAAGACATGCTTTTGTTGAATCTAAAACATACACCAATTCATAGTGATAACCAGGCGTAAAATAGTCCAGTGTTTACATTGATGCATGGTAGAACGTTAAACTAGTTCTTGTCATTCCAATAAACACTTACAGTGCACGCTAAAGTTGGGGCTGACACAAGGAACTAGGACAACTGTATGAATAACGACACACGAGTACTATAGACAAGAACAGCTCACTTAGATGAATCTCTCTATTAAGGTCACCCTCGAGACTGCGCCAAAGTAATCTGAATCGCAAGTTATTGACCGCATCATCTATATTTCACAGTTATGTAAATCGGATGGGACTGGCCCAGAATTATCGTAATGGCCAGGTGCTGTATTACCAAGCCGACGATAATTGTGAGAGGGCTGTATTACCGTTCGGATTGGACACCTGGTTGATACTTTGAAGAATGTGTGGAAACCATCGTTGAATAAATTAAAACATCCAATAATTAACATGCAAGTTAAACGCAGCTTCATATTCAATACAATGTTTTCAGTGTATGGAATGAGTAGGTAATTAATACTTTGAATGTATACGCGTCACGTTTCTATGCATTGTATGCTAGGTCCTGTGTATGCTATGATGACGTGAACACAGGCAGCCTAGACTTCAACTATGACAAAGCATGGCATATTACAATTACATACCCAGTGTGCACTGTTCGTTGCCGCTGACTACGGTGGAACATCGACACCACTTGCACACACACTCGTACCCAGGAGCCTTGTCCGGAGTGTTCTTACACTCGGTGTAGTTTGTGTTACAGTCAGCGTACTTGCAGTCCATTTCTGCAACAAACAACAAGTAAGATATACATTAATGACAAAGCCACACAAGACTGATGTGCATACTGAAAGTCAAGTAGAGAGAAGGTGTTTTATGTCAATTCGTCGTGTACCGAATCTACCAGTTGAGTCACTGATAAATGTATCCCTCCTTATTCTGCATATGTGCGCATAAAATATATTATAAACTTACTATAAGCCTGATCTAGTTTCTATCAATCTCAATTTTAGCTGGAGAATAAGTATGAAAGTGAAAAAGAGCATTTCATTTATTTAACAGCATGTTAAATATAAGCATAAATATATACTAACTGGAAAAGACAATTAGGACTGCTTACACGTTCCATACGGTGGGCGTAATTACAATTGATTAACCATGCATATGTGTGTATAAACAGAAAGGCTGGATTACTCAATCATACACCACCATGGCAGTGAGACACTGGGACATATCGATGATGAACTGAGACAACTGGGTATGAGCGAACTATTACTTTCCGTACTAACTATGACAACAACACCGTAGAAATCATTCAATCCCCTCCAATATGACATGCATATACTCACAGTACGATATCAGAAGATATCCTTTGTCTTTCATAATCTAAACATAATTAACCGTTTCCGAAGGCATATGTAACATAGTCTTATGTCATAAAACATCTGCCAAACGGCACTACGTATTGCAACGTAGTCTGGCTCTTTATGTTCATTCAATGAAATGTCAACACTTGGATCTTGTATTCAGTTAATTTTAAAGTTCAGTTAGTTCTAATGCCGTTCAATTGTCATCGATAAAACATTAGGATATCCATAATAATACTAATAATACTAATAATACTAATAATACTAATAATACTAATAATACTAATAATACTAATCATACTAATCATACTAATCATACCAATCATACCAATCATACCAATCATACCAATCATACCAATCATACCAATCATACCAATCATACCAATCATACCAATACTAATACTAATACTAATACTAATACTAATACTAATACTAATACTAATACTAATACTAATACTAATACTAATACTAATACTAATAATACTAATACTAATACTAATACTAATACTAATACTAATACTAATATAATAATAATCATAATAATAATCATAATAATAATCATATATAATAATCATAATAATACTAATCCTAATCCTAATCCTAATCCTAATCCTAATCCTAATCCTAATCCTAATCCTAATCCTAATCCTAATCCTAATCCTAATCCTAATCCTAATCCTAATCCTAATCCTAATCCTAATCCTAATCCTAATCCTAATCCTAATCCTAATCCTAATCCTAATCCTAATCCTAATCCCTAACCCTAACCCTAACCCTAACCCTAACCCTAACCCTAACCCTAACCCTAACCATAACCATAACCATAACCATAACCATAACCATAACCATAACCATAACCATAACCATAACCATAACCATAACAATAACAATAACAATAACAATAACAATAACAATAACAATAACAATAACAATAACAATAACAATAACAATAACAATAACAATAACAATAATAATAATAAAACTTCTGTAGCGCATATATCCTTGAAAAAGTTCAAACTCAGAGGCGCAACAGGCAAAATCATTTGGCTAGTCATACACGGGGACAGGCAAAAGTTGTCATTGGAGCATGGCACCACCGAACATTTATGGTGGAAGGCAAGCGCAAACAAATATGTTTTTAGTTTTTTACGAAGATGTCTATAGTTTGAGAAGATTTAATCGTAATACGGAGTTGATTCCAAATTGCTGGCGCAGCCTCAGAGAATGCACGTTTGCCAATATTCAGCTTAGTTTTAGGAAAAAAATTATTTTGGGAAACGGATGATCTAAATGTCGTAGAGATATCAGAGAAAAGTAACAGTTTAACTAAGTATGTCTGTTGTTGCGTAGAAAGAATACGATATGTAATCGTTGCCAATTTAAATGTAATTAGGTATACAACTAGAAGCTAATGTAACTGCATAAGTAGCGGTAGTGATGGTAAGAAACGAGGGGCCTTAAATACCACGCGTGCTAAACAATTCCGCACACGCGTTGCAGTTTAGATAAGTCTTTTTGGGCGATGTTATTAAAAAGTGAGTTACAATAGTCCAGCAACTATTACTCAGAGCAACTGATATTGTGTTTGCAGACAATATAGACAAATGACGCCAGATTCGACAGAAATCACATATACGATAGAAACATGATTGCAAACTTATGAAATGTAAGGTATAATGAAGTTCGCCCACCCACCCCACACTGCATACAAAAGGTTACATAATCATATGGATGCAATCAGTCGGGTTCTGGGTAAATAAGTATGAATTGTATGGAAAGTATACAGATAATTAATTATGTTGATGCGGTTCATGAATTTGGGCAATTCAACTTTTATTAACTCTTCATAATCTGCATAAACCAAACATGTCGGGCAAATGTTTCCCATATACATGCATGCATACACACTCATAAACACATCGTTCACATATACAACATTTCTAATGCCACTAAAAACCCACTTGTCTCGCAATAGATTCCTGTGTAGCCTATGGTACATCGACATTTGAAGTCATCATTCGATCTGTTTTTGCATGTTCCACCATTGAGACAGGTGACGTCAGCACAGTACGTGATGGCTGCAACCAAAGAACATGTGTCGTAAATAATAGTGGAAACATACATCCTCTGGAAGGGATAAATGGTCCTTATATAATTTGTACCAGGGTGTTTTGCATAAGCACACACACTCAATGGAATGTTTCGTATGTCATTATTTCTCCGCATAATCATATGATTTTAAGCAACAAATATCTATAACACTACGCCTGTATATACAATGGCTTTATTTGGTTAGGCCGTTCTCTGATCATGTAAGAACGGCTTATGTATCTTTTGAACAGTCCACATCTACACGGGTCAGGTTATATAACTGGCACGTTAGGATCTCCTCAGGTCTCAGGTGGTTTCCTCCAAATAGCCCAAACTTGGGCTAAAGCAGGAGTTGTCCTTCTCTAGAATTAGTGAGTCCACTACAAGTTACACATTTAACCCATGTGTGTGATATTTTAATTTCTCTGGCTTAGACACCAGATAGATGGGACCACCGGCTTATAATGTCTCTTCCGAAAAACACAGACAAATATAGGGTGAAAGAAATTCCTTAAGTTTCGAAACGGCGGTAGGTGGGACTGAACCACCGTCCTCTCGATTGACAGTCCGGCGCTCTACCGCGCTACCACCGCTCCATACATACGCTCGTAAAATCCAAACAATATATTCTGCTGAATTGGAAACTTAGGTGGCATTTCTTAAACACGATGTTATTTAGAACAGTCTCTCCGATGATATTCCATTGGATATTCTTCTTTGATCGATGTAACATGATGAACCGGATATTTTGTTTTATTGGAATAACATAGCTTAGTAATTTTACTTTTTTATATTCTGGGTGGTATTTTTATTAATTAAAAAGGTATACTGATTACATGCTTTATATAGACAAACATATGAGTAATACTCACTGCACACATATGTTGAAGGTTTCAACTGTGCTTGATACATTTTAATGGAATTTTAATCCCAATCAATCAACCAATCAATCAATCAATCAATCAATCAATCAAAAAGACAATGGTTTTGATAGCCATGTTTCACAATTATAGTGACAAGAACTTACCCACATGGAGTTACGCTTCGAAGTGTAACAATGCAAAAATATGTCATTGAAAATAAATATGGCTATTTGAGCTAAAATAAAACAGAAAATTTTGATCGAAATTAAACATGGGATATGTCGCTAAAACTAGTACATTTGCCTTTTTTTTTTATATATATATATATATATATATATATATATATATATATATATTAGGAAATACATCAACGAGTGGGTTTGTCATTAATCATGTCATAAACCATACGCAGTGTCACGCAGGCGTACGCGCGCATATAACTCAAACACACAACCATTGGTTAGTTGAAAAAGTGAATAAGAAAATAACAGTAACATCTTACGTATATCACACAGACGGCCGCGGTAGCCATCGACACATTCACAGTGAGATCCAGTGTCATTGTCTCGATGACAAGTTCCAAGAACACACGGCAGTTCCACACATGGAATCAGTCCTGTAATGACACAACATCAAAAGGATCAATACAGGTAGTTATTCCAATTTGGAGAACAATCTTACACAGTGACAGGTCTCATCAGTAGAGATGTTTAATAATAATAATAATAATAATAATAATAATTGCACTTTGTTTAGACACTCATTTTAAACAACAAATCTGCCCATTGCCGTTAGTAGTGTTCACAAAATACTAATAACTTTGTAATTATTAATGGAGCTACTAAATGTGAGTAATAAAATAACACATCTAACAAGTTCGTTAATATAACACCGTACGTCGATCTAGATATATAAATACGCAAATATGTTGAAATAATTTCAATAATTCCTGCCTATAAGTATCATTAGCAGAGCTGTGTAATATAAACCATTTGTCTACAATTTAGTATGAAAATATCTTAGAATATAGAATCCCGGGAGTTTACAAACAATCATCGTAATATGCCATAGCAACACAGCGTTTTACGTGCTAAAAGTTACTCACGGGTTTCACAGTTATCCCCTTTAAATCCCCATGGACAGAGACACTTGAAGCCACTAAGAGTGTCTCTACATGTCCCACCATTCAAACAGCTCACTTCGGCACACTGCGAACGAGCTGGAAACACAATTTCACAACGCTTTTAATGTTATCAAACCCATCTTAGACATGCCTGAATTTCAATTACGTTCCAGTATCAGTGTGATAAAGGCTGCGATAGAAAGAACTTCAACTTAAAACATATACGTCATGCCAGGGGTAATTGCACTATTCGAAAACTGTATCACTGTTCCACCGGTGTTAAAAGTACAATACGGATAGATGGGTTGGCTCTTAGGGTAGCAACGAAGGGGACATATTAGTTGCATCAGTAATGGTTTAAACAAGGTGTATGCAAATGTACTGATATTGCTAGTGGGTCTATGTGGCGTAATTGCGCCGAATCTTGTTATAGTGTTAACTAGTGAGTGTTATAACATATCCATGAATATACGCAGAATATCTACATAAACCTATGTAATGCTAAGATGACTTACGTTCTTGTACAGCACAGTCTACCTCAAAATTCCAGCCGGAACTTTGTCTAGCACGGTAGAATACATGTCTTCCATCTTCGTACTTAGCCACGTAATCTTCGTGACTGAATGTGTGGTCAAGTTTGCAAAATATGTACTTTTTGCAGTTGTAGGGATGATCAAGGAGTTTTTCATTGAGATCAAATTTGTTCTCTCCACATATTGTGGTTGTATCTGATATAAAACAAAACATGTAATCATGATTGATGTCAGTCAGCACACAAAAAAGAAAGGTTTAATTGAAACTCAAATACCTGACGATTTTCAACAGAACTTTGGTAGAGTGGTTGAATTCACCTATTTAAACTTGGTTTCTACGTCCATTCAGTGGTGAGCATAAGTTGAATATGAAGAAAAACGTGAGTGCAAGTTGAAAGTGAAGATTTCGCAGCCAGCCACTCTCTTGTGTCGGAGGGTTGACCTCTACGGCACCCCAGTTAGAGATTATCCAAAACAGCACTTGTCCCAATAACAGTCATGTGTGAGCTGGGCTTTCCTCAACGGCAATGTCTGACAGTTATTTATTAGCGATCGGGCCTCTATATTTGGAAACGGTGTGCATGTATGTCATGGGCGATTCCACGTCACAGATATTCTGATTCCAATAAAAATGTGTTATTTAGGTACTAGAGTGATTCAGACTAAATTTATTGATCCTGATTCCAAGTCCAACTCCAGTTGTAATGTTTTTATTATAAAATATTGTCAAAATTATTTTTTAAATAAAGGTAGAAGCAGTGAGCCTCATAATACAATGTTGACAACCTGCCTTTGCCTAAGATAAACCAATTATGTAAATAAGTGATTAGTTTTAATGCCAGGAATTTAATAATTTGCTTAAATACACTTGTTATTTGGCATGTCCATGTGAGTGTTACTAATAACTTATGATTACCGTACGTAGTAGTGAAGAATTCTAGTTTACACTAAAACTTTAACTTACACTAAAATATTGGAAGTACATTTTCTGTTTAAGTTGTACTGGGTGCATTTCCAGTATCACAATTATGCCATTACAATGACATGGGACAAATAACGATCCAAAATACGAAATCAATTACTAACCTCTCCTTTTCTGACCTTCTATTAACACAGTGGAATATTGACTGAGGGTGTGATACATAATGTAATTGAAGGAAAGAAACAAGAAGTAGCAATACGAACGAGTGCTGATAAACGTACTTATGGCACAGTTAGGTAATGGCGGCTCACTGGAACATCGACATTTCGGACACATGCAGACATAATTGTATTGACCCTTGCTGATACAAGTTCCACCATGTTGACACGGATTGTGACTGTCGCAATATCCAGGCCCTGCTCAAACAACAGAACAAACAGTTTCACTTTGTTTATTCACCTGGTCCCAATATCAGGAAATCACGGTTGCACTGAAATATATACATAAACACATGATTGACATATACTTATTCAAACTTGTAAAGCCGATCAGCCAATTGTTGTTATTCGACCAAGACAACCTATATTATAGTTACTGAACAAAATTGCGTTATAAATGTAAAAGGTAAAGGCACGTTCTTAGATAGCGCAGTATCCAGTCCTCGAGACGGTTCAAAGCGCTTTACACTTTACTTCCCTGACAGACCTGTTCACTCAGATACCATCTCGGCTTCTCTGGGAAGCATCCAGCCATATGCTACATTTAATGCGCGAAGGCTGCTCGTACACATATCCACCACTGTCTATAGTCAGGTACTCATTTATACAGCTGAGTGAACTGGAGCAATGTAGAGTGAAAAAACTTGCCCAAGGTTTTAACACCGCTGCACAGGATTCGAACCCGGGCTCTCTTAGTTAGAGTCCGAAGTTCTACCCCTGAGCCATTGTGCTCTACATGTACACAATATATATATATATATATATATATATATATATATATATATATATATATATATATATAATATATATATATATATATATATATATATATATATTATATATTATATATATATATATATATAATCACACAAGCATTGTGAAGCTTGATGTATCCATTATATCAATTACTGTCTAAGTCACAGTCATAGCTAAGCCATGACAGCTGCACGTTTGACATTCATTTTGAGACTTGATGATCTATATAACATATCATGTCATGGACTGTTCAATTGGATAAATGATAATTTATCTTACTTTGGGGTGTTGCAGTAGTAGTCGTAGTTGTTGTAGTGGATGTAGTCGCAGTTGTTGCAGTGGTTGTTGTAGAATCCTCTCCAGTAGTCACCCTGGTTTCATGAGTGGATGTCGTTGGGAGGCTTGCTGTCGGTGTTTCTGTGTCTCGCATCTCAGACCCGCCGCCTGATATGGAAGAGTGGACAACCTTCGCATTAGATGACGTCACAACAGTGGTTGGGCCCATAGGCTTAACTGTGGACGAGGTCATTGGACTCTCTGACGTCACAACAGTGGTTGGGCCCACAGGCTTTACGGTGGACGATGTGATTGGAGTCTCTGACGTCACAACAGTGGTTGGGCCCACAGGCTTCACGGTGGACGAGGTCATTGGACTCTCTGACGTAACAACAGTGGTTGGGTCCACAGACTTCACGGTTGGCGAGGTCATTGGACTCTCTGACGTCACAACAGTGGTTGGGCCCACAGGCTTCACGGTGGACGATGTCATTGAACTCTCTGACGTCACAACAGTGGTTGGGTCCACATACTTCACGGTGGACGAGGTCATTGGACTCTCTGACGTAACAACAGTGGTTGGGTCCACAGACTTCACGGTGGACGAGGTCATTGGACTCTCTGACGTCACAACAGTGGTTGGGCCCACATGCTTCACGGTGGACGATGTCATTGAACTCTCTGACGTCACAACAGGGGTTGGGCCCACAGGCTTCACGGTGGACAATGTCGTTGGACTCTCTGACGTCACAACAGTGGTTGGGCCCACAGGCTTCACGGTGGACGATGTCATTGGACTCTCTGACGTCACAACAGTGGTTGGGCCCACCGGTTTCACGATGGACGGGGTCGTTGGACTCTCTGACGTCACAACAATAGTTGGGCCGACAGGTTTCACTGTGGACGAGGTCATTGGACTCTCTGACGTCACAACAGTGGTTGGGCCCACAGGTTTCACGGTGGACGAGGTCATTGGACTCTCTGACGTCACAACAGTGGTTGGGTCCACAGGTTTCACGGTGGACGAGATCATTGGACTCTCTGACGTCACAACAGTGGTTGGGTCCACAGGTTTCACGGTGGACGAGGTCATTGGACTCTCTGGTGTCACAACAGTGGTTGGGCCCACATACTTCACGGTGGACGAGGTCATTGCACTCTCTGACGTCACAACAGTGGTTGGGTCCACAGGCTTCACGGTGGATGGGGCGATGATCAGAGTAAATTTTGCAGTAGTGGGATTCTTCAGATATCGCCAAAACAGACCATGCTCTTTCAACAGTTCCTGCTGTAAGAGTTCCCTGGTTGACGCGATCAGTTCCTGTAGTGACTGTCCTGACGTCTGTACAACCAGATAAAAGTGCACCATCAGACTACCCTTGCTGCAAACAAAACAAACAATTCCATTTGTATAATTGATTTACGTGTACTTATTTGAAAGGGAAACAATTAATAGTAGTATGTCCCTACCGCGCCATGGGGCAATTAGCCAAGTGCAACTGTTATCATCATTTTATAATTGTTTTTCTTAAACGCGCTTTCACTGGCCATTTCATAGTTGCAGTTGCTGATTACGGTGTCGTGCCAAACCAGTCCCGCTGCGAAATTATTCCCGCCTGCGAGCTCCTCGCGAGAATCACGTCAATATGGTATCTTAGTATTCCTAATCAACATAGCTACGGCCTAATTTTGTTAAGCAATTGTACTTGGTTTTGTGCAATTTACGTGTTTTTATTATTAACACGCATTCAAACTATTGGCATTTACTATCACGTCTTACCCAGTTAGGTTGTGTGGTACTACATATACAGTAAACGTCCTTCTGATACTTAAGTGCGCTGAGTAATGAAATGTATCGAAATAGAAAACCTTACAGAAACAGCATCCATGGGAATGTAAAAGTTCACCAATGTGTTCCAAACAAAACAAACGATTTACCTGCAAAATAGATATGCTTTATACATTTACCTAAACCGTGCTACATTGCATTTCTTCACGCATTTTCCGGATCCCGGGTCCCTTGATAGCGTCTCCATTACCTTCAAAATGATCAAAACAATATATAACTGCTGAAACAGTAACGTATAGTTATATAATATTCATATTTGCCTTTGGGATGAAAATATTAGCAGATTAAATATTTAAATCCTGCAAGTAGATTTAACAAGACAAGATTTTGCAAGATTGCCACCTAGACAATCAACTCTAGATGGCAGGTGGACATTTTATTTTAAAACATATTAACACTGCTAGCACCTACACACTCAGCTGATGGTGTAGGTGCTAACAGTGTCAATATGTTTAAAAATAAAATGGGCATATACCTAAGAAGGGCGGGGTACATTTAGATAGGCAGGTTTGACTATTGATAAACCAAAGGGCTTCATTATAGTAAAGAGGTGTTTTGTGTAGCTTAGAAATAGAAAACATGCACAATATCACTTCGAGAAACCGTCCTAACACTATTTTAGGGCATCGATGATATGCCTGAATTGAGAAAAACACCAACTTTGGTACAGAATTCCTCCTTCATGTCTTTGTTTTCTTTCGATTTTGGATTTCCAAATGTTGATGAGTTGTAATCCTTTCCATCTAGTGCAACGGTTCCAAGGAGCGTCTCTGGGAATCAAAAGATACAATAAAGTTTGAAAACAAATCGACGTTCAAGTGTCAGTGCTAGTTAAATTATAATCAACATCGTTGTTAATGTGTTTTGTTACGGTAAGATCATAGAGGCGCATTTTGTAACTGGAAACGCGCGTAGTCATTGCAGTATCATTTCTGCAGGCGGAACAAATAATTATAGATACCTAATTGCTAATAATTCGAGGGGCACACATTGCACATTTAACATGGCTACTCAAGGTGAAATGCATATATAGTTTCCTTCAACAGTACCACAAATGTATTCAACAATGTGTAACAAAACTAAATAAAATAAAATTAAAATTAAAACATATTAGCCATATTAATCTAGATAAAAATGCAGCAGTTTTCAACTTAGCAAAGTTTAACAAGATTCAAAACGACGAGATAACATTTTCCCGATTTATGTCAACCACAACTGCATAATTCTATTGTGATAGCTCATTATTTTCGTACATCACGCTTACGCGGTGGTGATAACGATACATGATTTATTTTAAAATATAGGCTAGTCGAGTTCTTAATAAGCCACAGCTTAGTTGCATTCATATCTGCTAGATTTTGAGTTATATTTCAACTGCATTGCAACAAAAACCCAACTATGTAGTGTTTCTTGTTATAGATATTAGTTTTACAGATTGCTATGTTAGAAATAAGCAACAAACTAATGTGGCTCTGTGATGGCGAACCAATACCGCGGTGAGGCGAAAATTATTATGTTTACATCCTGGGATATAATCTCTTAAAAACAACGTGATAGATGGTATATGTTTTTTATATATATATATATATATATATATATATATATATATATATATATATATATATATATATGCCAACGTTACTAAGCCTGATAACAATGACAACTGGTAGGGTGACGCGCTTTATGGTCCTCTGAAAGAACGTGATAGTCTTACCTGTTATCGTTTGAATTAACCATTGATCTGAAATGTGAAGACATGTTTTAAAGTGTGTTTTTTCAGGTAGCAATTTCACAATTTGGTTTGTTATTAGTCATGCCATCTTAATAATTACTAATTGATAACATACAAGTCTAATAACACCATGCATGATAATGACGGACATTGTCTTCATACAGGAGTATAATGACATACAGCACATGATCAGCGGTATTATGTATTAATGTCTTTGATGTAAACATAACGCACAATTTGATCACGTATAAAGTCTATGCTAATTGGTAACTCATAACTGTTATCATTACGTCCGCACATGCTTAGTGATTTGCAAGTCACCAAACATACCGCTCGCCAGTTGTTAGTGACGTCACTACAGTAACAGCCGCTGGAGCGCTGTGTCTATATAAAATATTACATTCTTACCGGTGACGTAAACACAGAGGCCAATAAGAGCCCCCATGACCACAACGGTGATCGCAGGGCCCAGAATAGCGAGACATCGAATGGAGTAGCCCTTCGAGTGCGGTAGATGTCTTGACCTATGTCTATACGTTCCCGGCTTGGACGGTAGACCCATGGCAAATCTTTTCTTCAAGCTGACTCTGCTAAAACACAATGTCCCCCACTTGAAAGCTATTATATTAAAGCATAGCGAAATACCTGTAAATGGCGTTATGATTCACTGTTAACACTAACGGTGACAATAACAGTATTTCAAGCCCCTCCTATCAATGTAAGTGACGTTATGTACATGTTCTTGTTGTATCCTTGTTACCGTGATAACGTCTGTCAGATAGCAAGACGTCTAGCTAACAACGTAAAACACGTTTTATATCAGAACATTACCCCATTCTAACGTACTAGCGGTTCACTTATTTATTAAAATAGGTGGCTGTTCGTTTTTGCATATGTGCTTTCTGTAGAAATAGAAGTATAATTGTATAAGTATAATGTTATGCCTATGTGGAAGCGTTTTAACACGCATACCGCAAACGCAAACACGCATACGCTGTTGCTGCGTAATTAACATATTCCGTAATGGGCTGCCATCTTTAAAAGCAGATGAACTAACAACTGAGAACGAATGTGTCATGTCTTACAATCTTAATATATATCGTATGGTAAAGAAGATCAGAGTAAAATGATCCAAGGAAGCGAATGAACACAGGAGGCGAAAGGATCTCGGCGCTTGGGAGGTGACATCATTACAATTTACCGAGCAGGCGTATTAATATATAGCTAACTGATACTGCATCGTAATCTGAGAATGATCAGCACCAGAAATTTTCATCATGATAGTTTTTATATTACAGTCCGCGACACAAGAAATAGGAAATATCTTTTTCAGCACATTCCTACCTTATAGGGCCTGTAAGTGTGCCACGATACATGGCGAGACTCCGCGAGCCTGGAGCTGATTGGGGACTGGACACAAGAATAATATTCTAACGATTGATGACAGTTGTAGCTTCCGACTGATGAATACTAGGAAAATCAGGTTATAAATACCTTGTGTTATACCTTTCTTATGTCTGATTTAATATTGAGTTTACCACACTATCATAGACATATAGCGATTTACTTAGTGCATATAATAGACTCGATTTTAGGCCGTCTGTATCATTTACGGGATTGGCATTTTACATTGCTGTGCGTTGTGGTTTCGATAAGCACTTATATCTGACAAATTGTCTAAATGCACATAATCATAACACATGTATACGTTTGCCCCAAATAGATTGTACTGCGCGAAAAATGGCACTCTTCATTATTAGTCGAGATCGCCAAACACAAGTACTTGCCGCTAATGCAACCATGATCATTTCCGTGATCATTGTCACAAGAAAAGTGTTCAATTGCTTCTGCTTGTAATAATCCTCCGGACAATATAACTGAAATACGTTATTTGGGAACAGTTCGATTATTACAACCAAAAACAAAACAAAGTCCTATATGTTAACATGGAGAATATGGACTTCCTGCCCCCAACTGCACCAAACCTCGTTTTCATGCGCGAGACTTACACGCCCTATTGTAAGGCCACCGTCATGAACACACACTTTTCTGTAATATACTGCTCACTGAAACGTATACTGTCTCCGTCTACCATAACGTCATATCGGAACTTCACATTCTTTCTAGTTTCTTGTTCTAAAGCACGTTGAATCACCTGTCAAACTGAGCCAATATATCTCAATTCGCTGTACCCCGAATGTACTATGTAGTTAAGTACGTCATATATGAGGGTGAGTAATTAACTACCAAATAAGACATTCAGACAGGGACTGTCTAGTAAGACAGACTGATGATCTGTAGAGCACAGTGGCTCAGGGGTAGACTCTCGACTATGAGAACCCGGGCTCGAATCCTGCGGTGTTAAAACCTTGGGCAAAGAGTATCATTCTACATTGCTCCAGTCCGTTCAGCTGTATAAACGACTACTTATCTATATACAGTGGTGGATATTTGTATGAGCAACATTCGCGCATTAATTACGGCATGGCTGTATGCTTTCCAGAGAAGTTGAGATGGCGTTCGAAAGAACAGGGAAGTAAAGTAATGCGCTTTGAGAAGCCCTGGGGATTGGACACTACGGTATATAAGACCTTACCTTTTATGGTATAATCTTGAAAATATCATGTGTCAGATATTCTGCGCCGTTGCCTGCTGTGCGCCGATTCACACAGAGGGAGGGTGATGTTTTCACAGAGTCGTGATGTCAAAGTGTTTGTGGAGAAAGGCAACGTGCTCGTGCACAGACAGGGGAGAGTTAGGCAGGTCGGATAGTAGGATAAGTCGAATTATAAGATTTTACCGAGCACTGTCACGAAACGAAGGTCTTTCTACCGAACAAGAAGTAAATACTGCAGTTACCGCTTTGGCCGACTTCGATTGAGTTATGCGAGTAACTCGACTAATCCAAATCCCAATCGAACATCTAAGATCACTTGCTTACGTGACCCTTTTTGACATAGATAAACAAGGTCAATCTTGAAGGCCGTTACCCGAGGAAATCGCAGTTTGGAAAGGATTAACTCGAGTAACTGTGTCATTAGCTGTGATAGCCAATTGGGAACGTAGGCCCCTACCGCAGGATAAATTAATTAAACATTACACGACACAATCGTTTACATACGGATTAAAATCACCATATTCTATTAATTATAATTTAAGACCAAGAAGATGAACATCACAATTTACACACTGAGCAATTGATTACTTGATTGTATTTATTTACTTAAGGGTTTATCTCCGTGGTCACGATCTTCGCTGTTCAGTTGGATTACTCTCGTGGTAATGCGTGCGCAGCGTAAACCGGAAACCACTTTAGGGTTAGACGAGTAACCCGAGTAGGCCACTCGAAGTCGGCTTTTGGTTTCGACACAATGTGCATCTCGTGGATTTTGATCAATCTCCGACTGAGCCACCTCCGCCATAGCTGTAAGAATGTTACCCTAGTGTAGCAAATCGATTACATTGAAAATACAGAATTGTGTGTCGGGGGTGTGGGTCACCAACATTTGTTGTGCACCCATGCACCGCCAACCCTTGCAGCGCCACTGGATTTGTTCTTCTGTGAAGCTCGGCAACTTTGCTTCCCCTCTGGAGATCAACCTGGGTACAAATTGTCGTTCAATCAGCATTCACCAGGCGGCGCTACTCTATTCCATTGACCATACAATCGTAGCTTTGTGCTGTCCCTTCACGTGCGTCGTCCTGCTCTTTCACGTAAACATGTCCTTGTATGTTTTGAACTTCCAGGGGCAGCAAACAGATATCAATCGTAGACCTCGACTGTTTTGTGTTTTGACCGAACTCGTCCACTGTCTCAGATGAGCAACGGCTGTTGTTTTGAATAATACATAGAATCGTACTTAGAATGCATCAGAGTGAGGGTGGGACGGAGCGATGTCTTCGTGACCTCGGACTTATTATAAAGTGTGATATAGCGGTCTTGATTGTTCCCTTTGCCGGGAAGGGAGGTGATGTTGAAGATTTTTGGGGCGTGTGCCAATTTCATCACCTTTGACATTTGCCAAAACACATCAACTATGTTGCCTTCAGCTGTGTTCATCATCATATGCGTCTCTACCACCCTCACAGATGATCATATGCACCAATACACAGCGTGCAATTATAACTTTGTCAACTAACGCAGGCTATGAAAGTTGGATACGTCAGTTCGCGTTTTCAACTTTCACAGCGATGTATCAATCTACACGTTGGAGTACTGCAGGCAGAGTTGTCTGCTCGAATCCTTTTTATTCCGAATATATTGCCTAGGGTTCAACAGCGTCATTGGACGTCACCAATTATTCTGAGACATGTATACTGATGACATCCACCATTACGACCAGTAGCCTCACGATCAGTAGCCTCATTCTGTCATTGCCGCTGATCGCATATCGCATCTCACCGATCATGTGAAGTCATGGATGACATCCCACACCCTCCTTTCGGACCAAAGTAAAACACAGGTTATCTTCATTTTCGCCAAGCGTTAACATAAACATGTTACAACCTCCCTTCGCCTTGGCCATTGGTATCATTGGCTTCTCCATTACACCGAAACTATGTATCCGTAACTCTGTTGTTAATATTGATGTCAACAAAGCCACCATCACCTAAGGCAATACGCACGAACTTACGCCAAAACTGTACATGCCGACCGCAACGTTAATTGAGTTCTACGTCACAGCTTTTGCGATCCAGTCACCTTAGAGGTCTATGCCGGATCTGCAGTTCGACTTCGCGTATGTATGCCAAACTTAGATGTTTCGCCTAACTATTTATGCCTACTTATTTCGAACATACATACTTCAGGTAAATCAGTGTAACTACATACAATAATAGCTACACATTTTAGGAGCATATGCTTGTAAAAACAATGGCGTTATCAATCATACGTATGCATGTTTGACTACTTTTTAAACGACATACAACTTGCTTGTTTTCAACTGCTACGATGAAATGAAGCGCAATAAGACAGGATACGCATTAACTTATTGGACTCCATGTGATTAGATTAATCTTAGGCATGATAACTGTAATCACAATTGTCTATCTACTATCTAGTAAGCCTCTGCTCGCCTATCTAATATTTAGTAAACATCAACATGCATACGTGTATGGGCGTGCTATAACAGTAAAATCAATTAATAAATGAATATTTTTACAAACCTCTCAACATAGTATTTATCCAATGTGATGTGAAATTGATCTGTTTATTAATATTGTGTTAGACAACACTGTAATCCGGAGGCCGAGTAACGGTCCGTAATACGCCAAGCAATGCATGGTGAATTTGCAGGGGTGACCCCGTAGCTTCACAAGCGTCATCCCTCTGTGTTGGGTCTCTGAGCTGCAGCGAGTGTTTTGTAAACAGAGCCAACACAGAGGTTAATTTTCTTTATTTCAAGGTTTGTATCAAGTCAAGCTACGTTGTTGTGTAACGGGCTTTAATCCTGCTTTATACTTAAACTGTCCGCTTTCTAAGCGTCTTTTGACTTGATTATCTTGTTGTGTTATGTAGTTAAGTGTCACATCTTCATTTCCGCCTGTCGCCCATTTTCGCTCGTTACTTCCTAGTGCGCCGGGGTTAACTTGTCTGCTGGATAATGGTTTGGCGATTGTGAGCTATTGATTCTCGGCCACAGTTTGATACGCCGCCTACAGCGTTATGTATTTAGTACCGACAATTCTCGCATCTTTGGTGCAGATTTAGATGTGGCTGATCCTTTTTCCGCCGTGTTTTACCACGATCTCAGGGGGTCTTACCCTAGATCGCTCGACCGGGGAACTGTCACCGAGCGCGGATATTATTGACATCGGCACTAATGATTTGTCTCATGCGACCGTTGATCCTGTGATTGTCTTCGTCGTGTCTTCTACTAGTGTACGCTCTCGGTCGTACACACATTGACGTTTCTTTGTCTTATTTGTATGGTGTACCGTTGTGTACGCACGCGGTCGTACCTACATTGATGTGTCCTTCTCTTTTTTGTATGGTGTACCGTTAGTGTACGCACGCGGTCGTACTCACATTGATAGGGCTTTAGCATGGTTACGTGGTGTACCGTTTATGTTCTCTACACTCATTCTTTATCGTCTTGTTTGTATGGTGTACCGTTAATGTACGCACGCGGTCGTACTCACATTGATAGGGCTTTAGCGCGGTTACGTGGTGTATCATTTATTCTTTGTCGTCTTGTTTGTATGGTGTACCGTTGTGTACGCACACGGTCGTACTTATATTGATGTGTCCTTGTCTTGTTTGTATGGTGTACCGTTGTGTACGCACACGGTCGTACTTATATTGATGTGCCCTTGTCTTGTTTGTATGGTGTACCGTTAATGTACGCACGCGGTCGTACTTACCTTGATGGGGCTTTATCGTGATTGTATGGTGTACCACATGTTTGTTTGGTGTACCCTTTATGTTCTGTCATGGTCGTACTCGCATTAATGGCTCTTCATCGTGTTTGTAGGGTGTACCGTTAGTGTACGCACGCGGTCGTACTTACATAGATGGGCTTTTCTCGTGTGTGTATGGTGTACCGTGTATGTTTTGGGTCTTTATCATGTTTGTATGGTGTACCGTTGATGTTTTGTCTCTTCGTTCTCCCATTGCTGGGAATTTTTCATCTTTGTATGGCGTACTCTGTGCATGTTGTCACAGTTTAAGATGTACTGCCAGGCCTTCTGTTGGCTTGTTGCAGCTTCCACCACTGAACTATTTTGTCTTCTCTATTTATCTGCAGTAACATTCAGTTGTAATTATTAGCCATGCCTGTTATTCTGTGTGGTCATTGTCCATATTGATATTTTGCATATCCATATGATGTACTGCTGGTGTTTTCATCTCTGCAATTATGGAATACTGGTATATCTTACGCTTCATTCACTTTGTTTTAATTCTGTCCAAGACAGCAATCACATTTCTTGTTTGTCTTATGTACCTTTGGTGTTCTCACCATTCATGGTCTGTCTCCTACTTACTGTATTTCACTACAGCATATCTTCTCAGCTATACTTTCAATAATTTGCTGACTCATCTTGTCAGGCATACAGGCATCTATCTGTACCAGCTGGCTTGTGATCAGCTCCAGTTGCCCACCATTGGCATGCACTAATGCCCTGTTGTGACCGTTTCGATGTGCTGTCTGGCCTTTTGTTGCCCTGTTGCAGTATGAAGCGTGGTCGGGCATCTGCGTTGCGACGATCTACGGTTCGTCACACGTCTCCGCGTCACTCTGCCCTCTTGAATCGGGTAGCGGAGGAGGAGGCCAGGTCCCCGTACCTTCTAACAGGAGTCGCCGCACCGTTCGCGCTGCTGCCGCCAGCCCTGACGTGACTGTTGCCCTTGGCATTGCCACGACCATCATGACTGACATGGTGGCCCTTGTGTCTCGGGAGGTCCTGAAGCAACTTCTCGATGAGTGCGACCCCACCTCTACCAAATGACCATGCCCTACATGGGTATGTCCCTGTTGCTTCTCCGGTGACGCTGCCCCGCTATGATGCATTGGCAAATGACCCACTGGACAGTGTAGTTACCGGTGCACTTAACTCCCTGTTCCTGGGCGAATCCCTTAACAGCCACATGACAGTTGATACTTTGGCTCCAGCTGCCCCCCCCCCACACGACTGCCACGGACATTACAGCTTCGGCACCAATGCTGCACACTCTTCTGAACGCTGCCTTATCATTTGGTACGAAACGGGCATATCGCCAAGCCATTTCATCTCACGCAAATTTTTGCAGGTTTCATTTTCCAGTGGTTCACGTTTTCCCTGCGTCTGCTTGTGTTTAGGGGCATTTATTGCACATCGTCCCTCTCAACGTTATGCACAAGTTACTTTAATGACCTACATGTCTGCCATATCATACGTTCATAAGTTGGCCGGCAAAGTCAATCCCACCCAGGTTTTCGTCATCAACAAATTATTAGTAGGAGCAAAGAAGTTGTCGGGTACTCCAGACACTCGACTTCCGATCAGTTTGTCCATCCTTCGGAAATTTGTGGATGCTACTCAATTTATTGCTTCCTCTGCTTATTTGCGACTTCTCCGACAAAGCATGTTTCTCTTGGCATTTCATGCATTTCTACGCATTCCCGTCACAATCACAGTCACTCCATCATTAAATGTTCAGATGTTACCATTTGTAACACAGGCATTGTTTTAGTCATATGCACTTTAAGCACAACACTTCTGGACAACCAGTTACTTTAACTATTTCTCAAACCAGTGACGCATATTGTCCAGTACACGCACTCTCAAAATTTCTGAAACTTCGGGGTACCTTTGTCGGCACATTGTTTGCTTTCACTAATTCTTCCCCAGTGCCGTACTTACCTTTGCCAGTATCTCACAAAATCTTTGCTATGGGCAGGAACGTGGACGATACAGCATGACTGGCGTCCACGACATTCTGCCTGTATTACATTTTTCTAGTAATTACCTTTGTCTTACCATTCGATCTAGAACGTGAACGCTTCAGCATGACTGGCGTCCACGACGTTCTACCTTCATTAGTAAGGCTTTACCTTACCGTTTTGGGTACGATTAATGCTAAGCCTGACAGACCAATTCCACCCTAGCACTTTTTGTATTCTCAGTTGCTTTCGCTCTGGGCCTTATAGTTGTCGTTGCAGCATGACTGCCCTTTCTTATCTAACTGTCGACATTAGCAATTGTTTTGGTACAGCATGATTGCCATTCGATGTAGCCCGGTTCAGTCGTTTCTTTGTATTCCCTCGCCTTATATATGGCTCAGGTACAAATCGTATTCTCGCGGTTTCCAGTACGGCATATTTCTTCTAAAATGTTCAGCAGAAGCCCTGGGGTGGGGGTGGGGTATATCATTGTCCACACCTTTGCTACTTTTACATTGTCATTTGATAATTGTTTACTTCAGCTATGAGCATCATTGTATAGGCAGTTAGCAGCTATGCATATATGTTGTATTTTCCTGTTGAAAATCTGGCTGCTAACCTGTTACAGTATCATGGTTTTATATTTTGTTAGTACAATTATTAAATGACCTTTATCGACAGCTCAGGGTTCTGCCAGTATGTATTATATTCACATTGAACATCAGCAGGGGATAAATGTATATATTTATTTTGTAAACGTTGAGGCGTTGGTTGCATTACATCGCCAAATATACATCACAGCTCGCGACGACTGCACTACAGTGATTGCTAGGAAGAAAACCCAACACTATCGCGGACAATTACAGAACGCTAATAACAAGAACATATGTAGCATTCTTAGATCATTTGACGTCCAACGATTGCAGCTTCCTGAATTTTGCTCAATGGTGGATGGTTGTGATACATTCTCGCGTTTCTTCCAAGAAAAGATCGACAAATAACTGGTTAATTTACACCGCACTACTGCCGTTGACCCGGAACCTGGCGAAACCCCTTGTTTTTTTACTGCATCCATCGAAGTGTTCGAGCCAACTATAACCGCCGAAATGTCTAGTATTCTTGGCATTGCGGGTAAAACATGCATACTCGACCCACTACCAATTAAACAACTAAGTGACAACGTGGAAAGTATGGTACTATCGTCACATATGTTACTAACGCTTCACTCGAGAACGCAATCTAGCCTGCACTGCTTAAGCACGCAATTGTCAGGCCATTGCTCAACAAGGACATACTCATACCGCCCAATCAGCAATCTAAGCCACTTGGCAAAAGTCATCGAGAAAGTGGTTGCAAGAAGAATTCTCTCTCATATTTCCGAACAGCGAATGCAAGATTGTTTCCAATCGGCCTACAGGAAGAACCATTCGACAGAAACAGCATTGTTGTGTGTAATAAATGCCATGAAAGCCGCTATGGACAATAGACAAGGCACGACACTTGTTCTGATTGACTTCAGTGCGGCCTTTGGCATTGTCAACCACAACATAATGATCCGTCGGCTTCAGTTGCGTTACAGCTTTGTTGGCGAGGCGCTATCTGGAGGGACGCATCCAGCGAGTAGTCATTCTTGTGGGCTAGAGTAGTTTACGTCACTACTCACACCGCAGGCCAACTCACCGGCCCAGTCATTCAGATCCACCTGTATAGGACTATTGGCGGTATGATTTGATCGTGGCGCGCTATAGACACGTCGAGTTGCATAACCAAAATTATGTAAGAAAGTCAGAGATGCCAATTAATCGACAAGCGTTGGGCCTACGTCAAAACGTCTATTTCTAGACGATCACGAGTTAGTCAGCGATGCTTGGGGGGAAAGCATTCACTGCGTCAAATATTTTGAAAACTGGTCCCAAGGTCCTATTCCCACTGCTCTTGATAAATATTTCAGCTGCGTTACTCGGCTTGTTAACTAGAGAAATCACATTTGTCCAGATAAAGCCACGTCTATAATATGGTAATCATATATATATATATATATATATATATATATATATATATATATATATATATATATATATATATATATATATATATATAAAACACTAGGGAGCGTTTCTACAATCGTCTGCACTGGAGGTGGAATGTGACCAAACCTCAAATTGTTTAAACTAAAATCTACCCAATGTACTGTTGGCATTATTATTAACATTGAATATAGACCACATACGAAATGTTCAACATATGAATCCCTCCACTCAACAAACCCAACCCAAGTGTTTCCGCATAGATAAATTATAGCAGGTCATATGCCTAGTTTGTAAAATAAACGTGGTCTGAAATGTTCTATTGTTTCAATGTTCCCCGCAATATGCTGCGCGCTCACGCACAAGACTCTGTCTCGCTTACTTTTTTCCAGGCGTTACAAACTATCCGGGTGACGTTTCTGCGCATGCGCCACAACTGTAAAACAATCAATGTGCAACGAAGCGCAAAATCATTCTTGACATTAATGCCACAGTCTGTTGTTTAACAGTGATGGTGATCATTGTGAAGAGTTGCTTAAAATTTCGTATAATACATTACAAAAATACGTTTGTTTATATCACTGTCACAGAATATGGTCACGTAATTTGCGCTTCCTATCAAAACATGGCACAAAAATCTATTTTGTCTCGCGTTAATTTGCGACAAATAACTTTGCAAAATTAAATAAAATGAATATAAATGAATAACTGATTCGGTATTAAAATACTCAAGCAATATTTACGCAACTAGTAGTTTCTAATCACACCGACGTTCCAGCCACCATCAGCGGCCTTCATCAGGAACTGAATTGTCACTGCTCGCTAGGTGATTCCTGGTGAAGGCCGCCGATGGTGCCTGAAAAGTTTACTTGAATAACATACTTCCAACTTGATAAACATTTTCATGGGTATTAAAATATTTTTGTAAATAATAAAGTCTCAACGTAGGTGTAACTCGCCCCCGCCAGACAGCTGTCAATTGTCAATAGAACGTAGTCACTAACTACTTCCTGATTGTAATCTACGCACATTCCTCTTTCAACATTGATTAAATCAGTGTCATGGGTTCAACAAATTGAGTGGCTCGTCACTTATATTATCATAATGTGAAATCTGCGAAGAATACGCTTGGCCACTCAACCATCCAACCACAACGAATATGCCTTGGCACGGGGAGAAACAACTGTGCCACTTTGTGTGTTAATAGCAGAGTTGAGGTGATCATAGTCAGATGAATGCACGACTGTAAATTCGTAGGTGTGTTACCTTGATTATAATTCGTATTCTGATTGGCAGCCAACGCAGATATTCATGAAAGGTGCTACGTGTTCTCGCCGTCTGAGTCGGTTGACGCGTCGTGTGGCCGAGTTCTGTGCTCGTTGACGTCGGTTGGATAAGGTTACACTTAACTTGTTCAATCGAAAAATGTTCAGTCTTCCTTGGGAAGTATTAAGTCAAAGAAGTATTAAGCAAATAATGCATGAAATCCTTTTTTTACACATAATCCAACAGTGACTAAAGGACGCACTCACACACAGAGCTGAGTGACCCTGAGCAGCGGTCAACACTTACTTATAAAGACATCTTGCAGCCGCATGCTGGATCATTGACAGCATTGCTGCTGTCGACTGCTGAGTCATCTATAGCATTGCTGCCAATTGCTGGATCATCAACAACAGTACCGCTGGATCACATACAGTGTGTGTGTGTGTGTGTGTGTGTGTGTGTGTGTGTGTGTGTGTGTGTGTGTGTGTGTGTGTGTGTGTGTGTGTGTGTGTGTGTGTGTGTGTGTGTGTGTGTGTGTGGGTGTGGGTGTGTGGATATATATATATATATATATATATATATATATATATATATATATATATAATATGGATCAAAAACAACATTGCCGCCGACTTCTGGATCATCGACAGCATTATCACTCTCCTAAATGCAGTACACTCTGCACGACGGATAGCAAAAATTTAAATAATAGCAATATAAAACACATGAAAACATATGTCTCTACATTAATTGTACTCCTCAATGTAACACTTTGAATAGACCTAGCTGTGGTATTCGAGTTAGCAAGTGTGCGACTGAGTACTTGTGTGAGCGTGAGTGAGAGAATGAGTGAGTGAGTAAGTGGGTGAGTCAGTGCCTTAATATCATCGATTGTCTATGTAATGACAGCACAGTCTTCAGCAAACAATATGTTTCGTACAAGTAGGCCGACTTCGATTAGCCTACTCTTGTTACTCGACCATTGTTTATAGCCAGGTACTCAATCGTACAACTGAAGGAACTGGTGCAAAGTAGAGTGAAAGAATTGCCCAAGGTCTGACACGGCAGCACAGCGTGCGTGCGTGCGTGCGTGCGTGCGTGCGTGCGTGTGAGGGTGTGTGGGTGTGTGGGTGTGTGTATATATATATTACATACTTTATAGCTATATAGTACATATATATATATATATATATATATATATATATATATATATATATATATAAAGTATATTCATGCATATATATACGTGTGTGTGGGTGTGTGTATGTGTATATAGATTACATACTATATAGCTATATAATACATATATACTATGTGTATACATATATATATTATATATATATAATATGTATGTATATATATATACTATAAAGTATATACATGCATATATATACGTATATATGTATATATATACACACATAATTATATGCATATATATATATATATACATATGTATATATATATGTATAAATATGTATGTATATATATATATATATATATATATATATTATGCACAGCTCGTTTAAAATAAATAACGAGATGACAACCAAATATACTGCACAATGTGGCTGCTAGTTTAACAACACCATTCACAGTGATATAATAATGCGAACATTAATCTAAACTGCTCAAAGGCGCTTAATAGGGTCAATCATTAAAAGAAGTCATAAACATTAATTGATAAATATATAAGATCATTAACTATAGTCAAAGTAGCTGTCAAAGTAAGAAGCTAAGAGAAAGATGACACAATACTAGAAACTAGAACCTAAAGCTCCTACTTAATGTCCACCATATTCGTCATGTACATACCTCAAACCTACAGACGAAACAGTAATTAACGTGTAAAGTTGTGCTGCTTAGTAAACATATTCACGGTAGGAAGGTCCAATTACCCAGTGGAAACCGATTAGATACATTGCTTTGGCTACAGCGCGCAACTTGACTTTAGTCAAAGTAAACATTAGTAAAAAATAGTTAGTAAAAATTACTTTTGTATCCTTGTTTTGATCTACTAGGGAATTATGACACTTGTTTTACCAAAGGGTAGGACTGGGATGGGAAGTCCTGCACAGAGATTGTTATATCCCCTGTACATTGTCATTGTTCGGGATTGGAAGGGAGGCATGACCCCCAACCCTCGGCTATGCCTCTGCCATAAATACATTTGTTCTGTCTGGTGGAAACAGCTACTCTAGAATAGCATGCCAATTGTGTATGGATACGTTCAACGTCGCCCCTTGTAAGCAAGAGATTAGATATACGTGTTACATACCTGCGAATGTGTCAGATCGTCAATTGATATCTGCGACGTGGTGATACATTTCAAGCTGACTATATACTATATCGACGAAAGTGCAGAACGATGCAGCCCAGTTGCTTTCAGTCAGATGGAATGACGCTTACGTCTAGTCACAGGCCAACTGACATACTTGGACGTCGACGGAGCAGACAAGACGTCTGGAGTGTCCAATAGAGTGTAGCTACTGGCTACTTCCTTGTTGGCACTTATGCAAGTTCCCTGTGACCATTTTTGAAATCAGTGTCGTTGTTGCAACAAATTGTATGGCTGTCACCGGTATTATCGTGCTATGGAATCAGCAACGAATACGTCAGAGCCTCACAACCACTCAACCACGGCGCACTCGCCTTGGCACGGGAGGAAACATCTGCTCCAGAATTAGTACCGCACACATATTTCGTAACACGAGTCAGATACATGCACGATCTTAAATATGTAGGTGCGTGATCTTGATTAGAGTTACCATCATGGCTGGCAGCCAACGGGGACATTTCATAAAAGGTATTACGGACGTGTTCTCGTCGTTTGAATCGGTTGACGAGTCGTGCGGCCGAGTTCACAGCTCGTTGAAGTCGGTTGAATAGGGTGAAACGTTAGTTGTTCAATGGAACAATTCCCCGACTTATGGGAGGTATTATACCATTCAACACATAATGCATGAAGACGCATGAAAACAGATACCCACATGCGATTAAATCAGACACTCACACACAGAGCTAAGTGAATTGGAGCAACTTTCTACACTGTTACTTTTGAATACGCATTGTTGCCACCTGCAGGATCATTGACAGTATTGCTGCCGACTACTGGGTCATCGACAGTGTTGCTGCTTATTGCTGGAACATCGACGACATCGCTGCCGACAGCAGTCAGTTTTCTAAAGAATACACTGCCCCTGCCTCTTTAATTGCCACTGTAACATCCGCTGTTGTGAATCCCACGTCGGCTTGCCAATAGTACCAATTTAGTAGCATGAAAAATATGGATATACTTTAACTGTGCTGCTCAATGTGACACTACGAATATACATTTGTCATTATCTGTGTTATTCTCCTGCATAGTGGAATTGCATGAGGCGCATTTGACGGCCAATGACTGCATTAAAGTTCACTATAGATGCACCAAACTGTATAACGAAAATTCTACAGTTTCCTTGGTCAGCCCTGCAGCCACTCGTTAAGTAGGTAGCTGTCACTCTAACAAAATCTAATCGATTAATTATTCGTACAGAACATGTGTTAAGTATTGGCCTGAGGCAAACTGCGGCTATTGCACACACACAAACACGTTCCACCTGTTACATTTGCCAGATCGGATCAATGACCTGAGAGATACGATTGTTAGACAGCTCCGACTGCTAACTCTCCGACCCTACCCCCCCGGCTGATCACTGTAGCCGGTAAATGTGATTTGACATGAATGCAACCATGCACGCACGCATGCACATATGCATACTGCAAATTTGATGGGTGACTTGGTGAGTGAGAGAATGGGTGAATGATTGAGTGACTGAGTGAATGAGTGACTGAATGAGTGACTGAGTGAAAGACTGAGCGAGTAAATGACAGAGTGATTGACTGAGTGACTGCGTGATTGGGTGGTAGATTGAGTGAGAGACTGAGTGAATGACAAAGGGAGAAACTGAGTGAGTGAGTGAGTGTGTGAGTTAGTGGGTGAGTGTGTGAATGAGTGGTTGATTGAGTGAGAGACTGTGTGAGAGACTAAGGCAGAGACTAAGTGAGAGCGAATGAGTGTGTCAATTAGTGAGTGAGTGAGTGAGTGAGTGAGTGAGTGAGTGAGTGAGTGAGTGAGTGAGTGAGTGAGTGAGCGACTTAGGGGTTGAGCGACTGTGTGACTTAATGTCATAGATTAACTATGCAATAACAGCACAATATTTATCAAACGATACGCCTCGCACAAGTAGTTCTAGAACAGTGATCTTAACGTTCAGGCGCTGCAGTTTGAATGCCTTTCCATCAGTTCAAAACCGGGAGTTCACACGTACATAGCTCGTTTTCGCGAAAAACATCTTGTAGCATGATGAAGAATATAACTGAGAATGAGCTGCCGCTGGAATTTTGCCGATGACAAAATGTGTATCCCGCAATAATGGCGCGCAGTTGCGTACAATGTTGAACCGCACAAAAGCCTCGCCGTCCGATATTTGTCACCGGTGGAGCGGAGACGAAAACGGAGATTGTGAAATTATAGCGCGGCTGGGTGAAAATGTTTCAATAGCAAACATATTAAAACAGGTGTTCTGCAGTGGTCCTACTTCTGTGTCCCAGATGACGTAGCTCAATGCGTCAGTGTGAGAATTAATATCTATTCAACCATGCGGGTAGCTGCCATTTTTTAATCAGATATGGAAATCTGGTTACACTGAGAGTGTAGTGGTATGTATCTACGTCATCAAACATGACACAAGACTCTCAGTGTGAGTGCTTATTAAACTCTGTAAACATCATTCAATGAGGCTAGCTAGCCTCGGCATTGACAGTTTTCATGTTGATTTCATTCCAATTGTCCTCCGTCGCTTGATTTCGTTTATATTGCAATCTGCCTCTGATCTCGCAACACAATCTGCGTCTGGAGCACATTTCACTAACGTTATTAAGAGGTCGTAAGCCCAATTTTTCTCTTTCAAATTGATTTTGCTCCGTAACAGTGACTTTTGTACACCCGAAAAAATTCAACACAATAACAGGTCAGTGATGCTGGTGTGTAATGGAAATGGTGTCATCAGTAATACGGCAGTGGATGTGTGTGTTTTGAAAAAAGCTCCTTTAATTTAATAAGACTTTTGATTAAGGGTGAATTTTTTTTAATAACTCTTTATCTTAGTGAAACTGTCCCGTGATTTCGCAACAATTACATAAACTTAGAACGACGACTTGCAGTAGGTAGACCCACAAAAGACTCCGCATGGGGCATTACTAAATCAACATATATGGATACCTCTGAAGGGTGGGATACACTTAGATAGGTTGTCGATAAGCCAAAGGGCTTCCTTGACCACCTGCCATCTAGAGTTAATTCTCTACGTGGCAATCTTGTTAAATCTGGTTAAATCTGGTTAACTCTGGTTAAATCTGGTTAAATCTTGTTACTAGCGACCTTTTGCCGCGTTTATTTACGAACCGTTTGAGTTGCTAGTAACGCTTAATTTCAGCTGGAGCGGCGCTAGAGATATAGGTATGGGGGACATCCAAGCCTCCGGTTGAACCCCGTTGAGGCTAGTCAAAACTACAGCTGAATCTGGGCTTCAGCACGACTCCGCTTTCGTCTGACCCTGGCACCAGAATGACGGTAGCGATGCCGCTGATAAATATCCGCGGAGCTCTAGTTTAGGCCGTAAGCCGGTGGCACAGCACGGCTCGTCGCTGTCATTTGACGGGACAGGGCAGTGCTGGTGTCAATTTTCGTTGCGACTTTCTAAATCTCCGAAAGTCTACGGGGTGTATATTGAAGACGACCTCAACCTATTCTCAAACATTAGATGGGTAAGAGGTCCGACTCGTTCGATTGGAGTCGAATTCGAGTGCCGAAGTGGGCCACTTTTTGGTGCTGTGGGATGAACCAAACGTCCGGTTAAGGCGCCTAACGAGGACGCTCATCAGACACCATGAAATGTGTTGGTTGATATAGACAGCAGGACGTTGGCAACAAGCGCAGACATAGCACAACAAACAATTCTAAAGGTGTGTGCGGCATCTGCGAACTAACAAAGGGTGAACATGTCCGTGAGAGATTACACATCTATTGATAGCAGGGTAGTGTTCGCCGCCGTTGTGCCGGAGACAGGTGACACCGCTTGTGTTGACATTCACGAGACGGGGATTTTCCGGCAACCGAGCGGCTACTGATGGCTTGGATAAGGCTGAGTTGACATCTCTGTCAATGGTGTCGTGACTGTAGGTTCACGCTTCACGTTTTTTTATCAGCGCCTCGTATGGTTTCACGGGCTTTTTATCAGTAAAAAGCCCGTGAATATATAAATAAATAATGAAATGAAAATTATATATAATATTATTATATATATATATATATATATATATATATATATATATATATATATATATATATATATATATATATATATATATAATGAAATTATATATATTTCATGTTCAAGTGGCAGCACTGTTTTGGCTTGGAAGAGTAATGTTACGTTGCCACCAGGGCGGCCTTACCCTAGAATATGGTAGAGACGCTATCGGCTATCAGGTCAACTATGACATAAAACTATATGTATATATATATATTCTTCATTATTTATTTATATATTTATTTCAGTCATATCGTATAATAATACTGATAAAAAGCCAGTGAAACCCTACGAAGCGCTGATTATGATTTTATTGATGTATTTATTCACACTAATCCAAGCTCGTCTGCTGATCAATTTCAGTTTGAGTCCAATTGGAGTAATCGAGGTAAATCCTAAAATAATTCCTGCATCATAAATAACTGCACATTGGTATTTACAATTATTTTGTGTGAATATAAAAGCTTAATGTTGAAAACTTTTTTAATAGTATTGTATTATCATATAAAAGTATATCTTTATTTTAGTTTTATGTCATAGTTGACCTGATAGCCGATAGCGTCTCTACCATATTCTAGGGTAAGGCCGCCCTGGTGGCAACGTAACATTACTCTTCCAAGCCAAAACAGTGCTGCCACCTCGTGGAACATGGGCAATCGAGGCTAAGCCAAGGGTAGTGAAAACTGGTACTGACGTAATTAATCAGCCGCAGCGACCCCTGATGAAACATGCCTACATGCCGATTCGGCAATACCGGGATTCCAACACGGAATATAACTTGATGGACGTCAAACATGTATCGCCAATATCACATATTAGTAGACTGAGTAGTTCATGAACTACTCTTCTTCTTCTTCTTCCATATACTGGCCCCGGTCCTTGCAGGCAGGGCGTTAAAAGTCGAGTAGCGGCCTTGAAGATTCACTTTGCTAATCTAGGTCAAAAATGGTCACGTGCTCGAGTGATCGCGGTTGTTCGATTGGGCCTCGGGTTATGCGAGTTACTCAAGTAGCTCAATCGAAGTCGGCCCTGGTTGTAAAGAACCACCTCTTGCGTTGTAATGTTTAGGTATATTACCAGAATGTATTGGCTATGATTAGAGACATGTAGAATTGTAATATTTAGGTATATTATCAGAGTGTATTGGCTACGATTTGAGACATGTAGAATTGTAATATTTAGATATATTATCAGAGTGTATTGGCTACGATTTGAGACATGTAGAAACACGTTACTCAGACAATTTATATAATCACAGGGAAAGGGCTAACGCCCGTTTACACAGACAGAATTGTTTGTACGAAGGAGAGGAATAGCGACTGCCGGTACCAGTCCGGTCAACCTTGTATATGATTAATTGCTCAGCTGCGGGTTAGGGGTGGTCTGACCCACTCTGGAGGATGATACGTAGGACCGACGTTTGTAAACGGTCACGGTTACGCATGTGCAGTTAGCTACGGATGTGAGGGAAGCAGAGTGATCTGGGATAACTGATAACCCTTTGAAGGACAATATATGAATTATCGTTACAAGCGGTCAGGGCTACGCATGTGCAGTGAGAAGGAAGCAGGGTGATCTGGGATAGATTAGGCATTAGAAAGGGGGAGGTTTTTAGCAGAGAGGGGGAGATCGAATACGTACGAAGATGATTGCGGTCTACCATTTTGGCTTATAAATTACTTTACTAATATGAGACTGATGCTCATATTTTCATTATGGAATTCTAAATTGTGCGGCTAACTTTAAAACATGTAAAATGTAGGGGTTTTGTAGGAGTCCCGAAGTATAGTAGGGATCTCAAAGCCTTGATGTCATATTGTAAAATGTATTGCCAACGCAATGCTCTGTCTACTTAGTCGTATATATGACGACGAGCTCTCTTCACAATGAAATAAATTCCAAGCCGGACCTGGAACGAGCGTTTCTCATTTCACCTTGAATCAGGGGTATAATACTGATTCTGGCGAGCGCATAAACCGGACTTTGCATTCATCACTACGCTGATGACCTGCAGTTGTACTGTCATTTTGATCTAACAATTACAGCATTATCAGCTACTCTACGACGCATGGAGGACTGTTTAGATGTTTAACAAGATACAAGACAAGATTGCCACCTAGAGATTCAACTCTAGATGGCAGGTGGACTAGGAAGCCATTTGCTTTATCGAGAGTCCAACCTATCTATCTAAGTATACCCCGCCCTTCTTAGGTATATGTCGATTTTATTTTTAAATATATTAACACTACTAGCACCTACACAATCAGCTGATAATCTGTTCCATTCGTTTACTGTTCTTTGTGAAAGTCTACACTGCTTCTTTGCTCATGTAACTCCATGTCCTCTAGTCCTTCTCTCTTCCTTGGCTGTGAAAAAAATATTTCTGTCAATATATTCATATCCATTCAATATTTTAAACACCTCAATCTGATCTCCTCTCAATCTTCTGGTTTCTAGTGTTGTTAAACCACATTCTTTTAGACGCATTTCATAACTAATATTCCTGAGTTTTGGTATCATTTTGGTTGCTCTCCTTTGTACTCTTTCTAGCATATCAATATCCTTCTTGCGATATGGCCTCCATGCTTGTATACAATATTCTAAGTGAGGTCTAACTATTGTTTTATACAGCGGTATTATTAGTTTTTTTTCTTTGTACACTATATTTCGCCTAATTAATCCAAGAATTTGGTTTCCCTTCGCTGCTGCAATTCCACACTGCTCTGATACCTTCATGTCAGCACTAATAGTTAACCCTAAGTCCTTTTCCTTTAAGGTAGTATTTAGTACAGTATCACCCATTGTATATTGTGCATCTTCATTCCCATGTCCTGTGTGAAGGCACTTACACTTTCCAAAATTAAACAGCATTTGCCACTTCTCAGACCATTCTATCAACTTATTAAGATCATCTTGTAAATGTTGTCTATCTGCATCACTTTTAATTTTCCTAAACACTTTTGTGTCGTCCGCAAACTTCAACACCTTGCTTGTTATGTCATCATCCAAATCATTGATACATATTAAGAATAAAATAGGTCCCAGTACTGATCCCTGTGGTACTCCACTCAAAACCGCTTTCCAGTTTGAAACCTCCCCATCAACTACTACTCTTTGTCTTCTATCAATAAGCCATTTTTCTATCCAGTTGATCATTCCATTTCCTGTGCCATGGGCCTTTAGTTTAAGTAGTAGTCTTTGGTGTGGCACTTTGTCAAAGGCTTTTTTAAAATCTAAGTAGATTATATCTACTGGTGATCCCTCATCTAGCCACTTTGTGACATCTTCCAAAAAACATAACATATTTGTTAAGCATGACCTCGCTTTTAAAAACCCATGTTGAGATGGGTTTATCAATTTATTTTTAACAAGAAAATCAACCAGGTGATCTTTAATTAGTCTTTCTAATAGTTTGCAAATCACCGATGTTAAACTCACTGGTCTATAGTTCTCTGACTTGTTTCTCGAACCTTTTGTTAAATAATGGTATAATGTTCTAACGGAACTATTCCCTCCTCTAATGACAAATTGAACACTGTTGCAAGCGGTATGCTGATTTGTTCTACAATTTCCAATAGTAATTTGGGAGGAATCCCATTCACTCCAGGTGATTTATTATCCTTCATATCTCTTATTTTCATAGCTACCATTGTTGGGGTTACAATTAGTTGTCCTAAATAGTCAAACTCTCTCCCTTCGAACTTAGTCTCAAGTACTGGTAATATACTAATATCTTCCCTGGTAAACACCGAACTAAAGTACTCATTTAGGTTTTCTGCCATTAAGAATCCCTCTGTTATTATGTTTCCATCACTACCTTCTAGAGGACCGACCTTATCCTGAACTTTCTGTTTACTTCGAACATACGCATAAAAACTCTTGCTGTCATGTTTTATATTAAAAGCTATTTTTTGTTCGTAGCTTCTCTTTGAATTTCTAATTTCAGCTGTAGCTTGATTAAGTGCTTCTTTATAAATGCTATAGTCTTCTTCACTTCCGGTATGTCTATATGTCTTCCACATCATTTGCTTGTACTTGATTTTTCTAATGGCTTCCTTCGATAAGTGTTTCTTCTTTGACCGTTTCCCCTGTTTTTTCAAGGGGACAAATTTTTCAACGACGCAGTCAATTTCACTCTTTAAAATATTCCAGCATTCTATTGCTGTCTTATTCTTCAGTGTGTTATTCCAGTCTATCTTTGCTAAATATTCCCTCATGTCCTTATATCTTCCTTTGTGAAAAAATTTCCTGTACCTTATTTTTCTATTCCGTTCTCCCTTTACTTTGATGATAAAATGTATCTGGTTGTGATCACTACACCCCAGTGGCTCACATATCTTGACATTATCAACAAATTCCTTCTGTGAGCTCAATACTATGTCTAACACGTTCTCGCCCCTGGTTGCTTCTAACACATGTTGAGAAAGGAAACTATCTTGTACTAAATTTAAAAACTCTTGATCCTCTCTCCCGGTACTCTGTAGAGATGTCCACTGTATATGCCCATGGTTAAAATCCCCCATAATAATACAGTCCCGTTTACTCACTTCTTTGATAGCGTTATGTATTTTTTCATTCTCTTCCATGCTTATGTTTGGACTCCGATACACTAACCCAACAGTTAATGTTGACTTTCCTGTAACTATGTTACACCAGACAGCTTCTTCACATTCTGCTTCTTTTCTAATTTTATTTCATAAGCTTGGATGGATTCTTTAATATATAAAATAACTCCGCCTCCCCTTCTTCCCAATCTATCTTTCCTAAACATTACATACCCTGCCATTCCTAATTCGGCATCTGATATATCGGGTGTGGCCCAAGATTCAGTTATACCTATTATGTGAGGGTCAATATCTTCTACCATAATGTTTAGTTCATTTCTTTTGTTTACTATGCTCCTTGCATTTAAACAAACACATTTATAACCAAATTCCGTAGGGCTTTCCAGGCTGTTCTTTGCTGATGTCTTTTTGCTATCTTTATCTATGCCTCTAGTATTTGGCTTCTCTGTGTATCTCCCCTGCGAAACTAGTTTAAAAAGTTGCAACCTGTTCCATTATTCATCGATCGAAGAAGGTTCTCGGAGAACACTGCTGCGCCCTTTCCACTTAGATGGAGGCCATCTCTCATAAACATGTCTTCTTTACCAACAAAATATCCCCACAAATCTACAAATCCAACTCCTTCTTCTTCACACATCTGCTCTAATAGTCCGTTAATTGCCATCCTCTTGCAATTTCTAAATGTTGTTCCCCTTCCCCTCATCACTGGCAAGATTCCTGAGAGTATGATCTGTTCAACTCTCGTCTTCTTCAGTGTCTCTACCAACTCTCTCTATCTCTTTACTATCCTGGTTGTTCCATCCCTGTCTGCATTGTTCGTCCCTACATGTACTAATATAGACCCCCTTGGCCATGCCCCAATACGTTCTCTACCCGTTCAGTCACATGCTCTATCCTAGCCCCCGGAAGACAAACAACAACGTCTTCTCCTTTGCTTAATGTCCTGTCTGTCTTTCGCAAAATGGAGTCTCCCATAAATACCCTTTCTGTTCTCAATGCCCCCTCGATCACTGCTTCAGAGTAGCTCCTCCGTTTTGCATCTCCCTGGTTGCTGACTTTTCCCCCTGCCGCTTTCTCTGTTGTTCCTTTCTTTCCGGTCTCTTTTCTTCCTGTCATCGTCCTTGTTATTGACTTACGTTTGGTCACATCACCACTCACTTCCTTTCTTCCATTCGTCTTACCTCCTGTCGCATCTACTTCTCTCATCTCCTGTCCCTCCTTTTCTACTGTCACTTTCTCCCCTGTCACCTTCCTGCATGTCATGTTTCCTGTTGTTCTTTCTCCATTTGTTGTTCTTGCAATCACCCTCCCACCACTCTGCATCCCCTTCACAATATCCGTTAGCCTAGCTAACTCTGCTGTCAGACAGTCCACTTTCCAACACCCTAAACATTGGAACGTAAACCCTTCCTCCGTTGTCTCTGACCAAGTTTTTCCGCACCCCGATACGGCAAAATCCACCAAGCTGTGGCAGTGGTTACACACCAAGTGCCTCCTTGCCTTCACTTGCCGCTTGCCAGGTGCCATATTACGATTTGTCAAAATCAACTCTTAGTTTAAACCAACTTAGTCTTTAGAAAGACTGTTTGTTTATTGTGTACAGCAACTGCAGCACACTTTATGTTATAAACAACTTACTACCTATACTACCATGAACAATAAGTTTAGTCTGTACTGGTATCGTTCCCTAGCGGAAACGTTGGACACTACCTATATAAACAAACAAGGGTTTCCTACTAAAACGCTTGTTTATTTTTAATAACAATGATACCTATTCACAGTTTTATCTTACATATGTAGTTGTTACTCTTATTGCTTTATCTCTTATATACTATATCAAATAAAGAGATTTGCTCAATCTTGTTTACAATTTGTCGAAGCCTAGATTACCCTTTTATCACCCACTATACTAATCTGTTCAAAAATACTGTTAACTAACAAACTTTAACCAAAACTACTACTCAATATATATCCAGTACCACTTTATGAATAACCTTAACACAAGAATAATACTTATCAATCAATATTTCCGCTTGTTTTTCAAATTTTATACACCACCAATTTCAAACCTCTACATCCACCAATTTTCCCGCCATGTTGTCAATATGTGGATGGCATCTAACTACATGTGTATGAATAACAACAACACCGAAGACTGCCGTGGCCACTGCGCTTGTTGGTGGTAGTATTATACGTGTAGGAGCTGCCACGATTACTGCCTCAAGATAACTATAATCATAGCCATAATATATATAACCCCAAGTAGGTATAGAATTTGTTTAAAGTACATCAATTTCATTAGCACATTGCTACAAGCATACATACTCACATATTATATCATGTTCACATACTATTATAAGTCTTTTCTACATACAAATGTGTGCACTTATAGTAATTCTTGTTGTACCAAAATTAAAAAATTAAATCCACAATCATATAACATTTACAAACTGGGGTCAGCAGCTCCTATTAAGACAATAATGTCGCTGTCATAGGAGCCACCATAATTTCATGGTATAAAGTAGTATGGTCCTTAATATACAAGATGTCTAACTGATATGTTTATTTGGGAGTGTTAGCTTTAAGTAAGAAAGTGTGATGTGGTGTGGAGATGGGCTAATGAACATTAACATATGTTGTATTTATTAATTTAGTTGACATATGTAACAATTTGATGGAGTACAGATATCACTGTAGTTATTTAGCAAACATGTTTTTATATAAATTATAAAGCCATGCAAGCTGTGAGTGTATATTTTGTTTTTAATTGCATCAGTGGTCTCATTTATAGTATGTGGGAGGCTGTGTCTGAGACATTTCATTGCAAATTCATGTTTAGCTCTAAAAGTATGTATATTATCTTTTGCACGAGTATTATAATTGTGTATATTAATACTTGGTATAATTTGCCAGTTTAGTAAATACGAAGGTAATTGTTTATGAATATATTTAAAATAAAATTTTAATTCTTGTAACTTTAACATATATTCTATTTTCAGTAGTTTAAGAGTTTTTAAGTGGTTCTGTATGTGAAATATATGTATTTAAGATTATTATTCGCATAACCTTTTTTGGATGCTTGTAATTATATTTCTTTGACATCCCCAAGTCACAATACAATAATTTATATGTGATAATATTAAGGTGTTATATAATGACACTTTTATGTCTAATGGTAATACATATTTTAATCGATTTAATACGCCAATTGTTTTTGAACACTTATTTGATATTTTCTCCGTGTGTCTTCTCCAATTTAGATTAGTGTCTAAAGTCAAACCTAGAAAATTATACTCATCTACTCTTTCAATATATACATCATCTATTGTAAGTGTGAGAGCTTGTATACGTTTATTAGGCGTATGGAAAACCATATATTTAGTTTTGCATTTATTTAATAATAATTTATTAATATTTAGCCATTCATTAATTTTACAGAGTTCTTCATTTATTATGGTTTCTGTACTTTCATTATCGAGTGTCGTTTCGGTCAGAGCATTTAAAGAGGTAGATAAGGTAGTGTCATCGGCATACATAACAAAATTAAATAATTGACTCGATTGTGAAAAATCGTTTATATAAATACTAAACAATAGTGGTCCTAAGACAGAACCTTATGGGACACCGATTGTTATAGGTAAGATGTCTGAGTTTATTTGTTCAATTACAGTATATTGTTTTCTGTTTTGTAAGTAACTTTTGAACATTTGCAAGGTTGAGCCATTTAGGCTATAGTATGCTAATTTGTTTTGTAAAATGTTATGGTCAATAGTGTCAAATGCCTTTGATAGGTCAAGCAATACATTAATTGATATATCATTTGTATTCATATTGGTCACAATTCTACCAATTAGCTCAATCTCAACGTATTCTGTTGAATAATTAGCTCTAAAACCATACTGATTATCATTATCATTTAGATAATTCGTTTCTTTGAAATATGAATATAATTGTATAAAAATACGTTTTTCAAATACTTTAGAAATGGTAGGAATAAGAGAGATTGGTCTGTAGTTTTTTTAAATAATAATGAATCATCTTTCTTAAATATAGGAATAATTTTAGCAATTTTCAGTTTATCAGGGAATACACCAGAGTATAAAACTTGGTTTATTAACAATGGTAATGATGTTAAAATTACAGGTTAAATTACTTTGAGTAGTTTTGTTGAGATACGATCAAATCCACAGCTGATTTTTGTGGGAAGGTTGTTTATAGTTTTCCTCACAGTTTGTTCATCAATATGTTCAAAAGTAAATGTAGAACTTACATTTTTATTTAAATAAAAATGTATTAATGATTTGTTCGTAACCTTGGTGTTGTCATTGGTCGCCACCTTGATTTTAAGAAACAAGGTTCGAGCATTGTCAGAGTGTGCTCACTTCATCTCCGCCATATCAACAAGATGAGTCGTTATCTCCCAATGGCGACTAAGGAAGGTGTTGTGAACGCCATTATAACGCCACGGCTTGATTATTGCAATTCTCTTCTATACGGCAGTTCTGTAAGCAATATTGCTCGCCTTCAGAGAATACACAACTCGGCCGCCAGGCTAATGTTATGTCGCCCACAGAGCAAAGCTGTGCACGGCGATGCCCCTGAGCAAGTCGAACGACAGATCTTTGTACATTCAACGCGTTTATTGAGTATGTATACAGCTCCCAGAGGACGGCACGCTCCTATAATTATTCAACCACGCACCCCTTGGTGGACTCGCGCCAATTGCAGGCAAACCCGTTTCTCAGGCCGCTGGTGATAATGGGTTACAATTACTGGGTCCCGATTCTAGTGTTGACCGGTCGCTGGCCCAGGGCAAACTGCGCCCCAGCAGTTGTCCAGCTTGACCAGCTGGACGTGGGATTATACCCCAGTGCCCTCTGGTGACTATAAGTATCGTATCCACCAGGGTTACAAGAGAATACACAACTTGGCCGCCAGGCTAATATTAGTACGTCGCCCACAGAGTGATAGCGCCATGCCTCTGTTATGTATTTTTCATTGGCTGCCTGTACCACATAGGATCGAGTTTAAATTTGTATTTACTTACAAAACTGTGCACGGCGATGCCCCAAAATACCTATCAGAACCCTTGTGTGTCCATACAAACCTGCGAGAGCATTGCGTTCTGCGAACAATAACTTATTAACGGTTGTGCGGACACACGTGAAAGCTGGAGACAACTCATTCGTGGTCGCAGCAGCGACCTTATGGAACGTTCTACCTAATAACATTAAGACGTCTGCCTGTTTAGCCACCTTCAAGGCACGCCTAAAGACACATTTCTTCTTACTGTTCTCGCGGCTTAGTTTAATGTTTGTGTACTTTTATCCATATTTTATTAAACCTATTTATAAATTTATTATACATATGTACATTTATTCAGCTTAAATAATTCGTGTTATTCTATTTATATTGATATTTGTAATATATTTATAATTGTTTATATATGTCACTTTTATGTTTATGTGTTTTTCTTGTGGTGTGTATTTTTATTTTAGGATGTGAAGCGCCACGAACAATTTGAAATTGGATGTGGCGCTGTAATAAATAAAATATATTATTACTATTATTAGTAGTAGTATGTCTACTTTGACAATATTGTTTTATGCAACAAGGAAAATAAGTAGGAACCTAGGCATTGCATTTAGCGGTTTGTATGAAATATACAGATTCACGGCTTATTTATTGTGCAGACTGGACTAAATGCACTCAGTTGATTGAAAACAAATGTTTCTGAAACAAAATGTAATGATCAAAGGGTGCCAATTGGCTGAATATTTACACACACTTACACATGCATCTACTTATTTCGTACGTATATATATATATATATATATATATATATATATATATATATATATATATATATATATATATATATATATATATATAATGTAATACAATATACAGTGACCGTACGCCAAATGGAAACGCGAATTCATATGTCACATGAATAGCAGATCTCTAGGTTACTGTTTCTCATATGTTTTGTTTGTCTGTGTTAAGTACATGTACGAAATAAGTAGATGCATGTGTAAATGTGTGTAAATATTCAGCTAATTGGCACCTTTTGATCATTACATTTTGTTTCCGAAACATTTGTTTTCAATCAACTGAGTGCATTTAGTCCAGTCTGCACATATAAATATAGCTATTACTGATATATATATATATATATATATATATATATATATATATATATATATATATATATATATATATATATATATATATATATATATATATATATATATATATATATATATATATAATATATATTGTCATAATAAGCCGTGTTTGTTGTGTGGCATACTGCCATATCACAGCGTCGCCAGTACTACAAAAAGTCCCCCTAATGCAACATGTGACACAATAGTCCACGCCTTAATCATGGCTCACATGGTTTACGGCAAAGCCCTACTTTATCGTATGCCCAAGACGTTGGTGCAATGGCTGCAGATGGTCCAGATAATGACAGAGCAGCACATTAATGGGACCCGCACTAAACATTCGCAGGAAATCATATCGCACCAGCTGTGTTCATTTTTGCATTGGTTGCACTGGCTGCCTGTTAGTCAGCGAATCGAATCCAAGATTCCCCTACTAGTTAGCCAGATTTTTAACGGTCTTTTCAGCTGAGTTACTTAGCTTGTTAACTAGAGAAATCACATTTGTCCAGATAAACGATTGGTAATCATATATATATATATATATATATATAATATATATATATATATATATATATATATATATATATATATATATATATATATATATATATATATATATATATATATATATATATATATATATATATAATAAGACGTTTCCACAATCGTCTGCACTGGAAGTGGAATGTGACCAAACCTCAAATTGTTGAAACTAAAATCTACCCAATGTACTGTTGGCATTATTATTAACATTGAAAATAGACCACATATGAAATGTCCAACATATGAATCCCTCCACTCAACAAACCCAACCCAAGTGTTTCCAGCCTACACGCATACATAAATTATAGCAGGTCACTTGCTTAGTTTGTAAAATAATCGTGGTCTGAAATGTTCCATTGTTTCAATGTTCCCAGCAATATGCTGCGCGCTCACGCACAAGACGCTATCGCGCTTACCTTTTTCCGGGCGTTACAAACTATCCGGGTGAAGTTTCTGCGCATGCGCCACAAATGTAAAACCATCAATGTGCATCGAAGCGCAAAATCATTCATGGCATAAATGCCACAGTCTGTTGTTTAACAGTGATGGTGATCATTGTGATGAGTTGCTTAAAATTTCGTATAATACATTACAAAAATGCGTTTGTTTATATCACTGTCACGGAATATGGTCACGTAATTTGCGCTTGCTATCAAAACATGGCACAGAATCTATTTTATCTCGCGTTAATTTGCAACGAGTAATTTTGCAAAATTAAATGAAATGAATCTATAAATAAATAACTAATTCGGTATTAAAATATTCAAGCAATATTTATTATTACACAACTAGTAATTTCTACTCACACCGACGTTTCAGCCACCATCAGCGGCCTTCATCAGGAACTGAATTGTTACTGCTCGCTAGGTGATTCCTGGTGAAGGCCGCCGATGGTGACTGAAAAGTTTACTTGAATAACATCCTTCCAACTTGATAAACATTTTGATGGGTATTAAAATATTTTTGTAAATAATAAAGCCTCAACGTAGGTGTAACTCGCCCTGGCCAGACAGCTGTCAATGTCAATAGAACGTAGCCACTAACTACTTCCTGATTGTAATCTACGCACATTCCTCTTTCAACATTGATTAAATCAGTGTCATGGGCTCAACAGATTGAATGGCTTGTCACTTGTATTACCGTAATATAAAATCAGCGAAGAATACGATTGGCCACTCAACCATCCAACCACAACGAATGTGCCTTGGCACGGGGAGAAACAACTGTGCCAAAATTAGTATAGCACGCGTGGGCACTTTGTGTGTTAATAGCAGAGTTGAGGTGATCATAGTCAGATGAATGCACGACTGTAAATTCGTAGGTGTGTTACCTAGAATAGATTTCGTATTCTGATTGGCAGCCAACGCAGATATTCATGAAAGGTGCTACGTGTTCTCGCCGTCTGAGTCGGTTGACGCGTCGTATGGCCGAGTTCTGTGCTCGTTGACGTCGGTTGGATAAGGTTACACTTAACTTGTTCAATCGAAAAATGTTCAGTCTTCCTTGGGAAGTATTAAGTCAGTCAGCAAATAATGCATGAAATCCTTTTTTTACACTTAATCCAACAGTGACTAAAGGACGCACTCACACACAGAGCTGAGTGACCCTGAGCAGCGGTCAACACTTACTTATAAAGACACCTTGCAGCCACATGCTGGATCATTGACAGCATTGCTGCTGACTACTGGATAATCAACTGATTTGCTGTCGACTGCTGAGTCATCTATAGCATTGCTGCCAATTGCTGGATCAAATACAGTGTGTTTGTGTGTGTGTGTGTGTGTGTGTGTGTGTGTGTGTGTGTGTGTGTGTGTGTGTGTGTGTGTGTGTGTGTGTGTGTGTGTGTGTGTGTGTGTGTGTGTGTGTGTGTGTGTGTGTGTGTGTGTGTGTGTGTGTGTGTGTGTGGTGTGTGTGTGTGTGTGTGTGTGTGTGTGTGCAGTGTATGTGATTGTGTGTGTGTGTGTTGGTATATATATATATATATATATATATATATATATATATATATATATATATATATGGTACTTAGATTAGGATGTGTAGATACAGTCATGATCCAGAATGCCATTATATATATTATATATATATTATATATATATATATATATATATATATATATATATTATATATATATATATGTATATATATAATATGGATCAATGACAACATTGCCGCCGACTTCTGGATCATCGAGAGCATTATCACTCTCCTAAATGCAGTACACTCTGCACGAATAGTCGCTTTGCTAAGTAATACGCTGTCCCTTCCGACATCGGCTAGCAAAAATTAAAATAATAGCAATATAAAATACATGAAAACATATGTCTCTACATTACTTGTACTCCTCAATGTAACACTTTGAATAGACCTAGCTGTGGTATTCGAGTAAGCGAGTGTGCGACTGAGTACTTGGGTGAGTGGGTGAGTGTGCGACTGAATAATTGGGTGGATATGTGAGTGAGAGAATGAGTGAGTGAGTGGGTGAGTCAGTGCCTTAATATCATCGATTGGCTCTGTAATGACAGCACAGTTTTCATCAAACAATACGTCTCATACAAGTAGGCCGACTTCATTTAGTCTAGTCTTGTTACTCGGCCATTGTGTATAGCCACATGTCTCTACTTTAATGGAACAAGAGCAAGAAACAAGACAAATACCAACACTTAATCACTTACTCTTACGAAACAGTAATTAACGTGCAAAGTTGCTGCTTAGTAAACAAATTCACGGTAGGAAGGTCCAATTACCCAGTGGAAACCGATTAGATACATTGCTTTGGCTACAGGGCGCAACTTGACCTTAGTCAAAGTAAACATTAGCAAAACATAGTTAGTAAAAATTACTTTTGTATCCTTGTTTTGATCTACTAGGGAATTATGACACTTGATTTACCAAAGGGTAGGACTGGGATGGGAAGTCCTGCACAGATATTTTTATATCCTCTGTACATTGTCACTTTATGGAGCCAGTTATCGGTCGTCAGACATCTATCCTCGTAATTTGTTCGGGATTGGAAGGGAGGCATGGCCCCACCTCCACCCTCGGCTATGCCTCTGCCATAACTACACTTGTTCTGTCTGGTGGAAACAGCTACTCTAGAATAACATGCCAATTGTGTATGGACACGTTCAACGTCGCCCCTTGTAAGCAAGAGATTAGTCTACGTGTTACCTACCTGCGAATGTGTCAGATCGTCGATTGATATTTGCGACGTGGTGATATATTTCAAGCTGACTATGTACTGATGTCGACTAGAGTGAAGAACGAGTGTGTACCCAGTTGCTTTCAGTCAGATGGAATGACGCTTACGTCTAGTCACAGGCCAACTGACATACTTGGACGTCGACGGAGCAGACAAGACGTCTGGATTGTCCAATAGAGTGTCGCTACTGGCTACTTCCTTGTTGGTACTTATGCACGTTCCCCTGTCACCATTTACGAAAATCACAACCACCAACCACGGCGCACTCGCCTTGGCACGGGATGAAACAACTGTTCCAGAATTTGTACCGCACACATATTTCGTAACACGAGTCAGATACATGCACGATCTTAAATATGTAGGTGCGTGATCTTGATTAGAATTAACGTCATGGCTGGCAGCCAACGCGGACATTAATTGCATGAAAGGTATAGCGTGTTCTCGTCGTTTGAATCGGTTGACGAGTCGTGCGGCCGAGTTCTCAGCTCGTTGAAGTCGGTTGAATAGGGTGACACGTTAACTGATCAGTCGAACAATTTCCCGACTTATGGGAGTTATTATGCCATTCAACACGTAACGCATGAAAACGCACGCGATTAATACAGACACTCACACACAGAGTCAAGTGAACTGGAGCAACTGTCTACACAGTACGCATGGACATTTGCACAATGCACACACGAATGCCGATATACACATATATAGTGCGTGAGTGAATGAGTGAGTGAATGAGTGACTGAATGAGTGACTGAATGAGTGACTGAATGAGTGACTGAATGCAAGACTGAGTGAGTGAATGACAGAGTGAGTGACTGAGTGACTGCGTGATTGAGTGGTAGATTGAGTGAGAGACTGAGTGAATGAGTAAGGGAGAGACTGAGTGAGAAACTGAGTGAGTGAGTGAGTGAGTGTGTGAGTTAGTTGGTGAGTAGGTAAATGAGTGGTAGATTGAGTGAGAGACTAAGGAGTGAGTGATTGAGTGAGCGAACGAGCGACTCAGCGATTGAGCGACTGAGTGACTTAATGTCATAGATTAACTATGCAATAACAGCACATTCTTTATCAAACGATACGCCTCGTACAAGTAGTTCTGGAACAGTGCTCTTAACGTTCAGGCGCTCCAGGTTGAAAGCCTTTCCATCAGTTCAAAACCGGGAGTTCACACGTACATAGCTCGTTTTCGCGAAAAACATCTTGTAGCATGATGAAGAATATAACTGAGAATGAGCTGCCGCTGGAATTTTGCCGATGACAAAATGTGTATCCCGCAATAATGGCGCGCAGTTGCGTACAATATTGAACCGCGCAAAAGCCTCGCCGTCCGATATTTGTCACCGGTGGAGCGGAGACGAAAACGGAGATTGTGAAATTATAGCGCGGCTGGGTGAAAATGTTTCAATAGCAAACATATTAAAACAGGTGTTCTGCAGTGGTCCTACTTCTGTGTCCCAGATGACGTAGCTCAATGCGTCAGTGTGAGAACTAATATCTATTCAACCATGCGGGTAGCTGCCATTTAAAAAAATCAGTTATGGAAATCTGGCTACACTGAGAGTGTAGTGGTCTGTATCTATGTCATCGATCATGACACAAGACTCTCAGGGCGAGTGCTTACTAAACTTTGTAAACATAAATGAGGATAGCCTCGGCATTGACAGTTTTCATGTTGATTTCATTCCGATTGTCCTCCGTCGCTTGATTTCGTTTATATCGCAATTTACCTACGATCTCGCAACACAATCTGCCTCTATCTCGCAACACAATCTGCCTCTGGAGTTCATTTCACTAACGTTATTAAGAGGTCGTAAGCCCAATTTTGCTCTTTAAAATTGATTTTGCTCCTTAACATTGATTTTTGTACACCCGACATTTTCAACACCATAACAGGTCAATGGTGCTGGTGTGTCATGGAAATGGTGTCCTCAATAATACGGCAATGGATGTTTGTGTTTTGAAAAAGCTCCTTTAATTTAATAAGACTTTTGATTAAGGATGAGATTTTGTTAAATAGCTCTTTATCTTCGTGAAACAGTCCCTTGATCTCGCAACAAATACATAAATTAGACATATATAAATCGACATATATGTATAACTCTGAAGGGCGGGATACACTTAGATAGATAGGTTGTCGATAAGCCAAAGGGCTTCCTTGTCCACCTGCTACCTAGAGTTAATTCTCGATGTGGCAATCTTGTTAAATCTGATTAAATCTTGTTACTAGCGACCTTTTGTCGCGTTTATTTACGAACCGTTTGAGTTGCTAGTAACGCCTAATTTCAGCAGGAGCGGCGCTAGAGATATAGGTATGGGGGACATCCAAGCCTCCAGTTGCACCCCGTTGAGGCTAGTCAAAACTATAGCTGAACCCGGGCTTCAGCACGACTCTTTCGTCTGTTCCAGGTAGAATGACGGTAGCGATGCTGCTGATAAATATCCGCGGAGCTCCAGTTTAGGCCGTAAGCCGGTGCTACAGCACGACTCGTCGCTGTCATCTCACACTGACAACAGAAGACGGGACAGGGCAGTGCTGGCGTCAAGTTTCGTAGCGACGTTCTAAATCACCGAAAGTCTAGGGTGTATAGTTAAGACGACCTCAACCTATTCTCAGACTTTAAATGGGTAAGATGTCCGACTCGTTCGATTGGATTCGAATTCGAGTGCCGAAGTGAGCCACTTTTTTGTAAACAGACCTGGCGCTGTGGGATGAACCAAACGTCCGGTTAAGGCGCCTAACGAGGACGCTCATCAGACACCATGAAATGTGTTGGTTGATATGGACAGCAGGACGTTGGCAACAAGCGCAGACATAGCACAATAACATTCTAAAGGTGTGGGAGGCATCTGCGAAATAACAAAGGGTAAAAATGTCCGTGAGAGATTACACAGCTATTAATAGCAGGGTAGTGTTCGCCGCCGTTGTGCCGGAAGACAGGTGACACCGCTTGTGTTGACATTCACGAGAAGGGATTTCCCGGCACCCGAGCGGCTACTGATGGCCCGAATAACGCCAAGTATTCCACTGTCAACAAAAGGATGATTGTCTGTTGACACGTCAAGCAACGTCGCATAACTCCAGCCTGAGGGATTACAGTCTGTTGGCAGGAACATATATCTAGGACTGATCAACTGGGGTTATCCTTTAGGCTGGTGTCAGCACAGACATGTGTATGGTAGTGTCAGCATATTGTTAGCCTTCAGGCTGGTGTCAGCACAGACAGGTGTATGGTAGTGCCAGCATACTGTTATCCTTCAGACTGGTGTCAGCACAGACATGTGTATGGTAGTGTCAGCATACTGTTATCCTTCAGAATGGTGTCAGCAGAGACAGGTGTATGGTAGTGTTAGCATACTGTTATCCTTCAGACTGGTGTCAGCTCAGACAGGTGTATGGTAGTGTCAGCATACTGTTATCCTTCAGACTGGTGTCAGCACAGACAGGTGTATGGTAGTGTCAGCATACTGTTATCCTTCAGACTGGTGTCAGCACAGACAGGTGTATGGTAGTGTCAGCATACTGTTATCCTTCAGACTGGTGTCAGCACAGACAGGTGTATGGTAGTGTTAGCATATTGTTATCCTTCAGACTGGTGTCAGCACAGACAGGTGTACGGTAGTGTTAGCATACTGTTATCCTTCAGACTGGTGTCAGCACAGACAGGTGTATGGTAGTGTTAGCATATTGTTATCCTTCAGACTGGTGTCAGCACAGACAGGTGTATGGTAGTGTTAGCATATTGTTATCCTTCAGACTGGTGTCAGCACAGGCAGGTGTATGGTAGTGTTAGCATACTGTTATCCTTCAGACTGGTGTCAGCACAGACAGGTGTACGGTAGTGTTAGAATACTGTTATCCTTCAGACTGGTGTCAGCAGAGACAGGTGTATGGTAGTGTTAGCATACTGTTATCCTTCAGACTGGTGTCAGCACAGACAGGTGTATGGTAGTGTTAGCATAGTGTTATCCTTCAGACTGGTGTCAGCACAGACAGGTGTATGGTAGTGCCAGCATACTGTTATCCTTCAGACTGGTGTCAGCACAGGCAGGTGTATGGTAGTGCCAGCATACTGTTATCCTTCAGACTGGTGTTAGCACAGACAGGTGTATGGTAGTGCCAGCATACTGTTATCCTTCAGACTGGTGTTAGCACAGACAGGTGTATGGTAGTGCCAGCATACTGTTATCCTTCAGACTGGTGTCAGCACAGACAGGTGTATGGTAGTGTCAGCATACTGTTATCCTTCAGACTGGTGTCAGCAGAGACAGGTGTATGGTGGTGTCAGCATACTGTTATCCTTCAGACTGGTGTCAGCAGAGACAGGTGTATGGTAGTGTCAGCATACTGTTATCCTTCAGACTGGTGTCAGCAGAGACAGGTGTATGGTAGTGTCAGCATACTGTTATCCTTCAGACTGGTGTCAGCAGAGACAGGTGTATGGTGGTGTCAGCATACTGTTATCCTTCAGACTGGTGTCAGCAGAGACAGGTGTATGTTTCAGATCATCCATTGGTATCTGTGACATTGTGACATGTGGTTCTCACCAACCATGTCTTGATACAACCGATTGTGAAGAACGAAGCTGCCGTGCTGCTGCCAGACAAGTAGAATGACGTGTGTCTCGGTCCAGTCACTGGCCAACTGCCAGACTAGGACGTCGTCGGAGCAGTGATACTTCTGCACTGTAACTACTTCCTGTTTAGTGGCTTACATTATCATTCAATATGTCAGTACCTGGATGGTTGGTCGCCAGTATACAGCTTGCCACGGATTCAGCAATGAATGCGCCAGAATCACTGAACCTTCACACATCTGCCTTCATTATCTGCGAAATAAACACCTGTTCCAACATTAAGTTGGCCGGGTGTACGTGAGTGAATGTTTTCGGGCCTCATTTAATATAATCTTTTGCCATAATAGATAGTATCTTTTTGAAAGCGTCTATTCTTGCCGCTGCTAAGGTTTTTTTATAAACCAAATGGCAGCATAAATTTCCAATATGCAACGTCAATCCATGCTCGTTTGAATTAGCAAATGTAGTGCGAGGCGGTATTACCTCCAGCGGTTGACACTGTCACCTATATTTGTTGGCACTTTGTCACCTATATCTAGGTCACCACAAACTGTACATGTTTACTGTTAATTCCATTGCCGGCATCATAAACCACGATCCAGACCAGGCATTGTTTTCTCTAGTTATGTTATTATATCCACACGACCAAATAATGGTATATTTGAAATGTGTAGAATATATCATTATAAATTTGTTCCACCAAATGCACACCGCCTCACTGTGACAAATGTACCAATTGCGTACGCGTGGAGGGAAACATTGAACAATGCTTGTGTTGTGGGAGTCATTGGTTACTGTCCACTGTAAGTCGGGTATATAGCAAACTGCCGACCGAGAGATGATGACACCAGACCTAAAGTAATGACGTCCAAAAAATAGCACATCTGCTAGTCCGGCACGTCTATAGATAAGAGGTCCCATCTATCTATAAGATATACGCGCAACTGTAACAATAGTGACATGCTGAATCGGTGTATCCACACAGTGGCGAAGGCCCAACTCCTGAAGTCTAGAATCCACTGTCTGGCGAACGCGTTCAGTTTGTTTTGCTAAGTTTGTCGTGTAGCATGGTGCATGTATTATAAAACATAACGTGGTGAACTTCCTGTTTAACGTCACAATTGACCGCTTAGAACGCATTGGTAAGGCGGCCCATTGTGGCCCCGGCAACGCGCACGTCCAGGACAAGGGTCGACTATCGAAGAGACGCGGTGTAGCGTGGGAAAAGTGACGCGTTTGTCAGCGACATGTCATTCATTGGGCGGGTGGCAAGCAATGGGGTGCAACCACTGACCTATATCAGTTCGTGCAACCTATGAATGGGCTGGCACGGGTCATCCATCAAGTTGGTTTATTTAGGAAACTTGTTAGGGAAACCAGGGGCAGTGCGACCCCCGAGGGAACAACGTATGTTAAACAGTATGAAAATATGCTAATATGCATTTGATTTATTGTATGATAGTTAAACGTTTTAAATTGATAGACGAACCAGGTAGGTTCCACGTGAAATTTAATTTCAATCCAATAACTTTATTTAGGGAACATTACATCCAAATAAAAATGTAAACTAAAGCAAGACTAATAACTATATACATAACGCAGTTTTCGCCAATGGCGGCATAGTGGTGTAGTATACAAAACATCACTATTCATGATACTCTGTAGTATTGCATTGCACGATCTAGCTATGCACGTCAAAAAACTAAATACATTTTTGTTATTAACATTTTACTTGTGGGTAAGCCTCTTGACACAAACATATAACTCGCAATCAAATCTCGAGGTTAATTGCATAAAAATCTGAACACATTATTGTATGCTACACACAGTATTCTTATTGACTCTGCTCTATAGCAACACCACAACTGGCATGTATATAATGAAGTACAGTAGAATTTAAATAAAGTACATTTTAGAGATTCTGTACACATGTAAAACTTTCGGGTTAAGGCATTACCCTGAACATAAATTATCTTGTATTGCTTAGATATATCATCATTGTCGCACAGAACTCCTATTATGATATGTACTAGATATTTACACTTACTAACCCTTGGCAATGTTTCACCATTTAGCACAACGTTTGGAATCTTTTATAAGAAAATATCATAACATTCCTTTTGGTACTATTGTATTTAACATCATATTCTATCCCATATTCTGAACACACAGATAACAACATTGATAAACCCATAGATGAAGGTGCCATCAGCACTAAATCGTCAGCATACATCAAATGGTTAATTAACGAGGAAGCTATTATACATCCAGCATTTACATTGTTTAATTTGTTACTGAGATCATCCATGTAAACACAAAGAAGATGAGGAGAGAGAATTCCTCCTTGACGCACCCCGTTAGTAACAAGAATTGTTGGACATGATATTTTTCCAACGTACATATATTTTGGAGTAGTATACAAAATATTAAAATCCTAACTATATATAAGATACAGGTATGCCCCGCTTTATAAATTTCTCAAATAGAATATAATGAATTACACGGTCAAAAACTTTGGATGCATCCAAAAAACATGAGTATACATTACTATGCAAACTCCTATATTTTAGTACAGCCTCTTTGAAGGCATATATACACATGTTTGTACTATATTTAGCTTTTAAACCAAACTGATTATCACATGTAATTAGGCTATATGCAATATGTTCATAAATATGTTTTCAAAAACTTTGGACACAATGCTGGCTAATGAAATAGGTCTGTAATTACTCTTGCTACATATGCTAGCAGGTTTGTTTTTAACACTGGGCACAAGTACAACAGATATCATGGATTCAGGTAAAGTCCAATGAACAAAAAGCTAGTAAAGCACATAGACAACAGTGGAATTATAACATCACTGCAATGTTTCAAATGTTCAGCAGATATACCATCTACAGCACGTATTCTTGCACAATGGAGCGAAACGAAGATCTCTCATCAGCTGATAGCATGCCGTCTGGGTCAATTTGAACTGACGAGGAGTGTCCAGCTGACCCGGCATCGATGGCTGGCGCGCGAACGTTCGCTGTCGGAGACGGCAGGTCCGGTAGGAAGTACATCGGGTACCTCCCTAATTTGGCAGAAATGTTCGTTTCGTCTGAGGATGCGTACAGTATTTGTGAGGTTGGCGATGCGGATCTTGGCAGCGATGTGTTGGTTGTGGCCATGCACCAGAGTCACTTGCGTATTTGCTGACTGGCGTGGATCGAGTGCGAATGTAGCATCGAAGCAACACACGTCTTTAGGTAAAGTCACTTCAACAAACAACAAGTGGTGGTGGGTGGGACTCGTAACACGAGAGCGCGTCTAACAGCGTGTCTGTTCAACGATGAGTGTGTTGATCCGTATATGTAGGTGGTGCTGCTGGACAATGTGATGAGGTGATTGATGGGGCGTATGATAATGTCATTTGCCTCCATGAAGGGTATGCCAGCAAGGATTTCGACGTCGAGGTTCTCAATGACCAGGCCGTTGAACGTGAGTGTATCGTTGTCACGTGTCAATGCGATACTAGTTTCGCCAACAATGGATAACGGTGACGATCCGTCGGCTTGGTGAGCTGACTGTGATGATTTTTCTATCATGCAACCTAACTTGTGTGCTGTAGAATGACGGATCATGTTATCAGTAGCTCCGCTATCAGTGTTTACACGGGTTGTATGATGGCCGCAAAACACGTCACAGAAATAAGGAGACTGTCGAACCTCGATGATTGTTTGCACCATGGGATGTTCAGATCCAACTACTTCAGTGTTGGAGACTTCAGGTTCTGGCGAGTCCTGTTCATCTTCATCGTCAAGTAGGTTGATGACCTGTCGTACTTTCGCCATATAGCGTCGGTCTTCTTGTAGTAAGTGTGTGCATTCACTCAGAAAATGACGAATGTTGCTACGTCCAGCCTGTTTATAAAGTGGACCCGCTCTGTTGCTTGTCGAACACCGGGGATAGGCATGCGGGCCTGGTGAATGTATTGGCACTGAAGGTCTGATTTGTGGGCGAGTGGTTGCGGCTAGCGGCGCGCATAACTGTTGCATCTTCGGATTATCGGATTTCATCTAGTAATGATGTTAAAGCTTGGGAGATTTCAGGCTTGATTGATGCCATAGTGCGTGTGCGCAATTCTGTTCCGTATCTTTGTTTGATTGGTCTGAGCAAATCGACGTGAATGAGGCGCAACCAAGTGAGGACTATAACGTTTTCAAGTGTGGGAGTCATCTCCTCGTCCTCGGCGATATTTTGGTCGTGGTGGGAGACGTTACCATCTGAACGTAGCAAGTTATCATCCTGACGCTCGTCAGCCTCGAGACGTATATCAGTGAAGTCAATGAAATGCGCGCCTGTGGACTGGAATCTGCAGTGTAACGGAATGACTGCCAGATGGCTGTTAAGGAAGTCGAGTTTTGACTATGGTGTTCCAAGAAATAATCGGGCAGTAGTTTGCGATTTGGCCCAACATAAGCTCTAGCATGTATGCTTTCTGTTGAGTTGTACGGCGGGTACCGGCTGGCACGTCGTCTGCGTCATTGGTTAGTTCACGGTGAGGATGGGCTGCTGCCTTCTTCTGCCACATCGCGTCTACCGATAGGAAATCGGTGAAATTGTTGTTTTCTTTTGTTTGACACCACTGTTTCGGTGCTCGATTGCTGGCCTATTTTAGCTTAATAGTGGCGTTCCCCAGCGGGGAAACTGCTGACTAATTTGAAGCGACTGACCAAAGTTTTAAGTTTATGTTGCGCGTGGGTGATTAAGAACGCTGCAACCACGGCACTGAGGTCAGAAAGTCGCTCCGCAACTCCGATAAATTAGACACCACTCTTAAGAGTAGATAAACTTATTTAATATAAATAATTATCAATAGGCTAAACAAACTGCACCATGGACGACGCGAGGAGTGATACCAAGCATACTGCACAGTCCGCCAGGCGGCGTGGTAAACTGCAGTCACACACATAGTGGCGTCACATGGTCGACTGCTGAGTCATCTATAGCATTGCTGCCAATTGCTGGATCAAATACAGTGTGTGTGTGTGTGTGTGTGTGTGTGTGTGTGTGTGTGTGTGTGTGTGTGTGTGTGTGTGTGTGTGTGTGTGTGTGTGTGTGTGTGTGTGTGTGTGTGTGTGTGTGTGTGTGTGTGTGTGTGTGTGTGTGTGTGTGTGTGTGTGTGTGTGTGTGTGTGTGTGTGTGTGTGTGTGTGTGTGTGTGTGTGTGTGTGTGTGTGTGTGTGTGTGTGTGTGTGTGTGTGTGTGTGTGTGTGTGTGTGTGTGTGTGTGTGTGTGTGTGTGTGTGTGTGTGTGTGTGTGTGTGTGTGTGTGTGTGTGTGTGTGTGTGTGTGTGTGTGTGTGTGTGTGTGTGTGTGTGTGTGTGTGTGTGTGTGTGTGTGTGTGTGTGTGTGTGTGTGTGTGTGTGTGTGTGTGTGTGTGTGTGTGTGTGTGTGTGTGTGTGTGTGTGTGTGTGTGTGTGTGTGTGTGTGTGTGTGTGTGTGTGTGTGTGTGTGTGTGTGTGTGTGTGTGTGTGTGTGTGTGTGTGTGTGTGTGTGTGTGTGTGTGTGTGTGTGTGTGTGTGTGTGTGTGTGTGTGTGTGTGTGTGTGTGTGTGTGTGTGTGTGTGTGTGTGTGTGTGTGTGTATGTGTGTTGTGTGTGTGTGTGTGTGTGTGTGTGTGTGTGTGTGTATTGCTTATTTGCTAAACTGCATTTCACTCTGATACTCTAGTGTGGGTAGTAACCATTATAGACATATTTGTCTATAGTATGCAAACTTCTTTGTGTGTTGCACTTATCCTGGAAATAAATGTATTTTAATAAAACAAATGATGAAAATGCACCTTTGGTGTGTGATGTGCTGGTTGAATATTTTCGTCAGTCCTTAGTTTTAACACATCCGGTGTTACAGGCAAGTAAGGACCTTTAACATTTCAGGCAGCGTGTCTCATTTGGACCTACCCAACGACTCCCTCGGTGTGGTGTTTCGTCACTTCGACTTGTTTATCCTTTCTCTGATTGCTGAACCGAAACATACTCCTGTGTTATCATGATATGTGCGTAGACGTTACATTATTGCTATGACATGGTTACGGGATGGCCCGTGAAGTATGACAGCCTACAATCCCCGTCAATAGACTGATATATGTCTTGCGACCCTGGCATCCATTTGAGAAATGCTGACTTAAGGGTTGTACGAAAGGCTCCTATGTACCATCTCGATTTCTCAAGGAAGCTTACAGCCATATTGTAGTTAATGCCTGAAGACTACTCGTCCACAAATATTCACCGCTGTCTATTGCATAACCTAACTACAAAACGTTAACATTGTCTCTTCAGCCTCCCTTACCACACATTCAATTTTAGCGCAGTGGCACAGTAACTAGAAATTCTGACTCAACTAATAGAACCCTGGTTGGAATCCTGCGCTGTCGTGTTAAGTGTTTCTCACTCTACATTGCTCCAGTTCACCCAGCTGTATGAATGCATATATAGACAATGGTGGATAGTTGTGTAGAGTGGCCTTCGTGCATTAACTGCAGCGTGACTGGATGCTTCCCAAAATGTGTAAAGTGTTTTGAACAACCCTAAGGATTGAATATATGCTATATAAAAAAATTACTTTTGATCACATCAATACTGCAACGACACACACCACGCGGCGTAGCCAGAGGGGGCTAAGAGGGTCATGCCCACTAATCCCGGAAAATTAGGAGGGTACGGAACTAAGGAACACTAACTGGCTGCATGATTCACAGAGTGACAAAGTACAGGGATGCCTTCCAAAGCCTACCCTGTGGCAAAGACATTTGTCATCACTCAAACGGGATTAAGTTCATGTATGGGATGAATACACTCAGCTGCCCAAGAGGTAACAGGGCAATGGAAATATCAACATCCTCAGTGTGCGTGACGGCTAATGACTTAATATATCAACACAAAGATGCAAAATAAACGTTTCCCTGTTACCACAATAAAGTAAAGCAGGACACTATTACCAAAACTATTTTCCACTGCGTAGTTGAAACTCACATTGTGGATTTACATATTTGAATAAGCACCACCGTTACCTGCTGTGAACATACTGGTTTAACGCCAACGCCTCATCATCCATGTTACGGAACGAATGTAAAATTACTGTTTCATCAAAGTAAGTGATTAAGTGTTGGAATTGTCTGTATGTTTGGGAGATATAGCGTGAAGTATATGGTACATGCCTTTAGGTGGATATTATGTTGGTGCTCGTATAGTTTCTTATTTTGACAACTTCTATGCATGTTTTTTGTTGAACTGGTAGAGCACTACATTGGCCAGTAAACATGATTGTCATGTCGTGAATATTTGTTTAGATGAGTTAAGTTTGGGCATATCAGTGTAGTAGCCAGAGGGGGGCCATGCCCCTCAATCCCGGACAAAATATGAAGGGAACGGAGGACTAATAACAGGCTGCCTGATTCATAGAGTTTCAAAGTACAGGGGGCATAAGGGTGGCAGTGTAAGATTTTACTTCCCAGTCCTACCCTTTCGCAAAACCGTTTGCATAATTCAAATAGTTTTGTGTCTACTTTGCATCATGATTGTGTATCCATATAGGTATAAATACCTATAAAGTTGTATTTCGACCTACGCATATCATTTATAAGTTACGTGTCTAAGTTAGAAAGTATCCACTTGTCTCGCTGGCTGCAGCCTAAATGATGACAGAGCAATGGAACTGTCAACATTCTCAATGTGCGTGATGGCTAATAGCTAGTAAGAATTCAAAATAATAGTTGCTCGGTTACTAAACTAGGGTCAAATTGCATTTTGTTGTTATTCTTTTTTGGCATCATGATTTCCTTTTCATTGTCTTTTTCTTCCTCTCGTGTTCCTTTCACTTCTCTGTTAGCAGTCTCCAATTTTTTCTATATGTTGCTTTTTTTCTCCATTCTTTTCATTCTCGGTCCCTTCCACATTCTGGGCATCTGTTCTCTTTGCCAGTTTTTCATCTCCCATTCTTTCCACATGACCATGATGTACACCTCACCAATTTCTTCTTAGCACTTTCCGCACAATCTACAGGCGCCGCTGACATTTCTTGACAACGATTCCAGTGTTGTCATCCCATCTTAGTTTGTTATCAAACACTGTGCCTGAGTATTTGCACTTGGTGACAATGTCAACCTCATGATCATGAATGGTGTTTTTTCAGGACTTTGACTTTGGAAATCTATTACTAATTCCTTGTCTTACATACGTTACACTTTAAATAAGAGTCATCACATCACTCCACAAAATCTCGCAGTGCTAACATCGTGGTCTTGATGTGAACCGTAAAGGTATGAAAGTAAGGTACTGCCATTACGGTTAGTTTTCTAATAAACGGACGGGGGATATTCGGTGGTCGCCCTCATCCAGATAGTGCCGACTCGTATGGACGTAAAGAAAATATCTTATTAAATACTTCTTTAAATTATTACGGCTCTGAATGTTTGCTCGCTCTGTTGAAACCTTGGTCAATTTGTGTTCACTCTACATTGCTCCAGTTCACTCAGCTATATAAATGAGTACCTGCATGGCTATAGACAGTGGTGGATATGTGGTGTACGAGTAGCTTTCGCGCATTAATTGTAGCATATTGCTGGATGCTTCCCAGAATGTGAAACGGCAGACCACATTCACACAAATGCCACCGATCGATACGCTCCATGTTTACGTGCGTTGTGACAGTTGCTGTTTTATGGTGTTCTTGTGATAATGAGATGTCTTTCAATAATGACACACGTGTAATAAGCAAATTTAACTACATAAATTTTAACTATATATATATATAGATATACAAAAGGTGAAATAAAAATTATTGAATTTGTTGTTTGTTTGTTGTTATTTTCACCAACACAGTTAAATACATAAGTGGACAGTCTGTTCTTATATTATTACTATTTGACTACAACAATGACATCTGCTATATATATATATGACACAAACTAAATATAATATTATGTGTGAGTGAGTGCGTGCGTGCGTGTGTGTGTAATAAAATGTATACAATGTTCAAAATGAACACCCCTAGAAGCAACAATATCCATATTTTTACCTTACCAAAAAACATGCAAATAAAATATAACAACAGTATTGGCAAATTAAACTCACAAATCAGTGTTTTCGAAATAATACTGTAGCATCACGCAACAATTAAGACATGTGTCAATGTCACTATACTAGGTTGTCTACAACAATGGCATCAACTGCTACACAAATGACACAGAATAAAGTAATATCAGTATATAGATTATATATATAATATTATATACAGGGTGTATAATTTGCATGTATACAGCCCTTTAAAAAGTTTGTGCCTGAACACACCTACAAGTGACAAAGTTGCGAATACAACATCCATATGTTCACCTTAATTTGCCTGCCAAATACATGCATACAAAATCATAAATCAGTTTAAATGAGTAATATAAACATATAGGTCATAATAATGCATGAATTGTGGAATATTTCATAAAATAAGGTCACACATAGAGCTGCAAATGAGAATACTAAAATAACTAGTGAATTATTAAGGCCTACCATTTTTATTTATTTCTAAGATTTTATAAATACAAGTAACACCATTCGGTATTACATTTAGAATTGTTAGTACCACAGAATAATAAGTCTCTATTATTTACTATCGCACGCGCAAACAACAAAGTTTGTAAATATGGAACAAAGATCGGTAGCATCTTTGTGAATGTGCGTATGGATATACAAATTATAGGCGATTTTTGGGCGTGGTTTCCCACCAGGGCAAATTGCTTTAAGAGGCGGATTTTAGGATATCGAGGAGGGCGGCACGATTTACACCGAAAGAGAGACGTTGGCGCTCTCCACGGGAAACTAGGAAAACGTTTCCCCACTTTTGATTAACGAAATTTCGGCAACTGTATCACGGTGATATACACCTTCCTTGCTTTATTTTATTGACTTCAAAAATCCGGACACTATTTAAATGTCAAAGTCAGAACACGGAGAGAGTGATGTCACACATGCGATGTTGTGTTTGTAAATGACGCTGTTGTCGTAATAAAATCAAACGCCGATTGCGAACCTGGAAACACGTTGTTTGTCTTATTGACAAATGTACAGACCCTTAGGCCTTACTGAGCCGTGAGGGAACAATCTACAACATGACGAACGACACGACACGGCTTGGCGAGCGAAGTGTCAACACATTGTGAGGTAAGACTTCGCCTCTATTGCCGCCACTGCGTTGGGCGCCCAAATTAACGATGACGGGGACGGGACGACCTTACAACATGACGGAACTCGTGAGTGCCGAGTCGCCTTGGCAACAACAAGCTGGTTTCGGCTTGTCATTTCCTGCGTGCCGCTGTAGAGCTTACATTTTTCCGGCGTTAGAAACGTTCCGGTTGACGTTTCTGCGCATGCGCGATATATGTAAAATCATCAATGTGCAGCGAAAAGACTAAGCATTTATGGTATAAATACTACGGGTTGTTCGTTAGGATGTATATAACCTCTAAGCAAAGTTATTTGTCGCAAATTAACACGAGGCAAACAAGTTTTGAGGCATATTTTGATAGCAAGCGTAAATCACGTGACTAGTGCGCCATAATCCGTGACAGTGATTGATAAAAAACGTAATATGTTATTGCATAGAACGACATTTTAAGAAACTCTTCACAGAAATCATCACAGGAAAGTTTAGGAACAGCTCGTGGCATTTATACCGAAAATGCTTTGTTGTTTCGCTGGACATTGATGATTTTACATTTATTACGCATGCGCAGAAACGTCAACCGGAACGTTTTTAACGACCGGAAAATGTAAGCGCGACACGGACCTGCAGGAATCCTTTGTGGAAGGATGTGAAATATTGCTTACTAACAATTACGGTATATATCTGTTAGCCATACCGTGCATTAATGTGTTTAATTATATTTGTTTTAATGCGTTTCGTCCGTGACGCTGTGCTTGTCAAATTATGGTGACAAGTGCTGTAAATTATATGTTCTTATGTTTGGGCTGTGCGTGGTTGTTCAGCCGCTTCACACCCCCTTTAATTCTGTTTCCGGGGTCACCGAGACGACCGGTGAATGGCAATTAAATGAAATACGAACTCGCAATCTCCGATTGTCGTCCCTCTTCGGCACCGTTGCACCGATACACAATGTTCGTCGACGTCGATCAAGATGCATGTAATCCCACCGGACTGCACAAAACGAGGATGGGCAACTGATGACAAATAGCTGTCTGTCTGATTCATAGAGTGAGAAAGTAAGAGGGTATATGTATCAGTCTTCTCTTCCCAAAGAATTGGCAAAGAAATCTGACATCATTCATATAGGATCAAGTTTAAAACCAAAGCGATAGAATCCTCAAACATCTTTCGTAGGCGATAAGCACCCAGCTAGCTGCAGTCCAAGAACTGACAGGGCAAAGATAATGCCACCATTCTCAATGTGCATGATGGTTAATGGCTATTCAAAATAGGCAGTGGCTACGCGTACGTGAGCCGTACGTTTAGACCGCCAGTCTAAAAGTACGGCATTCATACTGCGCATGCGTATGCTTTTATTTTCGGTTACGTGAGCTGTATTTTTAGCATCGTTTATCTAAGGTACGGCATTCGATAACCGCATGCGCATGATTTCTATACGTGAGCCTTATCTTTAGTAGCTTCCAGTTCCAAAAGTGTCCCCGCACATGCATGTTTATATACATAAGCTCTATTGCCGTATCTTTGGAACTCGGATCTAAAAGTAGGCCTAGATGATTTTTTCGCGCGTGCATGTTGATGTACGTACGAACGGAAGCTCTTTTGGCACTCAGTTCTAAATATACGTGAGATTTTGTGCGTGTTATTTTTTCGCAAGTTGACATATATGTAGCCCTATGGCAGTTAGTAAATCAAACAATGTCGAACAAAATCGCTCCCGCATGTAATTCCGCCGTACCGCTGCAACGAGACGGACGCAGCATGCTTGCGCAGAATTGAAAAACAGGATACGCGCACATCCTCACGTGCGGTTAGGTAACGGGTCTAAAGATACGGCTCACGTACGCGTAGACACTTCGTTCAAAATATTAACATAAGGATTCAAAATAATAGTAGCCCGGTTACTAGACTAATATAAGGTCAAATTGCATATAGTTGTTGTTCTCTTGGCATCCCTGTCGTCGTGGTGATCGAGTTTGGCCACACTTTCCGTTTCCGGCGTCTTTTCTGTCTCTTCTCTTTCCTCACTTTTCTCTCACTATGTTTTCTGTCAACATTGGCGGGTATTTGTGGACGAACAGTCTGGCGCTCTCGTGGCAAAGTGGGTGAAAGTTTCCATGATAAACCGAGATATTCAATTGAACAGGTCGGCCAGGAAGTAAAGTGTAAAACGTTCTGAGCCGTCATAAGAACTGGACGATGCAAGATATAACAACTTACGTTTTGCATTTTTTATTTGTTATCTTGTTGGATAACTGTACCCAATTCAGTCCTTAGATTTGTGTTATTTACCCTGGTAAAACAAATTAAGACCCCATTAACTGTCATGGGTTCGTCTTTTTAATACTGGATGAGTTAACACTAAGGACTGGTGGCAATCTGTCATCACACAACATACATAACCAAAAGATGACTTTCATATTATTTAATACATTTATTTCCAGAATTAATTTTAAAAACCTTGAACCTTGCATGTTATAGACTAATCTGTAAAATATATAATGATTGCCATCCAGGATTGTACACAATTTCAGTGCAATTGACCGAGTAATTAATGAGTATATTCACCATTCTATGTAAATATGCAATTGCATGTTCTAATAATTATTCTAAAGCAATCCGCTCATTCAATATTTAACAAAGTCACTGATCTACAACAATTTAATACATTGCATCATAAAGCAGGTAAGTATTATCTTCAAAAGGTAATACAAACCTTTATCTGTATTCAGACAAAACAGATAGTTTGACAGAACAATTGAAAATGTTTAAATGGTAGTGCGATGACAGTGAAAATGTTCTTCTGGAATTCATATAATTGCTGTGGCACATCAGACATGCTCCAAAGATGATTTAACATGTTAGTAGTTACAAGTGTGGTTGATAAAGTGCTTTTATCATAAGCAGACAGTAAACATGTTAGATTGGCATGCAATCAGCAGGTGTACATAATATAAATGTTAGTAATATATTGTATTCTGATAACTTTGTAATATGTATGGGACATCTTCCACAATAAACCATGTTTTACTCATAATATACAATGATAATATATATACACAGTAAGACATAAGCAAATAAAACATGGTGGATATAAATCGGCACGTGCATAGGAAGCTGACAATGGCTGACACCCAAAGGTAAGAGAAACATAGGCTGCCCAAAACAACAGGGCAAACCACTGGGGAGAAAGAACGTTACCAATCAACATCTAATACATATCTAATACATTGATAATATGTGCAACAGATTGAATCTTTGTCAGAACGGCTTTAGAGAAACCACTTCCACTACACATGGTCTTGTAAGAGTAGTGTCTGCCTGAAATAGATGACACTTTGAGGAAACCAAGCCACTACACGACAGTGATGGGATACTTCAATGTGATAATGGGGAAATGGAGGCTCGAACTGAGAAACAAAAGAGGCGATGCCAAGAGGCCACCAAGAGTAGATGCCGCACAAATAGGATCAAAGAAGATCGAATTCCAACTTGAATTGAGAAACCGATTCGAGACACTACAAGAACTAGACGACTTCGACACCATGAGCGAAACCATCACAGACATGATCCAACAAAGCGCATCAACAGTAGCTCAGGCTATCAACAAACCACTAGAATCGAGGATATCGTCACCAACACGAGCCCTGAAGAAGAAAATGGTGGAAAATGGCGACGATAAACAACGAATAAAGATTATAGGGTACGCATCAATATGCAAGACCATTAAAAAGAAAGCAAGAGAGAACATCAGTAAATACAACCAAGAGATCATGCGAGAAACAATCATGGCATCAAAGAGCCTCAGGAAAGTCTGAAGAACACAAAAGCTAGGCCAGGACAGACTGATCACACTCCTGGACAAGCAGGGTAGAGAAATCCGTGATCAAGATATAATCATAGGAAGAATAGAGGAATTCTACACCGAGCTATGCGACAGTGAACAGAGTACCATAATCGACACTGACCCAAAAGATGTACAAGCAATAATATCATGGGAGATGGAAGCAGCACTACGAAAGGGGCAGCAACAAGCAACGACCATATAAACATCGATACATTGAAAGCAGGAGAAGATACCATCTCGAAGACACTTGCTAAGCTGTACACTAAATGTTTATCAAAAAGACGAATCCCCACAGCGTGGAAGAACGCTAAGATGGTGATAATCTTCAAAAAAGGAAATAAGAAAGACCTCAAGAATTTCAGACCGATAATGTCTACAATCAAACATCTATAAAGTAGTCGCAAAAGTTTTAACAAAACGGCTACAGAAGACACCTGACAAAAACCAGCCACGAGAGCAAGCTGTATTCAGAAGCAGATACTCAAAAACAAACAACATCCATGTCGTAAACCAACTGAAGGAGAAGTGCAGATAATATGATATCCCACTCTGCATCACATTCGACGACTACGATAGAAGATGTATACATAGAATTCTTGAAGAAAATCTCACATAAAAGCTCGATGACAGTCCACTTACATAAAAAAGCAACAAGATCAACACCAGGAGAGGAGTACGACCGGGAGATATCATATCGCCCAAGTTTTTTACCGCAACATTCGAAAGCATATTCCGACGATTGATTTGAAACCAGATTCTTGAAGACGACTGCATACTCATATGCGCTAGTACATCACATGAACTATAACAAATGCGAAAGGGATTAGCTGCTGAAAGTGAAATCTGGGTCTGAAGATGAGCAAGTCGAAGACAAAGGTGAAGATAGAAAGCGACACACCAGTATATGTCAACAACACCCAGATCGAGAACGTTCAAAGTTACATCTACCTGAGACAGAGATACAGCAACAGAGACAAAAATCAAGACAAGAAGATTCAAAGAAGAATCACGGCCAGATGGACAGCATTCGCCAAGCGTCTTCTTCAAGGGTAACATTGGGACGTGTTTGAAGAGACAAGTCTACAACTCATGCGTACTTCCAGCAATGATATACTGCTCGGAAACATAGGCACTCAAAACCCAAGCAAAGGACAAGCTAGCAGCCGCACAAACAAACATGAAAAGGAGTATGTTAAACATCACATGCCGGGACAGAAAACAAACATCTGGGTTAAGAGAAAAGACAAAGGTCACAGACGTGATTGAACAAGTCAGGAGACGGAAGTGACGAGATAACCGATGGACACTGCACATCACCACCGGGAAACCTTACGATAGGAAAAGACCTAGAGGAAGGCCGGCGAGACGGTGAAGAGACGAACTAGACGACCACTGGAAGGGTACCATCTGGCAGGGGATAGCACAAGATAGGCAGATGTGGAAGCAGCATGCTGAGGCCTTCACACAGCCACGAGACACTATGGCTGCACAATGATGATATGTATGTATGCATTATACAAAAGTATATTATACAAAATTGGTGGACATTGCAGGATTAACTAGTTTGCCTGTAAAAGGAGGTTTCATTTGAAAACATAATTTCAGTGTTTATAGCTTATGAGGCACGGTACAGAGCGACCACAGCGCAGTAGCGATTTTTTTATCTTATGGCGAAAATAAGAATGTTAACTTAGAACTGTTAACGCAATGAATAGTACAACAAAACACAGGAAGCTTCGGATTCGGATTTTAGATTCTTGAACATTCAGCTCGATACTACTTATTTCACTTCCGGTTAGAAGGACACTTTTGATCAACTTCCCCCGGACAGGTCTCCGTGCAATTAGGCAAATCTTCTGGATCGAGGCAGTAATCCATCCTAATATTTCTGTAGTCTCGGTTGAAACGAGCAGGAGGTGCGCACTTCATGCTCGCTCCAAGTAAGCCGTTGCTGTAGCACCAGATGTACCAGTCACAGTTGTAGGGGTTAGATAACAAGAACTGCTCCTGTCCGGAATATTTTGGTGTTGACCTTACAGCACGGCATACTTGTGTTGGATCTAAAACATACAACATTACACAGTGATAGTCAAGCGTAAGACAATATAGTGTTTACCCTGCTGCATGGCAGAGCACGAAGCAATTTCTTGGCATTCCAAGGAACAACTTACTGTGCATGCAAATGGTGATGCTGACTCTAGACGGATCAAATTAGACACAAGTCACATGAGTACTACAGACAATAACAGCTCAATTTGACACACAAAAGTGAGAGTGACCATTTTCACACACGTAGTCGCAGTATATCTGGTATGGAATGCAGCTAACGCAATGATACTAGCATTTACAGACCTGTCAGGGGATACAACATAACGTCGTAGTTGTTTATTTTGTGCGAATTCAAAACAGTGAGCAGCAAATTTGTATTTTTGGTAGTTTTCTTAAAATAATTGATGTGCTTTACAATCACCATGTTTCCATAAATGGCCTGGGTATATAACTGTAAATGTGGTCATTCGAGCAAAAGTCCATAGTTAATTGAATAAGCTATATCAGTTTGACGTGACTAAACGCATTAATCCGAAAATGGCTTCCGATCGATAATCTATGGCAGAGGCCAAATTGGGCCCCCTGGGGCTACAGTGGGACAGGTTACACAGAGATGGAGGATCTGGATCAATGTACGACCTGTACTACAGGTCGTACAAGAAAGACACCGAAGCCATGACAAGTCTGGTAACGTGTCTTCAACCAACCAGTTCAAAGAAGAGATGGCACACAACAGCTGAGAAAACGTGAAATAAAATAAAGACATAGAAGGAAGACGGTGACACTAGACCTTGCCTGTATTGTTTGGAATTGCAGGGAATATGCCCAGTGGGCATCCGTGCGTGTGCCGGGTATGAGCTCGTGGGTTTATGTGCGAGATTTGTGCCGACAATTAAATGGCATCGCGTAGAATTGTAAGGGGGCGCACTTTGGCCTCCACATTTTGCAAAATTATAAAATGGGTGTCTTTTTAAAGCACGTCGGACAATTATATTTATTAAGACAGAGTAACAACTGTGCATGTACTTAGTCAAGATATATACCTAGGTAGTGCAGCAAACATTTACTTTTGTTGTACATAAATGTGAAATGAAGGTCGATCTGCGCTTAAGGGACCCACTTTACCCGCCCTTCCCCTAGGTTTACCTTTGGGACAAGTCCAGAGTGACCTGAATAGTGAGGTGATAGCATCACCAGTTTAGTTTGTTTATGCTTTATGATTATACATATCAGATGGAACTGAACCAGGGTGATTTTAGTTGGAAGGGTGGCTGTATTACAAATTGGCCCATCACTGCGAGGTGTCAAATATTCCAAGGAGGTAGCCATCAAGCGAGGCTCAACTGTGCAGCCCTCTCTTGTATGGCGATGACATTTTCGTAAAGAATGGATACAACAGCTGCTAAATTAAAGTTGCTAATTTATTTATTAGATTTTCCTTAAAAACCATTACTGATTAAGCCATAGTGCTTAAGGGCAAAAAAGGCAACGGTTTGGTATTATGCATCTAACACAGTTTACACAAATTAACCATTAGCATCTACAATAAAAAATCATATTAGTGGTTTACTCAGAAAGTAGTCTTAAAGTGGGCAAATCTTGTAAAATCTCCCACACCATGAACGGGCCCATCTTGGTCTATGCAACCAATCAAAACCCAGCTTCTATCTGCACTTTGGAAAAGTAATACGTCTTAAAGTTGTCTGCTGGTTCAGTTGTGTCATAACAGAGACCCAAGCAGTTCGCTAAAAGTGCCGTACATCGGCTTACAACGAAATCTCGACAGCAATATGTCAACTGTTCCTCATACGCTTGTAGTAACAGTACAGTGAAAGACACTATCAGTAAGATGTCTCTGTTAATCTTTGAATCGACCAGAGCTGAAACAGTGGTTCAGTGGATTCGCTTGGACAGACACAGTGCGGATGCCAGACGACCGGGTTTGATTGACCTAACCATGAAAACGACCACCAACAGCCGCCAAACTTCTCACATATCTTACATACATATACATACACTGCGTTACAAAATAAAATCACTTGCATTCCTCTAACGAAGAAAATTCACAAATCAAACGCGCAGTCACCCTTCTCAAGGGCAAGTTCCTCAGCCGCTCAGCGGTACCGTAAAATCTCTAAAAAAATATTACTGAAGCTATTGTTTCAACTTATGAATGATATTTCCACCTCCAGATATGAAATAATTATTATATTTGAATAAGACACTTTATTAATTATAAGAAATTTTTACAGGAATATGAATATATGGGAAACATATGGTGGTAAAAAAAGAAGGTTTTGGTGCATATTAAAATAATAATATTAATATGTTATTGTTTTAGTTATTACATTTTAAACCATCACTTATGTCATATAAGCTTGCGTGCTTGCAGTACACGCGGGATGTTTATAGAAATATTGTTAAAATAAACAATGTGACATCATCGAACAACACATAATTTCTGTACCTCTTATATGACTAAAATGTAATTTTAGTTAATTATGTAGACACATGCATTTTTAATATTTATTTTTAAATATTACCTGTGGTAACAGTATGTTGTGAAGCACCACAAATAATTATGGATTTGGCGCTACATGAAATAAAATATTATAATTACCTTATAATAAAACTTCGTAATGATGATAATAAAGATCGTAATGATGATAATAATTTATTATTACTATATTACTTATATGATTAATTAAACTATTTCGCGTGTGCGAATGCAGTAATTATAAGTAGTTTATAAATATTCGCGTGCACCAACGCGCTGCCTAACAGTATTTTGTGTAAAGCTAACTTTTATAGCGATTTTACGGTAAATGTAGAGTCGTCGAAGAGATTGAGTTGCCATCGAGATCTTTTTTTTTCTTCGTTAGATGAATGCAAGTGATTTGATTTTGTCACAGAGTGTATGTATATGTATGTAAGATGTGTGAGGAGAAGTTTGGTGGCTGCTGGTGGTCGTTTTCATGGTTAGGTCAGAAAGTAAAAGATAACATGCACAGTTCATGCCGATCAAGTCGACCTTGCTACGTCATTCTGTTGATAAAATGGCGTAGTCTATAGATTTTCGATGGCTATGTGTTCTAATTTTTTTCTTGTAAACCGCTGAAATGAAAAATATGATTGTTGTTGGAAATTGTTATTTCGAAAGCATCCTCGTACAATTTCAATGCATCACATGCACAATCCCGTGTTCTACATGATGGGTGAATATAACATGACAAGACAATTATTGTGACAAGGCATGATAACACATGTCAGCCACCTACCCAGTGTGCAATTGTCGTTGCCCCAGACTCCAGTGGAACAGCGACACGACTTGCACACACACTCGTACCCAGCTGCCTTGGCCGGATTGTTCTTACACACGGTGTAGGTTGTGTTACAGTCAGCGTACTTGCAATGGTCCTTGATCTCTATGACATACAACAAGCAAGATGTGTTAATGACAGACCTATGCGAGATGCACGTTGAGAGTCAAACAAAAAGTATATATTTATGTATTTTCCTAGTTTAGCAACATTTCACAGCGCTGCCCCTTGTGCTATAATTGACAAAGTTGTCCCTCATTAATCTGCCCATGTATCTGTAAGGTACAAAGTTTTCCCACATTAATCTGCCCATGTATCTGTAAGGTATAATACATTGCCGCGCTAGTTTCTACAGTCTCAGCCGTAACTGGGAAAAAATGACGGTAAAATATATTTTACTTTATTTAATGTCATAAATTATTGGCATGGAAAATCAAAGTTAAGAATATAATATACTGTGACTGTTCACTAGTTAATAGATGGGGCACAATTGCTGTTTGGTTAACCATATAGATACATGTACAAACAGAAAGGGTGGGGTACTTAACATAACCCTGCATCCCCATGATACTAGTTAGTTATAAGGTCGTTTTGTTGTCATCAATAAAAGCACTACGACACCCATAAAGTAAAACGATGCGTCCCGTCCAAACACGTAGCGCAAGGATACAGGTGTCTTATGTCATATTCGAGGAAGACTAAATGTCAATGTTGTGGAAAAAAAGAAAGATAATCAGTTGATATTCAGCCAGCAATGGCGCGTTTCAAGAAACTGGGTTGTCCCCTGTTCATTAACCCTCTCGTGGTCATAAAGCCCGACTCAACCCGAGTCCCTTTCATGGCCAGAACGCCTGAATCAATCCAAGTACGGGGGCACATTTAAACTGCGTACAGCAAAACTGTGTCATCAAATAATGGCAATTTATTTCAGCAGTTCGCACATAATAATATGGTAGTTTCATTAGCAACTGTCAGCATTTTAGAAATGCAGCCAATTTCCGTGGCTATATAGTGTCAATTGTATAAGAACTCATAAACTCAAGGTTATATAAGTTACAACAACTGAACCCATCATCACCATATTTACCACACACCAATAGCTGTATGACAGTTACTCACGGATTTCACACTTCCTTCCTTTATATCCCCACGCACAGTGACACTTGTAGCCACTGAGAGTGTCTTCACATGTCCCATCATGCAAACAGCTTACTTCAGCACACTGCGAACGAGCTGGAAACACAATTGGGCAACGCTACTAATGTTATCGAGTCAGTCCTGTATATGTCTGAACTTCCATTACATCTCAGAACATTGGGGTGAAGATTACGATACAAAGAATTTAAACTTAAAAAAGATAAAATTACTACAATGTGACAGTGACATTAACATTTGTAATGTCCTCTCTGTATTGCTTGTTCGGGGATGGTGACTATTCGCTGACATTTGTTGTTTTTGTCTTGACTGGGTGGACAAGTGTCTGTCGTTGTTGCAGTTGTATTTTACAACTTGAAAAGTTGCGTTCAAATTGGAAAGATTACTTTGTGCTTATCAGATGCAACTTAGCAGGCAGCAGCATACCTTCAACATATTTATTTAATTTATTTTATTGTTCATTTTGCAATTATATAACACACACGATGGGCTTAAGCGGACCTACCTGGAGGTAATGTATGAAATACAACACATATTATTTTTTAGATATACATATTAATGAGATAACCAGTACTGTTAGGTAATATCTAGAAGGTCCAAATTACTAGATTGGTTTGACCGGAAGGGGCTTGTATTAAAACGTAGATCATGTAAATGCCACCTGTACACAGATACTATAGCTGAATGTAAGCCTACATATGTATCTCACGGAAAGGACACCTGCTACGGCTATGTCGATGGAACGTCTGTTTAATTAAATGCACTCCAGGTTCGCCACATTTGTCTGCATCTTATGTTATTATAATATCAAAGGTCTATATCAAATTAGTCATAACAAAGATACAAAACATAAAGCAACAGATAGACTGCCCACTTTTTACATGGCAACACAAAATATTGCGAAATAATGAAATAAATGCATATTTTTGGCATAGTAGCAAAAAGTCAAACAAAGTTATCAAGTTAACTCTTTCTGTATTAAAACATAAATATATATATATTAACCATTTGCGGAATTTATACAAAGCAGTTTTACGTATATATTATATACATAATTATATATTATATAATATCATTTGTAAGTTATTTTTATTTAGTTGGTCATGTTTTGCCCAAAATGAAAATGTTGATTTTTAAAAGAAAATTAAAATTGGTAGATGAAGGAGAAAAACATTTTCTCGCATATTTCAAGATTCTTCGATTATGTGATATTTCGTGAAGATTGGATTCTCGTGGATCAAAAGGTAATATGAATTTAAACCTACATAATAGGTGTACACGTTTTTGAGAAATTGGCAGTTAAAAATAATTCATAGTCATATTTTCACTCTTTGTACTACAAATCAACTCTATTTAGATCAAAGCAATGCTTGGTGCGAATCCGTATACCACTCTGCATTTGGTTACACAATCTTTGTGATAACAATTATACTTTTCATAATATATTTGTTTTAGACAGGCATTTAATGTCCAGAAACTACGGACCCTAGATGTGGCCACTTACGTGTCACATCATTGACCGCGGGACTACAATGACGTGTCACACGTTAAAGATGGTGGCTCGTGGAGCACGGAGTTGGAAATATAGTATTATATTAACTTACATTCTTGTTCAGCACAAGCTACATCTTTCTTCCAGTCAGATGTTCTGGTAACAGGGTTGAACACATGTTTTCCATCTTCGTGCCCGTATATATAAGCTTCTTGACTGAATGTCTGGTCATTTGTGCATATTATGTACATGTCGCAGTTGTAGGGGTGAGGAATAAGGGTTTCATATCTGTCGAATTTGTTCTCTCCGCAGATAGAGCCTTTATCTGAATGAAAATATAGCAGCATCATTTATGTTAAATACTACACACAAACAAATTTCTTTTTTGAAATTCGGCTATTTTTCAGATGAATTTCAATTAATTTTGTTGAGTAGTTGAATTAAAAATGCTGACATTTGGTTTCAACTGTTGTTCAAACTATGCTGCACATTTCAACTTGTCGTATCATTAGTTGAACTTCTCTTAACACTGTACAATATTAACTGAGAGTAGGATACATAAACTAGGACTGAAAGAATAAATAACAATTCGAACGAGTTCTGATAAACCTACCTATAGCACAGTTAGCTTGTGGTGGCTCGCTGGAACATCCACATTTCGGACACATGCAGACATAGTTGTATTGACCCTTGCTGATACAAGTTCCTCCATGTTGACACGGGTTAGTGTGCGTGTCGCAATATCCACGCTCTGTTCACACACAAAACCAAACAGTGTCGCTTTGTTTAGTCATCTTTTTCCCAAACACCGCTGCACCAAAAAACTACAAAAACACTTATTAATAGTTCCTAAATCGACCAGAATAATTGTTATTTAATTTTATCAAGTACAAATAATTTGTTAATCACGGAACAAATGTGTTTATATGTACATGAAATCGAAATACAAACATTCTTTAAATTCATTATTACTTTAAATTTGGCTATGTTGGCTATGTCATATTCATACCATTCCGACAAACAATGTTTACACATGCCTGCAAAGAGAAATATTTGGAGCACGAATTTACACAAACATATTCCTCAACACAGTTTGTAGCTTCAAAATTGACATTAATTCAGTTGGGTAACTTGGTGGACTAGACTACATGTTATGTGATGGATTGGTAAATTTGGTACATGGTACTTACTACTTGCAACTGTTGTTGTAGTCGTTGCTGCAGTTGTCGTTGTAGTTGTAGTCGATGTAGTGTATGTTGTCTCTGTGCAATGCGTCAACCATTTCGGATCGAGACAATAGTCTTTCCGACTTGTGTAGTTGGAGTTGAAGCGAGCTGGTTGTGCGCACTCCATTTCTACTCCATGTAAGCCGCCGTCATAGCACCAAATGTACCACTGACAATTGTAGGGATGAGATAAGAAGAACTCGTTCTGTTTGGAATATTTTGGTTTTGACCTTGCAGCAAGACATGCTTTTGTTGAATCTAAAACATGCACCAATTCATAGTGATAACCAGGCGTGAAATAGTCCAGTGATTGATGCATGCTAGAACGTTAAACTAGTTCTTGTCATTCCAATAAACACTTACAGTGCACGCTAAAGTTGGGGCTGACACATGGAACTAGGACAACTGTATGAATAACGACACACGAGTGCTATAGACAAGAACAGCTCACTTAGACGCAGAAAGATGGAAGTGACCATTTACACACACAGGACGAACCTCTCTATTGAGGTCACCCTCGAGACTATGCCAAAGTAATCTGAATAGCAAGTTATTAACTGCATCATCTATATTTCACAGTTAGGTAAATCGGATGGGACTGGCCCAGAATTATCTTAATGGCCAGATGCTGTATTACCAAGGCGACGTAATTGTGAGAGGGTTGTATTACCGTTCGGAATGGACACCTGTCTAGGGGTTGATACTTTGAAGGACTTGTGGAAACCATCCTTGAATTAGTTTAGCAAATAAATTAACATATCCAATAATTAACATGCAAGTTAAACGCAGCTTCATATTAAATACCATGTTTTCAGTGTATGAAATGAGTAGGTAATTAATACTTTGAATGTATACGCGTCACGTTTCTATGCATTACATGCTAGATCCTGTGTATGCTATGATGACGTGAACACAGGCAGCCTGGACTTCCTCTATGACAAAGCATGACATATTACAATTACATACCCAGTGTGCACTGTTCGTTGCCGCTGACTACGGTGGAACATCGACACCACTTGCACACACACTCGTACCCAGGAGCCGTGTCCGGAGTGTTCTTACACTCGGTGTAGTTTGTGTTACAGTCAGCGTACTTGCAGTCCATTTCTGCAACATACAACACGTAAGATATACATTAATGACAAAGCCACACAAGACTGAGGTGTATACTGAAAGTCAAGTAGAGAGAACGTGTTTTATGTCAATTCGTCATGTACCGAATCTACCAGTTGAGTCACTGATAAAATATCCCTCCTTAATCTGCATATGTATGCATAAAATATATTATAAAGTTACTATAAGCCTGATCTAGTTTCTAATAATCTCAATTTTAGCTGGAGAATAAGTATGAAAGTGAAGACCATTTCATTTATTTAACAGCATGTTAAATATAAGCATAAATAAATACTAACTGGAAAAGACAATTAGGACTGCTTACACGTTCCATACGGTGGGCGTAATTACAATTGATTAACCATGCATAGGTGCAAGTGTCTCTGTCCATGGGAATTTAAAGGCGAGAAGTGTGGAACCCGTGAGTAACCTTTAGCTTGTAGACTCCCGGGCTTCTATATTCTAAGATATGTTCATAGTAAATTGTAGAGAAATGGTTTGTATTGCACACGCTGCTAGTGATACTTATTGGCAGGAATTATTAAAATTGTTTCAACATATTTGTGTATTTATATCTCTAGACTGTCGTAGTTTTATTTTAACGAACTTGATAGATGTGTTATTTTATTACTCACATTTAGTAGCTCCATTAATGATTACAAAGTTATTACTATTTTGTGAACACTACAAAGGGCAATGAGCAGATTTGTTGTTTAAAATGAGTGTCTAAACAAAGTGCAATTATTATTATTATTAAACATTGACTGTCTCCAGAGGATCCTTCTGTGACGTGTCTGTTTGAAATTCTGTTTGATCACTTGACGTATATTGTTGCTAAATAACAGCATTTTTGGACGAATTGGGCAATTGGATGAATAACGTGGATTGATGGATGTTGTTGCTAGATAACATATTGTGGGACAGATTGGTCATTGGGATGAATACAATAATTACCTGCAATTGTTGTTATGGTATCTGATGTAGTGGTTATTAGAGATTGAATAGTTGGCCTGGTTTCAAGGGTGGCTGTTGTCGGGTGGACAGGTTTCTCCGTGGATGAGGTCGTGGTGTGTTCTGATAAAGGCACCATTGTGATTTTTGCTGTGGTTGGGTCCTTGATGTAGCTGTGGAACAGACCGTCCTCTTTCCTGAGTTCCTCCTGTAGCTGTTGCTCAAACGATTCCTTCGTCGATTCTCCTGACACGACAACTACCAGCTGGAAATGCACCACGAGAGACCCCTTGCTGCAGACACAAACACACACAGCTACGGTCAGGAGGTGTTCTACACACTCATATGGGAGGGACTGCACAAGTGATAGTAACATGCTCACGCCACCCACAGTTACATAAGACTGAAACAAACTGTTCCCACATCCGGTACAATGGAAATCAGGCTGTCTGATTACAACTAATTCAGTCAATTAAACCTCCTGCTAATAATTACCATTACTGGTTGGTCCAGAGAGATGGAATAGGGAGTTCACTAGGGATTGTATCCGCTGGTTGATCCAGGGAGATGAAATAGGGAGTTCACTAGGGACTGTATCTGCTGGTTGACCTAGTGAGATGGAATAGGGAGTTCACTAGGGATTGTATCCACTGGTTGATCCAGGTAGATGAAATAGGGAGTTCACTAGGGACTGTATCCACTGGTTGATCCAGGGAGATGAATAGGGAGTTCACTAGGGACTGTATCAACTTGTTGATCCAGGGAGATGGAATAGGGAGTTCACTAGGGACTGTATCAACTTGTTGATCCAGGGAGATGGAATAGGGAGTTCACTAGGGACTGTATCCACTGGTTGATCCATAGAGATTAAATATGGAGTTCACTAGGGACTGTATCACTTGGTTGATCCAGAGAGATGGAATAGGGAGTTCACTAGGGACTGTATCCACTGGTTGATCCAGGGAGATGGAATAGGGAGTTCACTAGGGACTGTATCCACTGGTTGATCCAGGGAGATGGAATAGGGAGTTCACTAGGGACTGTATCCACTGGTTGATCCAGGAGATGGAATAGGGAGTTCACTAGGGACTGTATCCACTGGTTGATCCAGAGAGATGGAATAGGGAGTTCACTAGGGACTGTATCCACTGGTTGATCCAGGGAGATGGAATAGGGAGTTCACTAGGGACTGTATCCACTGGTTGATCCAGGGAGATGAATAGGGAGTTCACTAGGGACTGTATCCACTGGTTGATCCAGGGAGATGGAATAGGGAGTTCACTAGGGACTGTATCCACTGGTTGATCCAGGGAGATGGAATAGGGAGTTCACTAGGGACTGTATCCACTGGTTGATCCAGGGAGATGGAATAGGGAGTTCACTAGGGACTGTATCCACTGGTTGATCCAGGGAGATGGAATAGGGAGTTCACTAGGGACTGTATCCACTGGTTGATCCAGAGAGATGGAATAGGGAGTTCACTAGGGACTGTATCCACTGGTTGATCCAGGGAGATGGAATAGGGAGTTCACTAGGGACTGTATCCACTGGTTGATCCAGGGAGATGAATAGGGAGTTCACTAGGGACTGTATCCACTGGTTGATCCAGGGAGATGGAATAGGGAGTTCACTAGGGACTGTATCCACTGGTTGATCCAGGGAGATGGAATAGGGAGTTCACTAGGGACTGTATCCACTGGTTGATCCAGGAGATGGAATAGGAGTTCACTAGGGACTGTATCCACTGGTTGATCCAGACAGATGGAATAGGGAGTTCACTAGGGACTGTATCCACTGGTTGATCCAGAGAAATGGAATAGGGAGTTCACTAGGGACTGTATCCACTGGTTGATCCAGAAGTATGAAATAGGGAGTTCACTAGGGACTGTATCCACTGGTTGATCCAGGGAGATGAAATAGGGAGTTCACTAGGGACTGTATCCACTGGTTGATCCAGGGAGATGGAATAGGGAGTTCACTAGGGACTGTATCCACTGGTTGATCCAGAGAAATGAAATAGGGAGTTCACTAGGGACTGTATCCACTGGTTGATCCAGACAGATGGAATAGGCAGTTCACTAGGGACTGTATCCACTGGTTGATCCAGAGAAATGGAATAGGGAGTTCACTAGGGACTGTATCCAATGGTTGATCCAGGGAGATGGAATAGGGAGTTCACTAGGGACTGTATCAATTGGTTGATCCAGAGAGATGGAATAAGGAGTTCACTAGGGACTGTATCCACTGGTTGATCCAGGGAGATGGAATAGGGAGTTCACTAGGGACTGTATCCACTGGTTGATCCAGGGAGATGGAATAGGGAGTTCACTAGGGACTGTATCCACTGGTTGATCCAGGGAGATGGAATAGGGAGTTCACTAGGGACTGTATCCACTGGTTGATCCAGGGAGATGGAACAGGGAGTTCACTAGAGACTGTATCCACTGGTTGATCCAGGGAGATGGAATAGGGAGTTCACTAGGGACTGTATCCACTGGTTGATCCAGGAGATGGAATAGGGAGTTCACTAGGGACTGTATCCACTGGTTGATCCAGGCAGATGAAATAGGGAGTTCACTAGGGACTGTACCCACTGGTTGATCCAGGCAGATGAAATAGGGAGTTCACTAGGGACTGTATCCACTGGTTGGTCCAGGGAGATGGAATAGGGAGTTCACTGGGGACTGTGTCCACTGGTTGATCCAGGGAGATGAAATAGGAGTTCACTAGGGACTGTATCCACTGGTTGATCCAGGGAGATGGAATAGGGAGTTCACTAGGAACTGTGTCCACTGGTTGATCCAGGGAGATGAATAGGAGTTCACTAGGGACTGTATCCACTGGTTGATCCAGAGAATGGAATAGGAGTTCACTAGGGACTGTATCCACTGGTTGATCCAGGAGATGGAATAGGGAGTTCACTAGGGACTGTATCCACTGGTTGATCCAGAGATGGAATAGGGAGTTCACTAGGGACTGTATCCACTGGTTGATCCAGGAGATGGAATAGGGAGTTCACTAGGGACTGTATCCACTGGTTGATCCAGGGAGATGGAATAGGGAGTTCACTAGGGACTGTATCCACTGGTTGAACCAGAGTGATGGAATAGGGAGTTCACTAGGGACTGTATCCACTGGTTGATCCAGAGAGATGGAATAGGAAGTTCACTAGGGACTGTATCCACTGGTGAACCAGAGTGATGAATAGGAGTTCACTAGTGATCCAGGAGCTGGAATAGGAGTTCACTAGGGACTGATCCACTGAGTGACCAGGGAGGAATAGGGAGTTCACTAGGGACTGTATCCACTGGATGAACCAGAGTGATGGAATAGGGAGTTCACTAGGGACTGTATCCACTGGTTGATCCAGAGAGATGGAATAGGGAGTTCACTAGGGACTGTATCCACTGGTTGATCCAGGGAGATGGAATAGGGAGTTCACTAGGGACTGTATCCACTGGTTGATCCAGAGAGATGGAATAGGGAGTTCACTAGGGACTGTATCCACTGGTTGATCCAGGGAGATGGAATAGGGAGTTCACTAGGGACTGTATCCACTGGTTGATCCAAGAGATGGAATAGGGAGTTCACTAGGGACTGTATCCACTGGTTGATCCAGGGAGATGGAATAGGGAGTTCACTAGGGACTGTATCCACTGGTTGATCCAGGGAGATGGAATAGGGAGTTCACTAGGGACTGTATCCACTGGTTGATCCAGGGAGATGGAATAGGGAGTTCACTAGTTGATCCAGGGAGCTGGAATAGGGAGTTCACTAGGGACTGTATCCACTGGTTGATCCAGGGAGCTGGAATAGGGAGTTGACTAGTTGATCCAGGGAGCTGGAATAGGGAGTTCACTAGTTATCCAGGTTGATCCAGCTGGAATAGGGAGTTCACTAGTTGATCCAGGGAGCTGGAATAGGGAGTTCACTAGGGACTGTATCCACTGGTTGATCCAGGGAGCTGGAATAGGGAGTTCACTAGTTGATCCAGGGAGCTGGAATAGGGAGTTCACTAGGGACTGTATCCACTGGTTGATCCAGGGAGCTGGAATAGGGAGTTCACTAGGTGATCGAGGGAGCTGGAATAGGGAGTTGAATAGGGACTCTATCCACTGGTTGATCAGGGAGCTGGAATAGGGAGTTCACTAGGGACTGTATCCACTGGTTGATCCAGGGAGATGGAATAGGAGGCAACTAGGGACTGTATCCACTGGTTGATCCAGGGAGATGGGAATAGGAGGCAACTAGGGACTGTATCCACTGGTTGATCCAGGGAGATGGAATAGGAGGCAACTAGGGACTGTATCCACTGGTTGATCCAGGGAGATGGGAATAGGAGGCAACTAGGGACTGTATCCACTGGTTGATCCAGGGAGCTGGAATAGGAGGCAACTAGGGACTGTATCCACTGGTTGATCCAGGGAGATGGGAATAGGAGGCAACTAGGGACTGTATCCACTGGTTGATCCAGGGAGATGGGAATAGGAGGCAACTAGGGACAGCATTGATAGGGAGATTCAAATAAGAGATACGTGACTTGTTTGAGTGGGATAGGGATGATGTTCTACAAAATGGATTTGCAAGAAGAAACATTATCCACTGGTTGATTCTTCAAAGATGGGTAGAGGCAACTAGGGACAGTTCATGTTTGATCCAGGGAGATCAATAAGAGATAGTCAACTACTGGGATACACGATGTCCGATATGTATTCAGAAAAATACTTGATGCGATCAGATGTCGTTGGTTGATGCTGTCTCCACAGAAAGGTTATCACTGCAGATGTCACTCACCTGATAACTAAGGTTACGATAGTCATTTCATAACTATAAGTTACGTGCACGTGTCTGATTTCTGTACTAAATAAGAGTCATCTATACTAAATGAGTCACGTCATCTCTCATAACTATAAGTTGACGTCACGTCATCTCTCATAACTATAAGGTTGACGTCACGTCATCTCTATAACTATAAGGTTGACGTACGTCATCTCTCATACTATAAGGTTGAGTCACGTCATCTCTCATAACTATAAGGTTGACGTCACGTCATCTCTCATAACTATAAGGTTGACGTCACGTCATCTCTCATAACTATAAGGTTGACGTCGCGTCATCTCTCATAACTATAAGGTTGAGTGTCACGTCATCTCTCATAACTATAAGGTTGACGTCACGTCATCTCTCATAACTATAAGGTTGACGTCACGTCATCTCTCATAACTATAAGGTTGACGTCACGTCATCTCTCATAACTATAAGGTTGACGTCTGATCTTAGTTACGATCAATACTAAGGTTATAACTCATATATAGTTGACGTCACGTCATCTCTCATAACTATAAGGTTGACGTCACGTCATCTCTCATAACTATAAGGTTGACGTCACGTCATCTCTCATAACTATAAGGTTGACGTCACGTCATCTCTCATAACTATAAGGTTGACGTCACGTCATCTCTCATAACTATAAGGTTGACGTCACGTCATCTCTCATAACTATAAGGTTGACGTCACCTCATCTCTCATAACTATAAGGTTGACGTAACATCATCTCTCATAACTATGAGGTTGACGTCACGTCATCTCTCATAACTGTGAGGTGGACGTCATGTCATTTCTCATAACTATGCGTTTTGAAAACAGAATAATGTGTACAGATTTTACATTGATCTTAGTTAGATAATATACAGGTTATAACTCAATATGTTATCGGTACACAGACCGTTGTAGTTTGTGCTGGATACTTACTGCTTCACAAAGATGGAACAAAATATATTTTTGTCTCAGCATATCATGTGTCATTTCGTGCACACAAGTTCACAGCCAAAAATTCTGCCTTTGACACTTTTAATTGGCAGCATGTTTAACACACTGAACATGTCGCTAAACTCCATTGCCACCACCATATTCAATCATTAATTTCATGTTGCAAAATGTTTGGTTTGTATTTTGAGCATTCAACACCCATGGAAAATATGACGACCAGACTGTGTAAGGTGTAGGACAATTTTGAACTCTGACACAATTTTACACCAGCACTTTGACAGTTTTGCAATCAGCTTTTCACTTAGCATCCGTTGTGAAACACGGTAATCTGGCAGCTGCTTGTGTGATTGCAGGTTGTATAGGTTTTAGCAATGTCTTTAATACATACAAAAAGACCACATGGTGGCAACATACATTCCTCAAATGAAATGTTGCTGTACTTAGGGCAAGAAATGCAGATGTACCGGTACACAAGTACGTTTGCTAGTATTGAGAACAGACACCAACTTTGACACAGAAGTCTGTCTTCAGTTGTCTGTATTCCTTTGAGCTTGGGTTTCCATAAGTTGCCAGGTCATAATCTACTCCATCTAGTGTGGTTGTTGCAATGAAAGTCTCTGGAAATGAACAGATCAAATAAAGAATGTAATCATAATTAATGAAACATCCAATGCGTATGGAAGCTGTTTGAGGAAAACTAAAGCCAACACCTTTGTATGAGAGTTAGGTTGGTTTTCTCTGGGGTGTCTATTACTGAACATATAATACTAATAATACTTATAGTGACAAATTAATTAAAAAGTGTTTTCATACACATAAAATGACATACTAAGACATACACATGTAAAATACCTTGTAATGTAAATTTTTTAATTAAAATCAGAATCACTTATTTAGAAAATGGTATTTCATCAAAAAAGGTAATTTGGCAGGTAGTATTTCAGTATGTGTATTACAAAGTAAAAATATGACCAATACAATACGTGAAATAACATACATCATACCTTTGATATGGAATGTATTTGTATCAGAGCGACATTACCTAGTCTGTTGCATCCTGTTGTTAATCTAACAACTAGTTGAACTGTTGGTATCACCATTATTCGTTCAGCCATTTATTAAGTAGATATCAACTGTACTAATGAAAATTTAAAAAAAATTACTTTTTACCTTTAGACTCATATTTTAGATAAACAGTGAATAAATAAATAATAAATAAAATGGCAGCAAATGCACTGTATTATAGATGTTTCTGCTGCTAGAACTAACACAATGTTTGTGGGGTAATGCTAGTACTACAAAGTATGATAAGGGAGTGAGGCAGTCTAAACAGTTTCTAGGAATGTGATGAATTGTGGCTGGTGAAAGTCTTACCTGGTCTTCCAGTAGTAGTTTCAGTTTCTAGAGGTGGTGAAGGCCGAACTGAAACACAAGGACGGGTTTTACCAAATGGTGTTCTACTATATCCCCAGGTAGTAGGTGCACAATGGATTCAGTATTGCTTTACATGTGTTGTGTAAAGATACATGCAGCTACGCAATTAACCAACGCTAACTAAACACATTTTATGATTTAAACAACTGGCAGGCATGCATCTATATGACTGAGCACACATCAGATATGACTGAGCATGCATCTATATGATTGAGCACGCATCTGATATGACTGAGCATGCATCTATATGACTGAGCATGCATCTGATATGACTGAGCATGCATCTATATGACTGAGCACGCATCTGATATAACTGAGCATGCATCTATATGACGGAGCATGCATCTATATGACTGAGCACGCATCTGATATGACTGAGCATGCATCTATATGACTGAGCATGCATCTGATATGACTGAGCACGCATCTATATGACTGAGCACGCATCTGATATGACTGAGCACGCATCTATATGACTGAGCACGCATCTGATATGACTGAGCACGCATCTATATGACTGAGCATGCATCTGATATGACTGAGGATGCATCTGATATGACTGAGCATGCATCTGATATGACTGAGCATGCATCTGATATGACTGAGCATGCATCTGATATGACTGAGCAGGCATCTGATATGACTGAGCATGCATCTGATATGACTGAGCACGCATCTGATATGACTGAGCACGCATCTGATATGACTGAGCATGCATCTGATATGACTGAGCACGCATCTGATATGACTGAGCACGCATCTGATATGACTGAGCATGCATCTGATATGACTGAGCACGCATCTGATATGACTGAGCATGCATCTGATATGACTGAGCACGCATCTGATATGACTGAGCACGCATCTGATATGACTGAGCACGCATCTATATGACTGAGCACACATCTGATATGATTGAGCATGCATCTGATATGACTGAGCATGCATCTGATATGATTGAGCATGCATCTGATATGATTGAGCATGCATCTGATATGACTGAGCATGCATCTGATATGACTGAGCAGGCATCTGATATGACTGAGCATGCATCTGATATGACTGAGCACGCATCTGATGACTGAGCACGCATCTGATATGACTGAGCACGCATCTGATATGACTGAGCACGCATCTGATATGACTGAGCACGCATCTGATATGACTGAGTATGCATCTGATATGACTGAGCATGCATCTATATGACTGAGCATGCATCTATATGACTGAGCATGCATCTGATATGACTGAGCATGCATCTATATGACTGAGCATGCATCTGATACGACTGAGCATGCATCTATATGACTGAGCATGCATCTGATATGACTGAGCACGCATCTGATATGACTGAGCATGCATCTGATATGACTGAGCATGCATCTGATATGACTGAGCACGCATCTGATATGACTGAGCATGCATCTGATATGACTGAGCATGCATCTGATATGACTGAGCATGCATCTATATGACTGAGAATGCATCTATATGACTGAGCATGCATCTGTATGACTGAGCATGCATCTGATATGACTGAGCATGCATCTGATATGACTGAGCATGCATCTATATGACTGAGCACGCATCTGATATGACTGAGTACGCATCTGATATGACTGAGCATGCATCTGATATGACTGAGCATGCATCTGTATGACTGAGCATGCATCTGATATGACTGAGCATGCATCTGTATGACTGAGCATGCATCTGATATGACTGAGCACGCATCTGATATGACTGAGCATGCATCTGATATGACTGAGCATGCATCCGATATAACTGAGCATGCATCCGATATGACTGACAACAGATACAAATAGACACACATCAAAAATGGCATCACCTATTCATGTGAGTATTAAATGTTTCAGAATTTTCTGACGTAACAGGAATAAAATAAACTAATCAATATTGATTCCATGTGATTATTTTACACACAACATTTGCACAAGCGAGTTAGCTTAGATCTGAAATGAACTGAGCAAATGAACTGAACTAAGGAGGTAGTTTAGACTAAATGATTCCATAACTGAGTTGACACACCAGATGGCAAGTGGCTACATTTTGATTTCATCATCTCTGTGTGTCTGTTCTTACCAACGAGGTAAACGATGACCCCAAGTAGGAAGGCAATGACGACAAGAATGATAAGTCCATCCACGAACACAAGACGTCGGTTGGAGCAGGTGTTGGTGTAGACTGCTGAGTTGACTTGGAATGGCCCGTCCCTGGTTTGAACGACAGACTCCCATCAAACTTTTCTTTCATCAGTCGACTTGTCTAAAACACATTGTTGCCAACTGGTGGAATCATGCAGACGGCAGGGATCAAACTTAAAACTCACTCCAGATGAGTTAACACTCACCCCAGGTGACTTAACACTCACCCCAGGTGAGTTAACACTTACCCAAGGTGAGTTAACACTCACCCCAGGTGACTTAACACTCACCCCAGGTGAGTTAACACTTACCCAAGGTGAGTTAACACTCACCCCAGGTGAGTTAACACTTACCCCAGGTGAGTCAGCACTCACCCCAGGTGACTTAACACTCACCCCAGGTGAGTTAACACTTACCCAAGGTGAGTTAACACTCACCCCAGGTGACTTAACACTCACCCCAGGTGAGTTAACACTTACCCAAGGTGAGTTAACACTCACCCCAGGTGACTTAACACTCACCCCAGGTGAGTTAACACTTACCCCAGGTGAGTCAGCACTCACCCCAGGTGACTTAACACTTACCCCAGGTGAGTTAACACTTACCCCAGGTGAGTCAGCACTCACCCCAGGTGACTTAACACTTACCCCAGGTGACTTAACACTTACCCCAGGTGAGTTAACACTTACCCCAGGTGACTTAACACTTACCCCAGGTGACTTAACACTTACCCCAGGTGAGTTAACACTCACCCCAGGTGAGTTAACACTTACCCCAGGTGAGTTAACACTTACCCCAGGTGAGTCAGCACTCACCCCAGGAGAGTTCACATGTTGCACACATACACAAAATATAAAAATTGTCACCAAAACATACTATTTATAAACAGTTGTTAATGACTTGCATTTGCAGGTATACTGCGCTACCCATAGGTGTTTATGAAGTTGGACATTTCCTACACCCCTGACTGCAATGGGGGTATGATACGACTGAGTGAGTGAACTTCCTGCTAATACTAGTCATGTGACAGAACTGAGAACCTGCTTCATCCTGGCCACAATCTCACCTGTCACCCCAAATCGTAGCATGCACAATGGGCATTAATGAATGTAAAACAAAACCAAATGTCAGTCCTGAGGCTGTATAACACTATAACTTACTGAATTCATCGACATAGTAATTGCCCGAACAGCTGTTTGAAGGTTCCTGGAATACAAAAATATGTTATTTTGTATTGCAAAATATTGACCGTTCATATAGTTGTGGACACAAGCTGGTTTGTCTGTCTGTGACACAATGTACTTTGTCTATCACACAGAGTGTGGGTCTCGTGTGTAATGACGGGGTAGTACGGCTGGTGGCAATATCAATTCATATCAATAAATCTCAGCTTGGTGCCTAGATCACAGTGTCTGGTGCGCACTGGTGTCAGTCATCAAACTGTCCGTCAGACTGACTAGTGTATTGGCCAGTTTACACCCATCCGTGAAGTAACTTACTTAAATATTGACACTAAAAATCACCAAAAAATATTCCATAATATGGAATAATTGTTGGTGCATTGCAAAACCATATAGTATATGGACCGATTTCAGCATAGTCATTTCCCTGTTTTTTTCTTAAGAAAATTGGATAATTAAACTTTATGTATACAAAACACACCAGAGTTTTACACCAACACCAGTCCACAAGTAATTACCCACTTGGGGTACGTAAATTGCATATTTATCCAATAGGACACCTTGATTATTACAATAAAATTATTTAAATAAAACTTAACGGAAACTACCCTGCAATTTGATCTTGTACAGATGTGTCTTCACTCGGCCATCATTGCTTTCACTTCATCACTCAACTAACACCAAGATAGTCACCAGATGGCGGAAGTAGTACTTTCCATCCCACCTTCACTAGATTAAGCAATGATGTCAAGATGAACATTTACAAAGGAACCGACTTTGGAAAGCAAAAAGTTAAAATGTAATTCATCCACACAGATTGTGGTCATAGTAAATGCACTTACCCGGTAGTACAATTACGTATTAAGTATACGTGGCTTCGTAATACACAATTTGTGGCACTTAAATTTACATTTTATGTCAACACAGATGTGTCAGCATAATGCCATACAGACATCATATTTACTTCATTTATAGACCTTATTAATAATATTAATAATAATAATAGTTTAATTTCACTCTGGGCAATCATAGAGATTGAAACGGGTACATAAAATATGCAAAGTATATTTGTTAAAAATAGATTGAAATATATAATTTTAGACACTGGCATAAATATAAATTGTAATGTAGAGAATATACAATATGTATCTATAAAACTAATTTAAATAATTTAAGACATTAAAACATATTTTCTGTTATTATTTGACTAAACTTATTAAAAAATAATAAATAGTTGAAAACATTAAAATAAATAGATCTAAAAAATTTATTAAAGCTTTACAATATTTTACACATATCCATATCAGCATGCACAAATATTTATTAAGAGTCACTGTAACCGTGTCCAAATGACAATAAAACGACCGTAAATAGATGACTAAGACGTGTGCCAACTGGGTGATACTATGGCACACAATTACCGGTATATTTATATAGGCTCTGATACCTTCTACATAACACTGCTTTTTTTCGTCTATCTTGTTCTGTCCACCATGTCTACAGTTGTTCTGGCCTGAAACATAAATAACACAACTTAGTAGCACATACCTGCTCTTGTTCTCTCCTGTTGTTGTTCTCCCCATCTTCCTGTTTCTGAAAGTAGACATTTACATATGTTACTATGTGTACAGGCAATCTGCTTCAACACTAACTGGAGCTTGTCTTGTCCTATGATATTTTATGTTAGACTCAGAAATTTTTTGTGAATTTCTGGTGCTGGTCAGTGGTCAGCCACAATGGATACTGGACGGGCCAAAGGGTGACTGTAATTATAATCTGAACTTTTGTCTTATCTGAGGAGCAAATGGCACATCACATGTTGAAAAGGCACACACAAACTCATATGAAAATAGCATGTTTATCCGAGAACAAATTAGGCCCAATCTTGCTAGACCGCAAACATGTGGGCAAGAATTGTACTGTAATTTTTTTTTGGCTGGGCTGTGTAATACACCTTGTTGTCCACTAGGGTGCCTCATAGTCATGCAGTACTTATTATCATTCAATGCATGAGTGATCAATCTCGCGGAATTGCTTCACCCCCATTATTGCAACCAGCTGATTAGGGTGATGATTAAAGGAGGGCAGCTATAGCAGAGTTTAACTTTTCACTAGCTTTGTCAAAGGGGCGAGTTGCCAAAGACCAACACATTTTAAAATCTACACAGCAATAGGCTAGAGTTCATGAACGACAGGGCATGGATAATCTGCGGTTTTCTGTTAACTTGAAATAAATCAGTGGACACTTCCAAGCATATTTTATATTATGAAATGTTGTGCACAGACAGTCCTTGATGAAATTCAAACTAATTAGTAGCAATATTTTTACATGTCTGATGTAAACCAGATTTCATGTTCACATTTACCAGGTTAGTTAAATAAAAAAAACTACAAGTTAACAGTATCGTATGGTATGCATTACACAGTGTTAATCAACAGATTTGGAGCACATTATATTTTGAAAAGGCAGTCTCAGATCTACTACATTAGTCTATAGTATAGTACTAACTACTGCCCGAAGCAGTGAAAGGCACAACATGCATTTTATTTTCCAAAGGCAAAGCAATATGTTAACAAGCATTCTTTCCAAGAACTAAATATTATTAACTGGAACCACCTGCAGCTGTTGTATGTGGGGTAATGTGCAAAATCAATCAATTCAACGTTTCTAGATACTAACTGACCTGTATTTATTGTGGCTACAACGTTATGATATCATGTTATGATGTATCATAAACTAGGCAGTCTTTTTCAAACATTTACGCCAAGCTGATCTTCCTATGCTGGCACTAAGCGCGAGGTTAGTCACTGCCAGGGCCTGGCCCCGGTTGCTTGCTTTTAGTCGTCAGGCTCAGGCTCAGTATAGTAGTTCTTTCAGTTTCATGTCCCAAATTGAGATTCAGAGATATCGTAGACATAACAAATTATTGCGTTGGTTAATTTAGTACCCGAAAATTAATAATGTTTCAACTGAACAAACCTTTACGCTTAATTTCAACAAATAGTATACGTATCAAGCTTGCAGGCTGTTTCATGCACGTGACAAACATTACGGCGAACGGTAGATTTTGGCGCGTTATTGCATTTACCCTATTCTTTGCAAGACGACACAATTATGTAACGATGGCTGTTATTGACTAATTGCAACCCACGCCTTTGTAACTGAGGCTACCGAAGGAGAAATTTAATTAGGTCAAGATCAGATACGCCCTCTGGCGAATAACAAAACATATACAATATAATTCGCAAGATGGCGCTAATGTCAACGAGCGATATACGAAGGGCTCGTAGGAGACTATGAGTGCACTAATGTGTAAAACTAACCACAAATGTACAACTACCCGGAAGATCCATCATGAATATGCACGACCAATTTGAGGTACTGGTAATGTGGTAGGCTGGCAGACATTATTGTTGTCAAAAAAGGGAAATTCTTACTTCTTTCGGTGGGCACTAGCACTGCCGGCGTAACCGGTGTAGGGCATAACGCTATTATTGATGTGAGACTTAGCAACTCCCAGCTTCCAATTGCTGAATTAGACTACCACGCCGCCCGCGTCTTACCATGTGAGGTTATTTGCGGTCCAAACACGTTACGACTCCACATTATTAAGATACAAAACTCAAAAGTGCTAATCAAATGTCACGAGACACGACATATTTGGACAGTGTCAGTGGACGTATGGACAGCTCAGACTCGGTGGCATAGGCTTAGTCTAGGCTTAGCTATAGCTACACCAGCCTGCGGCTGACCTGCGGACTATGACTATGTTGTAAATATTCCACTATAATATTCCTTTGAGCGTTTACACGCCCATGCCAAAATGGCTGATTTTACCGGGCCAGTTGCATTTGTTGACCCAGGGCCATGGTATGACATAGGCTGGCATGGCCTAAAGACAGTAAAGTAAACGACCGAGTGTGCTACAGTGACAGCGTCAGTGGCCAATGCTCTACTAGTACGTCTAGAATGGAATTGTAACCATAATGGACCAGCCCAATATGGACCCGCCCTATGGTATTTTGGCCCAGGTGGGGTCCATATTCTATGGGGGTCCATATATCCTACATGTCTCAGAATATGGACCCCCATAGAAAATGGATTTCATATCCATATAGGGATCCATTGTTCTATGTATCATAGAATATGGACTCCTATAGAAAATGGACCCGATAGAAAATGGATCTAGCTTCCATGTTATGTTGTTGACAAATTTCTGATGTAACTTAGAAACTGAGTCATCTAATTGTGATCCCAACGGAGTTGAATTCAGTATATCATACAAGTTCTTACTAGTTTCTGTGAGCATTGTAGAAAGGGAGACTGTTCAGTTAAGTTAAACATTGCAAAGCATCAACTGGGCTTCTATGAAACATTAACACAGGCAATGTGAAACAAACTGCTAAGAAGTAAACATCAAAAAGACAGACTGGCAAGGTAAAATATCTGTTCATACAATGCTAAAACACCAAAAGCCAAATATCTAGTGTTACAGTTTTTTTACTAGCTTGGGTCGGAATTCAACTAAAACTTTAAATGTATAAATGATATAATTATATTTTATTTACAACATGTCAACTGCACTAATATTTTACATTTGTTTCAACTATTAAAAGAGGGTCCAAATGCTACAAGGGGTCAAAATTATATAATAGAATATATAATAGAATTGCCAATTTATATCTACTGTTGTATTTTTTATTGGTAAAAATACATATATAATAGAATTATACATACCTAGTACTTGTATATTTCGTACTGAAGTAAATTCATAGGCTGGGTAATTACAAAGTGATGCATAGATGAATTGTCAAAATGCAACAATATAAGTGGTAACATGCAAGCATATTTTGGTTCACAAAATGATTGTTTGCTATTTTGATTATATCTTTTAAAACCCTAATACCATTATATTTGAGCTATACACTCTTCAGTCTTGTATGTAATGAATCTAATTTTGGTCAAATCGGTTTGGAGGTTTTTTTCACGTGGGTCATAGGTCACCAAAATAGCATATATTCGGAAAAATAATCTTTAAATATTTTTGTACCTAATTCCTATGTCTATGAGTAACAATACTGCAGTTAAGTGAGACCTTTCCAGTAAGATTACATTTGTTAGTCTATTAATATTAAAGTATGGGTCGCAAAGTGACACAAAACGGCAATCAAATTAATTATTTGTTAACATATTGTAATTTTTTAGGGTCCACAACTTGTACATAGTATATCGTCATTACACACTGGTGATACACCGACATTGTACATAGTGCATCATCATTACATATACTCATGATACACCCACATTGTACATAGTGCATCATCATTACATACTGATGATACACCCACATTGTACATAGTGCATCATCATTACATACTGATGATACACCCACATTTTACATAGTGCATCATCATTACACACTGATGATACATCCTCATTGTACATAGTGCATCATCATTATATACTGATGATACACCCACATTGTACATAGTTCATCATCATTACATACTGATGATACACCCACATTGTACATAGTTCATCATCATTACATACTGATGATACACCCACATTGTACGTAGTGTATCATCATTACACACTGATGATACACCCACATTTGGCATAATGTATAATCATTACATATACTGATGATACACCCACATTGTATATAGTATATGATCATTTCTTACTGATGATATACCCACATTGTACGTAGTACATGATACATCCACACTGTACATAGTGCATGATTTGATCTACTTATTTTTCACTTAAATATAAACTCATTCCCATAGACAGTTATCTTAATAGTGTTGAAGATTATTGTAATGTAATAAGTACATAACAAATAGGGCTTACTCTAACCAACCATGGCTAATAATTTTTGTGAGTGGCCTCCACGCACCAGTGGATGAGATCACCGAGATAATATGTTGGCCGGTGTAGAATGGGCCTTTACGATTCAGTAACCTCGGGCCGTTAAGACACGTCAGTTTTTATAGCTGGAGGGTCTTGACAAACATGCATGCGCAGTGTCCCGATTTCTCACAAAGGCGGGTAAACACACGGGACTTTGACAACGGGGCCTATTACAGTAAGACTTAGAGTAATTGTATGATACAGGCATGCTTAGAAGGGTCGATTCGGTTCTAGAAGGCATACAGCGACAGTGATAGCCCCAGGCTGAGATGAGGTGATAAACCAAGTTGCAGAAATTAACACCGACCGAAGTAAAACCAGTTTAGGCGCCTGCATACCGACCAAATGCCCAGGGGCTGTGTAGTTTGTATCGCTTTAATAACCAGTGTGCTGAGCAGTTCACACCTGTTCCGTGCAGAATCGGCTACGATTTATTCCAATGTTTCTTGTATTAATAATAATGTATGAATAATGTGTCCACCGAAAATATAGCGCATAGTAGGTATAGGACTGTTATCGAGCAACAATTCAGTTAGTTAGTTATTTTTATGTGATAACTTGTCAACGCCCGTTGCCAGACAGACGGTTACTGAATTTGTCAGTAATCTGAGGGTGTATATTATGATTTGCCGGTTTTGAAATCGTTTGCTGGCGGAACCAGTCAATGCGTTAAAGCATATCTACTCTCTGCCTGACAATGTTGCTGCGATGAAAGCGCTTTCTGTCATTAGTAACAGCAGGAATAATATACGACGACAAAGGAGAATTATGAACGACGTAAGATATGTTATCACAGGCTAACTAAAATGACGTTTTGCAATATTTATGTCGAGAATAAGCCCACGAGCAACCAGCAGACAGGGAGCGCTAAACAAAACGCTATCCTATGAAGCGCTACCATTACAGTAACCCTCCACCTCCGACTGGAAGTCGAAATTATAATTGCTCGTTTACAAAACTAACGTAGGACAAACAAATGTAGTACGCCAATTCGGAAAGGTTAGAAAGACGCTAACATTATTTTTTGCTCGCTAAAATAGCATGCTTTCCATTATATCCCTTTCTATATTAATTCGCCTCTTAACAAATGGTTCCATGCGGTTCCTTTGCACCACGCCATTGCAATGCTATAGGGAACATCGGCTGTAAAGCGCACACTATCACACAGGGTTCCACACAGCGAGAACACACTAAATGTAAATGGCGTTGCCGATTATAATCTTGTCACAGTGGCGTAACGATGCCAACTGCTACTAGGGAGAGGGTAAAAAGTGCCCCCCACAAAGAATGTACCTAGTGCAGTAATGGAATAGGCATCGCTAGCTGTGTACTTATCGTCACCCGTCCACCTCAGTAGCAAAAGACATAAACGTATATATGGGCGCAATTTATTTATTCAGCGCAGCTACATCACACTGAGACACATGCACATCAGCGTTCAGCGCAACAACCCGTCAACAAAACCTTCAACCGTGGTTTGGCCTGCGGACATTTCCCAGAGAAAGGAACAACTATGTGTATGTGCGTACGCTTTCTTTCAGAATATATATTCAATAATAGATTATAATGTATCCTGACACGCCTGCCCCACACACGCACGCACGCACGCACGCACGCACGCACGCACGCACGCACACACACACACACACACACACACGTCGACACGAATACACACCTGCCTCAGTCCCCCACTCGTCTCAACACAAACGCCGTCGTCTGTGTCCATCGCTTGTACAGATTAGGTAGGGTCAACACCGTCGGCAACGTTCGTGACAATCCTTGTGTGTCTTGCACAGAATCGCTCTATTGCAGACTCAGCTATGCTTCTTATAGGTAACAGGAGCTCCAGGCACATGCCTGCCACGTGACACGCTTATACCACATCGGTTACTTCCTGGTTGGTCTTTACAGTAATGTGCACATATATCTAAATGGTATGTAATAGAATTGCAGCGAACTAGGACGTCCTGTTTGTGCGATAGATTGGCCCGAAGCGCAGCGAACTGACAATGGCAGGCGACTGGGGGAAAGGGTGATGGAGAGTTTTTAATAATGAAAAACTACAGAGATATATGTTTACTGGGTTAGGCTTGAGGTTTTCTATTGTTATCATTGGCGAATGTTCGGTTCTGTCCACCTCTCTTCACTCAATATAAATAACTAGTTTTATTCATATTGTTACTACAATATTGATGCTTATAAAAACCTCAACTATGCGACTATCGATAGGCCGTGCGATGACATAATATTTCCCAAGACCCCCTATGAATGAACTGTTAGTCATGACGCCAACACCAACACTCGAACACACGCCGCAAGCATCAGCCATAGACAGAGTACTGTTGTGTGAACTGTTAGTCAGGGGGCATCACGCCAACACCAACACTCGAACACACGCCGCAAGCATCAGCCATAGACAGAGTACTGTAGTGTGAACTGTTAGTCATGGGGCATCACGCCAACACCAACACTCGAACACACGCCGCAAGCATCAGCCATAGACAGAGTGCTGTAGTGTGAACTGTTAGTCAGGGGGCATCACGCCAACACCAACACTCGAACATACGCCGCAAGCATCAGCCATAGACAGAGTGCTGTAGTGTGAACTGTTAGTCAGGGGGCATCACGCCAACACCAACACTCGAACACACGCCGCAAGCATCAGCCATAGACAGAGTACTGTAGTGTGAACTGTTAGTCAGGGGGCATCACGCCAACACCAACACTCGAACATACGCCGCAAGCATCAGCCATAGACAGAGTACTGTAGTGTGAACTGTTAGTCAGGGGGCATCACGCCAACACCAACACTCGAACACACGCCGCAAGCATCAGCCATAGACAGAGTGCTGTAGTGTGAACTGTTAGTCAGGGGGCATCACGCCAACACCAACACTCGAACATACGCCGCAAGCATCAGCCATAGACAGATTGCTGTAGTGTGAACTGTTAGTCAGGGGGCATCACGCCAACACCAACACTCGAACACACGCCGCAAGCATCAGCCATAGACAGAGTGCTGTAGTGTGAACTGTTAGTCAGGGGGCATCACGCCAACACCAACACTCGAACATACGCCGCAAGCATCAGCCATAGACAGAGTACTGTAGTGTGAACTGTTAGTCAGAGGGCATCACGCCAACACCAACACTCGAACATACGCCGCAAGCATCAGCCATAGACAGAGTACTGTAGTGTGAACTGTTAGTCAGGGGGCATCACGCCAACACCAACACTCGAACACACGCCGCAAGCATCAGCCATAGACAGAGTGCTGTAGTGTGAACTGTTAGTCAGGGGGCATCACGCCAACACCAACACTCGAACATACGCCGCAAGCATCAGCCATAGACAGAGTACTGTAGCGACACCGGTGATTAGTCAAGTATAACCGACGCATAATACTTCTTTCTGAAAGCGAACAATTAATAACCTACATGTGGTGTGCGACATTGTAAACACAGCACGCAGTCCTAGTCGCCCGTTGACTGTACGGGCTTACATGAAGTCTACGTAACTACAGACCTACGTCTGTAGTGGGAGACGACGACAGTAGCTGTAGCATCACGCCATTACAAGGACACTGCGACACTCACCCCACATACTACTAGGACATCACACACTCACATCACACATTTACTAACACACCCATATCACACCATTACTAGGACATCACACACTCACATCACACATTTACTAACACACCATATCACACCATTACTAGGACATCACACACTCACATCACACCTTTACTCACACACCATATCACACCATTACTAGGACATCACACACTCACATCACACATTTACTAACACACCATATCACACCATTACTAGGACATCACACACTCACATCACACATTTACTCACCATTCACCCATTACTAGGACATCACACACTCATCACACATTTACTAACACACCATATCACACCATTACTAGGACATAAACCACTCACATCACACATTTACTAACACACCATATCACACCATTACTAGGACATCACACACTCACATCACACATTTACTAACACACCATATCACACCATTACTAGGACATCACACACTCACATCACACCTTTACTCACACACCATATCACACCATTACTAGGACATCACACACTCACATCACACATTTACTAACACACCATATCACACCATTACTAGGACATCACACACTCACATCACACATTTACTAACACACCATATCACACCATTACTAGGACATCACAAACTCACATCACACACTCACATCACACATTTACTAACACACCATATCACACCATTACTAGGACATCACACACTCACATCACACATTTACTAACACACCATATCACACCATTACTAGGACATCACACACTCACATCACACATTTACTAACACACACCACATCACACCATCACTAGGACATCACACACTCACATCACACATTTACTAACACACCATATCACACCATTACTAGGACATCACACACTCACATCACCCCTTTACTCCCCAAAATATCACACCATTACTGGACATCACACACTCACATCACACATTTACTAACACACCATATCACACCATTACTAGGACATCACACACTCACATCACACATTTACTAACACACCATATCACACCATTACTAGGACATCACAAACTCACATCACACCTTTACTCACACACCATATCACACCATTACTAGGACATCACACACTCACATCACACCTTTACTCACACACCATATCACACCATTACTAGGACATCACACACTCACATCACACATTTACTAACACACACCACATCACACCATCACTAGGACATCACACACTCACATCACACATTTACATCACACTGCGACACTCACCCCACATACTACTAGGACATCACACACTCACATCACACATTTACTAACACACACCACATCACAACATCACAAACTCACATCACACCTTTACTCACACACCATATCACACCATTACTAGGACATCACACACTCACATCACACATTTACTCACACACCATATCACACCATTACTAGGACATCACACACTCACATCACACCTTTACTCACACACCATATCACACCATTACTAGGACATCACACACTCACATCACACATTTACTAACACACCATATCACACCATTACTAGGACATCACACACTCACATCACACATTTACTAACACACCATATCACACCATTACTAGGACATCACACACTCACATCACACATTTACTAACACACACCACATCACACCATCACTAGGACATCACACACTCACATCACACATTTACTAACACACCATATCACACCATTACTAGGACATCACACACTCACATCACACCTTTACTCACACACCATATCACACCATTACTAGGACATCACACACTCACATCACACATTTACTAACACACCATATCACACCATTACTAGGACATCACACACTCACATCACACATTTACTAACACACCATATCACACCATTACTAGGACATCACAAACTCACATCACACCTTTACTCACACACCATATCACACCATTACTAGGACATCACACACTCACATCACACATTTACTCACACACCATATCACACCATTACTAGGACATCACACACTCACATCACACCTTTACTCACACACCATATCACACCATTACTAGGACATCACACACTCACATCACACATTTACTAACACACCATATCACACCATTACTAGGACATCACACACTCACATCACACATTTACTAACACACCATATCACACCATTACTAGGACATCACACACTCACATCACACATTTACTAACACACCACATCACACCATCACTAGGACATCACACACTCACATCACACATTTACTAACACACCATATCACACCATTACTAGGACATCACACACATCACACATTTACTAACACACCATATCACACCATTACTAGGACATCACACACTCACATCACACCTTTACTCACACACCATATCACACCATTACTAGGACATCACACACTCACATCACACATTTACTAACACACACCACATCACACCATCACTAGGACATCACACTCACATCACACATTTACTAACACACCATATCACACCATTAGTAGGACATCACACATTTACTAACACACCACATCACACCATCACTAGGACATCACACACTCACATCACACATTTACTAACACACACCACATCACACCATCACTAGGACATCACACACACACATCACACCTTTACTCACACACCATATCACACCATTACTAGGACATCACACACTCACATCACACATTTACTATCATACCATTACTAGGACATCACACACTCACATCACACATTTACTAACACACACCTCATCACACCATCACTAGGACATCACACACCACATCACACATTTACTAACACACACCATATCACACCATTACTAGGACATCACACACTCACATCACACATTTACTATCACACCATTACTAGGACATCACACACTCACATCACACATTTACTAACACACACCACATCACACCATCACTAGGACACCACGACACTTACATTAAATCATTACTATGACACCAAAACACTAATATCAAACCATTACAAGGACACCATAACATTCACGTCACACAATTACTAGGACACCACAATACTCCCGTCACACAATTACTATGACACCACAACACTCACGTCATACAATTACCACAACACCACAACACTCACGTCACATCATTACTAGGACATCACAACACTCAGGTCACACCATTAGTAGGACACCACTACACTATGGTCACACCATTACTAGGACACCACAATACTCACGTCACAAAATTACTAGGACACCACAACACTCAGGTCACACCATTACTAGGACACCACTACACTATGGTCACACCATTACTAGGACACAGTGGTGGCATCTAAGTACATATACTTCGTTACATTACTTAAGTAGTTTATTTTGAAATCTACGTGTAACGAAGTATAGTAGAGAGGGGCAAAAACAAACCTTTTGAGGCAAACGTGTTTTGACCTGTTTATGTTCGTCCTATGGGGAAATGTATTATATTATATCATCAGTATTGCCGAAACGCAGCAGCGTCACAGCAGCGAAAAACAAAATGTTAATGAGCGCCCACGTCATCTCTCAAATGTCCTGGTGCACTTTGCCTCACATGAAGAAATTGACGAATAGTTTAATATATATATATATATATATATATATATATATATATATATATATATATATATATATATATATATATATATATAAAGTTATATATATATATAATTATAATTATGTAATCATTATAGATGTATATATTTGTTCGTCGGTAATAAGGCAACTTAAGTATCGTGTAAGAAATTACGACGAGAGTGAAGAACGATGGTGCCCAGTTGCTCTCAGTCAGATGGAATGACGCTTACGTCTAGTCACAGGCCAACTGACATACTTGGAACGTCGTCGGAGCAGACAAGACGTCTGGATTGTTCAATAGAGTGTAGCCACTGGCTACTTCCTTGTTGGTACTTATGCACGTTCCCCTGTCACAATTTATGAAATCAATGTCGTTGTTGGAACAAATTGTATGGCTGTCACCGATATTATCGTCAGGGACTCCCGGGAAGAAAAACGTCAGAAGCCCACAAATTTTAACCCCGGCGATTGGGACAAAAAATTTCTAGAATTTGGGGACCGAAAATTCGTCAGGTCAGAAAAACACAAAATTAAAATGTATGGGTGTTTTTGTTGAATTAAAAGGGCTGGGGGCCAGCCAACCCCGGGAATTTTTTGAAAGGTAACGTTTCTGTCGTTTGAATCTTCCCCATTTGGGAGTTTTAGCCTTCCTGAACGGGTTTAAAAAGGGTAAAAAAGTTAACTGATTAAAGGGGAAAAATTTTCCCGACTTAATGGGAAGTTTTAATTTTTTGCCATTTTTCCACTAAAGTATGAAAAGCATTTCCGATATTCCCTACGTATTTTGGGACACTTTAAAAAACAGAGTTGGAACTGGGCAACGTTTTTCCGTTTTCTTTTAAAACGATTGTTGCCGACTACTGGGTCATCAAAAGATTGTTGCCGACTACTGGGTCATCAAAAGTATTGTTGCCGACTACTGGGTCATCGACAGATTGTTGCCGACTACTGGGTCATCGACAGTATTGTTGCCGACTACTGGGTCATCGACAGTATTGTTGCCGACTACTGGGTCATCGACAGTATTGTTGCCGACTACTGGGTCATCGACAGCATTGTTGCCGACTACTGGGTCATCGACAGTATTGTTGCCGGCTACTGGGTCATCGACAGCATTGTTGCCGACTACTGGGTCATCGACAGTATTGTTGCCGACTACTGGGTCATCGACAGCATTGTTGCCGACTACTGGGTCATCGACAGTATTGTTGCCGACTACTGGGTCATCGACAGTATTGTTGCCGACTACTGGGTCATCGACAGATTGTTGCCGACTACTGGGTCATCGACAGATTGTTGCCGACTACTGGGTCATCGACAGATTGTTGCCGACTACTGGGTCATCGACAGATTGTTGCCGACTACTGGGTCATCGACAGTATTGTTGCCGACTACTGGGTCATTGACAGTATTGTTGCCGACTACTGGGTCATCGACAGTATTGTTGCCGACTACTGGGTCATCGACAGTATTGTTGCCGACTACTGGGTCATCGACAGCATTGTTGCCGACTACTGGGTCATCGACAGCATTGTTGCCGACTACTGGGTCATCGACAGTATTGTTGCCGACTACTGGGTCATCGACAGATTGTTGCCGACTACTGGGTCATCGACAGTATTGTTGCCGACTACTGGGTCATCGACAGATTGTTGCCGACTACTGGGTCATCGACAGATTGTTGCCGACTACTGGGGCATCGACAGATTGTTGCCGACTACTGGGTCATCGACAGTATTGTTGCCGACTACTGGGTCATCGACAGCATTGTTGCCGACTACTGGGTCATCGACAGCATTGTTGCCGACTACTGGGTCATCGACAGTATTGTTGCCGACTACTGGGTCATCGACAGTATTGTTGCCGACTACTGGGTCATCGACAGTATTGTTGCCGACTACTGGGTCATCGACAGTATTGTTGCCGGCTACTGGGTCATCGACAGATTGTTGCCGACTACTGGGTCATCGACAGTATTGTTGCCGGCTACTGGGTCATCGACAGCATTGTTGCCGACTACTGGGTCATCGACAGTATTGTTGCCGACTACTGGGTCATCGACAGCATTGTTGCCGACTACTGGGTCATCGACAGTATTGTTGCCGACTACTGGGTCATCGACAGATTGTTGCCGATACTGGGTCATCGACAGTATTGTTGCCGACTACTGGGTCATCGACAGTATTGTTGCCGACTACTGGGTCATCGACAGCATTGTTGCCGACTACTGGGTCATCGACAGTATTGTTGCCGACTACTGGGTCATCGACAGCATTGTTGCCGACTACTGGGTCATCGACAGCATTGTTGCCGACTACTGGGTCATCGACAGCATTGTTGCCGACTACTGGGTCATCGACAGCATTGTTGCCGACTACTGGGTCATCGACAGTATTGTTGCCGACTACTGGGTCATCGACAGTATTGTTGCCGACTACTGGGTCATCGACAGTATTGTTGCCGACTACTGGGTCATCGACAGTATTGTTGCCGACTACTGGGTCATCGACGGTATTGTTGCCGACTACTGGGTCATCGACGGCATTGTTGCCGACTACTGGGTCATCGACGGTATTGTTGCCGACTACTGGGTCATCGACAGTATTGTTGCCGACTACTGGGTCATCGACAGTATTGTTGCCGACTACTGGGTCATCGACAGTATTGTTGCCGACTACTGGGTCATCGACAGTATTGTTGCCGACTACTGGGTCATCGACAGTATTGTTGCCGACTACTGGGTCATCGACAGTATTGTTGCCGACTACTGGGTCATCGACAGTATTGTTGCCGACTACTGGGTCATCGACAGTATTGTTGCCGACTACTGGGTCATCGACAGTATTGTTGCCGACTACTGGGTCATCGACAGTATTGTTGCCGACTACTGGGTCATCGACAGTATTGTTGCCGACTACTGGGTCATCGACAGTATTGTTGCCGACTACTGGGTCATCGACAGTATTGTTGCCGACTACTGGGTCATCGACAGTATTGTTGCCGACTACTGGGTCATCGACAGTATTGTTGCCGACTACTGGGTCATCGACAGTATTGTTGCCGACTACTGGGTCATCGACAGTATTGTTGCCGACTACTGGGTCATCGACAGTATTGTTGCCGACTACTGGGTCATCGACAGCATTGTTGCCGACTACTGGGTCATCGACAGTATTGTTGCCGACTGCTGAGTCAGTAACAGTATTGCTGACAACTGCTGGATCATCGACGACATCGCTGCCAACTGTTGGATCATGACAGAATTATCGCTGTCCTGAATCCAGTACACCCTACATAAACAGTCAGTCTTCTCAAGAATACGTTGTCCCTGCCTCTTTAATTGCGACTGTAACATCCGCTGTAGTGAATCCCACGACGGTTTGCAAATATTAAAACAGTACCTCTTCAGAAACATGGAAAACATGGATGTACATTAACCGTGCGGCTCAATATGACACTACGAATAGACATGTATAATGTGGTGGGTGTGCGTGTGCGTGTGCGTGTGCGTGTGCGTGTGCGTGTGTGTGTAAGAAATTACAACGAGAGTGAAGAACGATGGTGCCCAGTTGCTCTCAGTCGGATGGAATGACGCTTACGTCTAGTCACAGGCCAACTGACATACTTGGACGTCGACGGAGCAGACAAGACGTCTGGAGTGTCCAATAGAGTGTAGCCACTGGCTACTTCCTTGTTGGTACTTATGCACGTTCCCCTGTCACCATTTATGAAATCAGTGTCGTGGTTGCAACAAATTGTATGGCTGTCACCGATATTATCGTGCTATGGAATCAGCAACGAACACGTCAAAGCCACACAACCACTGAACCACGGCGCACTCGCCTTGGCAATACACTAGTCAGATACATGCACGATCTTAAATATGTAGGTGCGTTATCTTGATTGGAATTATCATCATGGCTGGCAGCCAACGCGGACATTTCATGAAAGGTATTACTGTTCTCGTCGTTTGAATTGGTTGACGAGTCGTGCGGCCGAGTTCTGAAATCATTGATGTCGGTTGAATAGGGTGAAACATTAGTTGTTCAATCCAACAGTTTCCCGACTTGTGTGGTTGGTATTATGCCATTCAACAGATAACGCATGAAAACAGATATTCACATGTTATTAAAACTGACACACATACAGAATTTGGAGCAACTTTCTACACTGTTATTTATGAATACGCACAGTATTGCAAACGATTGCTGGAACAACGAAGGCTTTTCAACGGACTGTTGAATCATCAACATCATTACTGCATATTGCTGGATCATATATAGCATTGCTGCCTACTGTTGGATCATCTATGACACTGTGTCTACTGCTGGAATATCGATGCTGATTCATTGACAGCATTGATGCCTACTGCTGGATCATAAACTGCATTGCTGCCGACTGATTTATTACCGACAGCATTGCTGTCGGCTGTTTGATCATCTACAGCACTGCTTCCGATTACTGGGTCATCGACAGCATTGCTGCCTACCGCTGGATCATCGACAGCATTGCTGCCTACCGCTGGATCATCGAAAGCATTGCTGCCGACTACTGGGTCATCGACAGTATTGCTGCCAACTGCTGGATCATCGATGACATCGATCGCTGCCGACTGCTAGATCATAACAGAATTATCGCTGTCCTGAATCCAGTATACCCTGCATAAACAGTCGGTTTTCGAAAGAATGCACTGTCCTGGCTTCTTTAATTGCCACTGCATGTAACATACGCCATTGTGAATCCCACGACGGCTTGCAAATATTAAAATAGTACCAATTTAGAAACATGAAAAATATGGATATACTTTAACTGTGCTGCTCAATATGACACTACGAATAGACATGTATAATCATCTGTGTTATTCTCCTGAATAGTGGAATTGCAAGAGGCACATTTGACGGCCAATGACTGCATCAAAGATCACGATAGATATATCAAACTCTATAACGAACATTCCATATTTTCACTTGATCAGCATTGCAGCTACTAGTTAAGTAGTATGTATGAGTAATTCGCTATATACAGTGGTAGATAATTGTGTACGAATATTTTTCGCGCATTAATTGCAGCATGTAGAGAAGAGAGACGTAAAGTGTAAATCGCTTTGTGAAGATTGGATGATGCGCTATATAAAAAATTTCCTTTTGACGTTCTTACTTATATGAAGATCCCTACGTGTTAAAGAAGAATTTTACATTCTGCAATGAAATGTTCAAGATAGTACAATGACATTTGAATTCGTAAAATCCCCATGAAGTAAGAGTGCCTAGGTATGTCTGGTAGAGGTCACTACGGTATAGTTACAACACACATATTACTTTGTTGATTTTATACTATTGGTTGTGTATCAACATATAGGGAAACTTGAAATGTGTTTAGACTTGTCTGGTTGGGTTACGCGGTGAAATATCCAACTGGACCACGCGGGGTACGTAACTTGAAGTCACTACATGCTGAACGTAATGGCCTAGGCATAGAATTTGAAATTGGACGGAAGATAGGAAAATAACATCGCGCATGCACAATGACATAGTGGATGATCTATTTCCGGAAGACAGAAAATGTAACTTTATTAATTGTATGTATGTTTGTAGTTCACAACTAAACAAGTGTCAGAGTGGACGCATCATATGGACCTGAGGGTCTGCCTAGCAGGTTAAAAATAAGACACAGTAATTTATTACCTTTGACCTTCCTCCACTCCGTTCCAGTTCCATTAGCCGACAATTCTAATATTAGAATAATGCATAACATGGATAGAAAATTGACACATTGCTCAATAATGAGTAGGTAGGTAACCTACGTGAGGAACGTAACCCAAGTGATCTACGTACCGAACGTGATCATGACTTTGATCTTTAAGTTTGACCATTACACAATTATGTAGTTTATGACACCTCCAACAGGGTCGCAACGTGTCCTTTGACTATTTTAGACCTAGTTTAAAAATAAGTCACACGAATGTTGGTATTACTTCATGACCTATCCTCCACTTGGTCACTACCAATCCACCAGGGCGCTGCATAACATTTAAACCTTTTACCAAGTTTTACAAATAAAACACTAATTTGACCGTAGTAGTTCACGACCTATCCGCGGGAGGACGCCACTTGTAGTTTGCCCTTGTTTGTGGCGAAAGGCAAATATTGTTCATGGTGTACATTAACTCTTCTAAAATGCGTTAAAATGGGAGTTTAACTGAGAATGCAACTTTACGGAAGAAACACTACCATGTACTAATAATACGAGAAAGGATGGCACTCTTCCATGCGCCATATGCAAATAATTCTTATTTTCATTTAATCGACGAAACAACATTTTATTATGGACAATAGACATAGCTGACTATGCCTATTGTGGAAACTTTGTTCTAAACTAAAGCTTGTTAAGAATCAACAATATCCAGCAACTGTTACGCGATTAACCAAGACAAGAAATTCCTCAGAATATAATTCACATTATATTGACACTCATGTTGCGTTCAAATGACCAGCGTACTTGACATGTGGTCCAGTATATCTGGCTTCAGTCTCTGTATTCACCACCCATACCTTCCCTGCTTCCCGCCATGCGTAAAGCCATTCAACCCTCGCTTTCGGTACATAAAGGTTTCCAGGGCAGTGACGCGGTGTATTATTCTAAAACGAGGCGGGCGGACGTTGTAGAAGCGACCACTGCGTGTGCGACAAGTTGTACGGTAACACGAAGTTAATATAGAGGTAAGGGCACTTGTTTAGAATTCGGACCAACCTCAATTTTACCATAACTGTATCTTTGCCAATATTTGATACTTGATTTGGCACTTGTGTAGAATTCGGACCGACCTACCTGTGTTATGGCTATGCCTATTTATAGCCTTGCTACATGGTGATGATAGGATACGTCACACTAACTCTAAGCTTAAACACGATCAATCAGCATCCCCAGGTATCTTTATGTTTTCCAAACATTGCATTTTGAGACACAAATAGCGCACCTATTTGTGGCAGTTGCAAGCGCAGCGGTGCACATGGAATGAACAATAAACAGTTTGTTTACGCCGACCGCACTGTCTTTTCGACCTCTGCCCTGGCGCCGTATGCATGGCCTGGGCGCAGACTAACTCGTGAAATTGGGTGTAACTCGGTGGCGAGGTCGTCGGTCCCTTAATCACTAATCCGGTGTAGCGCTTACATTTTTCCAGCGTTATAAACGTTCCGGTTGACGTTTCTGCGCATGCATCAATGTGCAGCGAAAAGACAAAGCATTTATGATATCAATACTGTGGGTTGTTCGTTAGGATGTATATAACCTATCAGCAAAGTTATTTGTCGCAAATTAACACGAGACAAACAAGTTTTGAGACATATTTTGATAGCAAGCGTAAATCACGTGACAGTAGTGCGCCATAATCCGTGACAATGATTTATAAAAAACGTAATATTTTATTGCATTGAACGACATTTTAAGAAACTCTTCACAGTAATCATCACAGGAAAGTTAACGAACAGCTCGTGGCATTTATACCAAAAATGCTTCGTTGTTTCGCTGGACATTGATGATTTTACATTTATTGCACATGCGCAGAAACGTCAACCGGAACGTTTTTAACGACCTGAAAAATGTAAGCGCGACACCGGTATGCATGAGCACCGCATAGGCTCAATTTTAGGCAACTGCCCGGCCAGCGGCCCCATATCTCTAGGTTCACTGGCTAGGTCTTAGGACTCATAGGATGTGTAACGCTTACGCCCTTAGGGCTTAGCTTACCCATAGGCGGTGGTAATGAACCTTGAAAAATGGCGGCCATGTCGGCAGTTTGGAGAAGACGACACAGGAGGAATAGGCCATGTAACTGTAAGTCTCGTGCTCGAAAACGAGTTGGGGGCAGGAAGTCCATATTTTCTATGTTAAAATATAGAATTTTTTTTGTTTTTGGTTGTAATCAGACTATCCCCAAATAGTGTTTGCAGTTATATTGTGCGAAGAATAATTATAAGCAGAAGCAGTGGAACCCTTTGCCGGTAACAATGATCACGGAAATCGTGCATTTAAATTATTATGCCATGGTGGTTGCCATTTGTTCAAATGGGAATGTACGCTTATTAGGGCATGCACGACTAACAGATCGGATACTGTAGGTATTCCCATTTGTATGGTCTGACTTTCTGTCACCTCTTACCATTTGCATCAAATGTGATGTTTTATTTCATCTCTTTCATAACAGCAACAATAATCTAATATTTATCCTCTCCCCGATATCAAATTCATGTTACGACGAAATAATTTCTTTGTTTCAGAATTCAATGTTTCGTCTATTAGATAGAAACAGTAACATGGACGGCTGGTTTTTACTTCACCCTCTGCAATTTATGCTCTTCTGTGCTGTCTTCTTATCGTGTGAAGGTATGTGTAAATGACGTGATTGGAGGTGGTTCCTTATCAGAATAAATACATATTACATAATTTTAGGTACTCTTGTCGCATATGAACAAAATATACTTATAGTATAAAATACATCTATTTGTGCTGGCTGATTGCCCCGGTTGTATGCAGATGTACGGCTAAAATTAAAACCCCTGGATAGCTGTTCGAAAGCTTTATTACGCATCTCCAATAATTTGATGATAACCGCCAAGTGTTAATAAGAATGACTGGCATAATTCCTTTTTCACCTTTCCCAGCCTTCTCCCTGTGTTGTGTCGCTGGCCACGCAGTGTTCTTCCACGTCTTAATGTCCTCAGCCTAATCTTCCTTCATCTGACACGCCTTGACATATTTCACCGCAGTGTCCTGCCGTCTCAACTCGGGCCTCTCTTTTGCTCGTTTACCGTCTTTTGCTCGTTTACCCTCATATCGTCCCTGTGATTTTAATACTATTCACTTGCTTCGTTCACTAAAGTAGCCTGCACACCGCGGAGACTCGCGCAAGACTAGGTCGAGACGCAATCGTCTCGACCTAGTCTTGAACGAGTCTTCGCGGTGTGCGGGCTCCTCGAAACGCCTGTTATAATATTATTAGTTCAAAACACAAGTAGAGATAAGTTCTTATATAATGCAGCAATCAGTCCTTACCACTGATCAAAGCACTTTAACTGGCAGACCTGTTCAATTGAACACCATCGCGACTTCTCTGAAAAAGAATGCAGCCATACTGCAATTAATGCGCGAAAATTATTCATACATATTGTCTAAATCCAAGCGCTCTTTCATGAAGCTGAGTGAACTGGAATAATGTAGAGTAAACATATTTCCCCAAGATTCGACGCGGCAGCAGATCCTGCTACGTGTTTACGCTGTGAGTGAGACACTGAAATAGTTTCCTCAAAAATATGGCGGCGGCTTTTATAAGATACCGAGCGACTAAACAGTCAAAAGTTGTATGTGATCGGTGGGGCGTATTTTCAAACACATTTTGACAAGTATTAAATATGTTTTGCCATACTGTACCAACAGAATAGATTATCGATTAGCATAACGGCAGAAGTTCTCCGTAGCTTACGATTTTCTTAAGGATCATGTTAGTGAAGCATATTTTGAGAGTTCTGACATTTTCCGTCCGATTCTGTTTAAGGATGGGTTTTCGTTGTAAGAGTCTTTCATGTTAAATCACCTAAAATAAATTAAAATGTTATCCTCACTCCCTCAGATTTTGATGTAACTTTGTAGTTTGGTTCAATATGGATGGGAAAGACGAAATCACAAATATTTCTAACATCAGACCAATAGTTTAGGAAATATCGTTTGGTTTTTGAGCCAAAAATGAACGACCCCGCCAATATTTAGTCCTCTGTTTCTCAGTAACCAGTGGACAAAACTGGACAAACTTAGTGTTATTGGAAAGGGAATTGGCTGAAGATTTCACATATGGCATTACGTTTCACATTAAAGTGTTTAAAAAGTATATGACTGTGTAATCTTGAATTTGACCTTGAATTTGACCTTGTGGATCTCGCGACCTTGACATTTATTTTATTCAGAATTATAGCTGAGAATGTTGGCTACTCACTGGTTCAAACCCTGGATTAATGATATAAACTACCTGCATACAATTCACGGGACCATTTTCTATCCATTTGTCCGGTTTTAAATGTATGTTCTTATTTTCTCTTTATTATTATATGATCTACAAATCTTGTGATGCTGATGACGATAGAGTGCCTAGCTGACGCCTTGTCTACATTACTACAGCAGGTCGGAAGGGCTGTTATAATACACGTCGAGGATTCGACTACAAAGGAACATGGAATAAGACGAAATCAGGTCTAGTATGCCAGAATTGGATGTCAAACTCGGTATGTCCGTTCGTGCGTGTTAAGGAAGTTACAAGATTCAGAAACAACAAACATAATAATTTGCATTCCAGTAGTATTGTGTAATGTATGAAAAGAGCAAAGCCATTTCATGTCAAATCAATTGCTCAAAACATCGACAGACTTCAGTTTTTATGACATTTTGCACAGTTATTCGTTCAAAATAAAAATACAAACTGCAAATTATAATAAACCAATAGATCAAGTATTATTGAAGATATGTGTCACTGAACTTTGACCCGATTTGCCTACTGCTCGTAGCTCTGTTTCTAAAAAAAAAGCTAGAAAAGATAATAACACACCGTTGGGAACCAAAAAAGACTTAGGTATTCATTATTAATGAAGATAACATTTATCATAATTTTACTTGGACGTCTGATTCCAAAATAATACAGAAAGTCCGGACTTTTTCTACAACATACCATATAATTGTACAAGAATTATTGAACATATTGGGTTGAGCAAATAATAAAGTTAAGAGAATAAATATAAACAGGCGACCACATTTTGGTCTGGAGTTCCGCAGATAAGACAGTGAATGATAGCATAGCGTTTTCAGATCGCATAAATAGTATCGTAATAGGGTTCTTCTGATATAATTTAGTGCACACATGTTAACGTGTTCATAGCTTAAATTGTTGATGGGGAGAATTCTAACATGAACTGTTTTCATGGTTTAACTTCCGTGGTTATTTACCATGTGGATAAACCAGGATATTTATTATATATTCGCAAGCATCCAGTGTCCATCGGGTCTGACCGTCGCATTGACATTTGTCAGAGTGAGGTCAACACACATGTTGTCACACACGTTTCTAGGTTGACGTAGACAATAATGATACTATCAAATTAATCACACGGAAAGGCTGGCTGGAATGGTCAACGGACTTGCAGCAAAGACCACAATTCAAAGTATAAGATCACGGTATGAGTTATATAACAGGAAGTGGTCCTGTCTGTGAAAAATTCAAACGGACAAATGGCTTAAAATGCAACATTCACCATTTGAATATTACCTACAATGGGATTTAAATCAGTAGTTTTTGAACCACATTGACATGCATCGATACCATTGTGAAGTGACGTGTCTGGTTACCCAACAAACGCAATAAAAAATTTAGTTATTATTACAAACTACCAATCTTTATTTCTGACAAAATCACCGTACATGTAATAGGCATTTTGTTGAAAGTGAAAAGTAAACATAAATATACTTATCTTTCCCCTTCAGCCACGCAGACACAACTGTCACCTCACTAAGGAAGACAACAACTATTGTCGTAACGTGCCAACTCCGCGTGTAGCATCTTATTGCCCGGAAGCAGGGCCTTGGTGCTACACAGTAGAAAAGAGGAGATGGGAACAGTGTGACATTGAACTGTGCGACGGTGAGTACATAACCACTCCCTTCTCAAGTACATTCACACTGAAAGAAAACAGTTTGGAGTGATCGGTTGAGGTTTCGAACTAGTTAATAAATGTGTAGTTTCCCAAGCTCCCCAGCATCTCCTTGAGTATTTGGCGCCATCTGGTGGTGATTGTAGGATGGCGTCTATATCGTGCAACGTCCCCACTCACCTAGGTTTTTCGAACAGTTTCTTCACCTTATTAATACGCACGCGATCATCCACGCGGAACGTGGATACTGCCTTTCCGCGGTGACCACCGTAAACCCCTGCCACACCTATTCCTAGATCGGTTCGTTCACCTGAGACGGCGGCATCACGATGCTCCGGTGGGGTTTGTTGTTGTACGAACGGACCAGGTACTGAAGAATGTCTTTGTGTCGCCACGTCTCGTGCTTCGTTAGGTATCGCCACATGCGCGTCTTCAGCGTACGACTGACTCTTTCCACGAGGTTCGCCTTGGTTTCCTCGTTGTGCGTCGAGAAATGGTGTATGCCGTACTTTTTCAACAGTTCTTGAACTCCGCGGTTCAGGAATTCGAGATCTGTATCTGTCTGCAACGTCACCGGTTGATCATCATCGATGAACAGTCCACCGAGTCCCCTCATCAACGACGTCGTTGTCTTTTTTTAGCGGAACGCAACGGGCGACTTTCGAGAACACGTCGATGAGTAGAAACGTCGTACTGTCATTGTCTGTTTTTAGACTTGACACGTCCACAAGATCGACCTAGTCTTGAGCGAGTCTCCGCGGTGTGCGGGCTCCTCGAAACGCCTGTTATAATATTAGTTCAAAACACAAGTAGAGATAAGTTCTTATATAATGCAGCAATCAGTCCTTACCACTGATCAAAGCACTTTAACTGGCAGACCTGTTCAATTGAACACCATCGCGACTTCTCTGAAAAATAATGCAGCCATACTGCAATTAATGCGCGAAAATTATTCATACATATTGTCTAAATCCAAGCGCTCTTTCATAAAGCTGAGTGAACTGGAATAATGTAGAGTAAACATATTTCCCCAAGATTCGACGCGGCAGCAGATCCTGCTACGTGTTTACGCTGTGAGTGAGACACTGAAATACTTTCCTCAAAAATATGGCGGCGGCTTTTATAAGATACCGAGCGACTAAACAGTCAAAAGTTGTACGTGATCGGTGGGGCGTATTTTCAAACACATTTTGACAAGTATTAAATATGTTTTGCCATACTGTACCAACAGAATATATTATCGATTAGCATAACGGCAGAAGTTCTCCGTAGCTTACGATTTTCTTAAGGATCATGTTAGTGAAGCATATTTTGAGAGTTCTGACATTTTCCGTCCGATTCTGTTTAAGGATGGGTTTTCGTTGTAAGAGTCTTTCATGTTAAATCACCTAAAATAAATTAAAATGTTATCCTCACTCCCTCAGATTTTGATGTAACTTTGTAGTTTGGTTCAATATGGATGGGAAAGACGAAATCACAAATATTTCTAACATCAGACCAATAGTTTAGGAAATATCGTTTGGTTTTTGAGCCAAAAATGAACGACCCCGCCAATATTTAGTCCTCTGTTTCTCAGTAACCAGTGGACAAAACTGGACAAACTTAGTGTTATTGGAAAGGGAATTGGCTGAAGATTCCACATATGGCATTACGTTTCACATTAAAGTGTTTAAAAAGTATATGACTGTGTAATCTTGAATTTGACCTTGAATTTGACCTTGTGGATCTCGCGACCTTGACATTTATTTTATTCAGAATTATAGCTGAGAATGTTGGCTACTCACTGGTTCAAACCCTGGATTAATGATATAAACTACCTGTATACAATTCACGGGATCATTTTCTATCCATTTGTCCGGTTTTAAATGTATGTTCTTATTTTCTCTTTATTATTATATGATCTACAAATCTTGTGATGCTGATGACGATAGAGTGCCTAGCTGACGCCTTGTCTACATTACTATAGCAGGTCGGAAGGGCTGTTATAATACACGTCGAGGATTCGACTACAAAGGAACATGGAATAAGACGAAATCAGGTCTAGTATGCCAGAATTGGATGTCAAACTCGGTATGTCCGTTCGTGCGTGTTAAGGAAGTTACAAGATTCAGAAACAACAAACATAATAATTTGCATTCCAGTAGTATTGTGTAATGTATGAAAAGAGCAAAGCCATTTCATGTCAAATCAATTGCTCAAAACATCGACAGACTTCAGTTTTTATGACATTTTGCACAGTTATTCGTTCAAAATAAAAATAAAAACTGCAAATTATAATAAACCAATAGATCAAGTATTATTGAAGATATGTGTCACTGAACTTTGACCCGATTTGCCTACTGCTCGTAGCTCTGTTTCAAAAAAAGCTAGAAAAGATAATAACACACCGTTGGGAACCAAAAAAGACTTAGGTATTCATTATTAATGAAGATAACATTTATCATAATTTAACTTGGACGTCTGATTCCAAAATAATACAGAAAGTCCGGACTTTTTCTACAACATACCATATAATTGTACAAGAATTATTGAACATATTGGGTTGAGCAAATAATAAAGTTAAGAGAATAAATATAAACAGGGGACCAAATTTTGGTCTGGAGTTCCGCAGATAAGACAGTGAATGATAGCATAGCGTTTTCAGATCGCATAAATAGTATCGTAATAGGGTTCTTCTGATATAATTTAGTTCACACATGTTAACGTGTTCATAGCTTAAATTGTTGATGGGGAGAATTCTAACATGAACTGTTTTCATGGTTTAACTTCCGTGGTTATTTACCATGTGGATAAACCAGGATATTTATTATATATTCGCAAGCATCCAGTGTCCATCGGGTCTGACCGTCGCATTGACATTTGTCAGAGTGAGGTCAACACACATGTTGTCACACACGTTTCTAGGTTGACGTAGACAATAATGATACTATCAAATTAATCACACGGAAAGGCTGGCTGGAATGGTCAACGGACTTGCAGCAAAGACCACAATTCAAAGTATAAGATCACGGTATGAGTTATATAACAGGAAGTGGTCCTGTCTGTGAAAAATTCAAACGGACAAATGGCTTAAAATGCAACATTCACCATTTGAATATTACCTACAATGGGATTTAAATCAGTAGTTTTTGAACCACATTGACATGCATCGATACCATTGTGAAGTGACGTGTCTGGTTACCCAACAAACGCAATAAAAAATTTTGTTATTATTACAAACTACCAATCTTTATTTCTGACAAAATCACCGTACATGTAATAGGCATTTTGTCGAAAGTGAAAAGTAAACATAAATATACTTATCTTTCCCCTTCAGCCACGCAGACACAACTGTCACCTCACTAAGGAAGACAACAACTATTGTCGTAACGTGCCAACTCCGCGTGTAGCATCTTATTGCCCGGAAGCAGGGCCTTGGTGCTACACAGTAGAAAAGAGGAGATGGGAACTGTGTGACATTGAACTGTGCGACGGTGAGTACATAACCACTCCCTTCTCAAGTACATTCACACTGAAAGAAAACAGTTTGGAGTGATCGGTTGAGGTTTCGAACTAGTTAATAAATGTGTAGTTTCCCAAGCTCCCCTGCATCTCCTTGAGTATTTGGCGCCATCTGGTGGTGATTGTAGGATGGCGTCTATATCGTGCAACGTCCCCACTCACCTAGGTTTTTCGAACAGTTTCTTCACCTTACTAATACGCACGCGGTCATCCACGCGGAACGTGGATACAGCCTTTCCGCGGTGCCCACCGTAGAAAGCCCTGCCACACCTATTCCTAGATCGGTTCGTTCACCCGAGACGGCGGCATCACGATGCTCCGGTGGGGTTTGTTGTTGTACGAACGGAGCAGGTACTGAAGAATGTCTTTGTATCGCCACGTCTCGTGCTTCGTTAGGTATCGCCACATGCGCGTCTTCAGCGTACGACTGACTCTTTCCACGAGGTTCGCCTTGGTTTCATCGTTGTGCGTCGAGAAATGGTGTATGCCGTACTTTTTCAACAGTTCTTGAACTCCGCGGTTCAGGAATTCGAGATCTGTATCTGTCTGCAACGTCACCGGTTGATCATCATCGATAAACAGTCCACCGAGTCCCCTCATCAACGACGTCGTCGTCTTTTTTAGCGGAACGCAACGGGCGACTTTCGAGGACACGTCGATGAGTAGAAACGTCGTACTGTCATTGTCTGTTTATAGACTTGACACGTCCACAAGATCGGCCAGCCACTGTTGGTTGCGCCCACCTACGAGGATGTGTCGTCGCTTGAAATGCGTTCTAGTCGGTTTGTATAGGTTATAAGTGTTCTGGTCCGATAGCCACTGTTCGACGATCTTCCTCGGCACACTTCCGATAGGATGAAAGTTGGCGCGACTCAGGGTCTCGATTCCCCACCTTTATTGGATCGAAGTACACTATACGACATCTGGTGCATGGCGGCGGCGGCGGCGGCGGCGGCGGCGGCGGCGGCGGCGGCGGCGGCGGCGGCGGCGGCGGCGGCGGCGGCGGCGGCGGCGGCGGCGGCGGCGGCGGCGGCGGCGGCGGCGGCGGCGGCGGCGGCGGCGGCGGCGGCGGCGGCGGCGGCGGCGGCGGCGGCGGCGGCGGCGGCGGCGGCGGCGGCGGCGGCGGCGGCGGCGGCGGCGGCGGCGGCGGCGGCGGCGAAGTCCGGTCAAGACATGAAGTTCAGCGTAGGCGATAGCGGCGAAGAGGCAACGCCTCGTCTTCTCCTGTGGTGTGGTGATGGTCATTGTACTATCGACTCCTGATGTATCAACTTTAAAAACTCCATTCTTCCCGATTGCCGCGTCCGCCTTAGAATTGTTCCATTACTCGGTATCGTCTCGAGATGGGTATGCAAAGCTCCATCGTCTACTTCAGGAGCACCTCTTTGAGTAAGGGGAGAATGATAGATCCGGCGAAAGGTGCCAGCAACGCTGCCAGCATACACATGAACGGGCACTTCCATCGCGCATCCAAGACGTAGTATGACGATCGAACACATGGCGTCGGCTTCTAATAGGTGGTCATCGGTGACGTGGCGGCGGTGGACTTGACATCGTCCATACGTGTCATGTCGTTAGATACAACGATATCTCCGTCACACCAATGACGTAGATATAGTTCATGATACCTGGATCCGAGACGATTACCTGGATCTCGCCAACACGATGCTGTATGTTCAAGCGAAGGTGACAAGCCTCGATGGAACCGACTTTTGTGCTGGCGATCCCGTGGGTCCGGTGAATAACTGGCTTCATTCGTTCTTCAATCAGGTCTAAGTCTACCTGAATGGTACACTCGTGATACCACCGACCAACACATATCCGTACCGCGCCTACAAGGACACGGATACAGCATATACATATGTATCTATCAATAAAAACGTAGGTACTCGTCTGCTGTCGTGATATGTTCCTTTTTAGCACCACATAAGCATAAGAGGTGGCTTTAGCAACCGTCCACCGTGATGCCGTACTAGTCCCTTACCCACCTCTACCACCACATACAGTCATGTGCTCACCTGGTACATTGTGCCCTCGCTATGTGGGTGGGGAGGTTGTCCGATGTACTCTCCATCCTACCACTACCGCCAGATGGCGCCACATTATCCAGGGGAGCTTGGGAAACAAAATGGCCGTCCTGTTTCATACGAAGACACCATGGAAATGGGCGCTGTGGTTGTCACTCCTAAACTACTGACGTATTCGACAGAATAGTTTACGAAACATTAAATTGCAGAACTAATTACTTCTTTTTAGTTTAATCAATGTTTATTATCAGCTTTTTTCACATGTCTTTCACATGAGATGCTCACCGCTGTGTAATCCTGTCTTGTGTAATCCTCTGCAGTATGGCACCCTTCCACTACTCGTGTATTTCGTGTATCCATTATCTTGCCGGACTTCGTCTAGATCGTTTCTATTCTTAGGGTTTCCAAGTAGTTATAGACGATGTCCTTCAGTTATCTCGTTTGTCGTCTGACTTCTTCAATAACATCTGTGAACTGTGTCCTTTCTTTTACCCGAATGTTTGTTTTTCTGTCAGGTATGTGTTTCTGTTTTGTTTATGCGGCTTATTCTTTACCTGTTTGGTGTCTATATTTCCCGTTGTATGCCTTTGCTGGAAATAAGCACCACGAGTTGTCGTTTTGTCTCTTCAAGCAAGTTCCATATTTACCCTTGCAAATGTCACGGTGATTGGCGAATGCTGTACATCCGGCCGTAATTCTTTGAAATTCCTTGTCTTGATGTTTGTTTCTCCTGATGTATCAGGTTGACACAGCTTTCAACATCTCTATCTGAATGGTGATAACATATATTGGTGTGTCTTTTTCTGTCATCAACACTGCTTATTCCGTGTCTTCGACTTGTTCATCTTCTGATCCTGATATTGAATTTTATCAGCTAGCTCCTGTAGCAATGTTTAGTTCATGCCGTTCATTAGCGCGTACGTGTACTTTGTCCACGAAGCAAAAATGACCAGTAGATTATCCGTCTATCTTGAACCTTCTGGTGTCACAGGTCAGTCTTCGGAATATGCTACGGAGTGTTGACGTAAACAGCTTGTGCGATATTGTGTTTCACTGTCATACTCCTCTCCTCATGTTGATCTTGTTATGTTGTTGCTTTCTTTGTGTAGATGAATTGCCATCGCGCTGTTGGTGTACAAGTCTTTCATGAGTTGAACGTATACGTCTTCTCTCCCGTGTGCTTGAAACAGAAGCGAGATCTGTACCATTTCACAATCCAGCTTGCTTTCGTGGTTGATATTCGTCGAGCCTAGCATTTTGGTTAGTGCATTCGAGAGTGCTTTTTGAAACGTTTGAAATTAACATATATCTCAGTTTGTTGTTTTTGATAGTGTGTCATTCTTATTTCCTGTCTTGAACATTATCATCATTTGTGTGTACTGCTCTTCCATGCTATGGGAATTTCTTATATGCATTTGGTGTACAGCTTAGGAAGTGTCTTCGAGATGGTATATTATCCTGCTTTTAATGTATCATTATTTTTATGGTCGTTGCGCGATGGTATAGCAATCTTCCCTGGTGTATTTTGTATATGGTGCCTCTTTCGGGTCCGTATAAATTAAATGTAGAAATTCTCTACCCTGCTTGTCTAGAAGTTTAATTAGTCTGTCTTGTCCTAAAGTCTTCTTCATTTTACTTTCCCCACGTTTTATGATAACATGTTTTTCTGTGGCATGATCCCTTCGCTGAACTTCCTGATGTCCTCCTTTTTACGATGATCTTACATATTTCTGCCCCTTATGTTCGTTGTTTGTTGATGGGTTTCATGTCCGGAAAATTTAAACACGAGTTTTGTGTGTGTGTGTGTGCGTGCGTGCGTGCGTGCGTGTGTGTGTGCGTGCGTGCATGTGCAAATAACGACAACGAATAGGAGTTCATTTAAGTACATAACTAAAGCAAAACAAGGATAAATATAACGTTCAAACCAAGTTGTGGACAGGTTGATTTATAGCGGAGTTGTAAGAAAGTTTCGGATTTTATCTACAGTATACAGTGTGTGTCATTGATAATTTCGAAAATGTTTATAGCATGCTCGTCCAATCCATGTGAAAATGGTGGAACCTGCAAGCCGAATGGCTCGAGTAAAACGGACGGCTATACTTGCTCTTGCAAGCATGGAATTTTGGGACGTAATTGTCATGGAACAAGTAAGATATGTTTTAATAATTTTAATAAATGTGTGATGTCATCAAGTGTGTACCTATGCCATAACCACACATCAAAAAAAACTACCATAAACATGTTTGGCATTCTTAAAAATTATCTACATCCACCTGGAGTTCAGGGAGTTAATACAGTTCCTGACCGCCAAAGACCCCCATAACTCCCCCCGAAGACGAAGGGCCAGGAGTTTACAGCATATGTCAGTAGTTGCTTGTTGTATCAATGCGAGATACGAGGATGGTTACTTTTAAGATGAATATGGTGAGATGGATATGCGTCGCATTACTCTGTGCCCAGTACAGACCTTACAGAAATTATAATTGGGGATAAGATTCCAATTTAATAAATATACTTGCGGATTACCATGTCTATATTTATAGACTAATTTAAATTCTCGCAATTTTAATTGATCATCTATTTTGAATATTTCAAGTGTTTTAAAAAGTGGTTATTCGTGTTAATTGTACTAGTTTAAAAAATTTAAAATTGGGGTTTCCGAATTTAATGAATTTTTCGGTTTAATTCGAAAACTTTTAATTTCTCCTTTTAATTGAATTTTTGTTTCATAACAATAATTTATCATTTTCCCATTGGCAATGTGTTGTAATCAGCGTGTTGTTAGCAGGGTCCTAGGCAAAGCCAACATCCACATTAAAGTATCAGCGCAATATATCCCAAATAGAGTAAAACATTGGGTACATTGACTACATATTGTAACTATTTTAATAATATTGCTGGAACTATTCCAGAATACATTAAATGTCACGGAAACGAAGATGATTACTATTGACATACAAAAGTTAGATATGTTCTTAACATTAAAGTATACAGTATTGTAATAGCTTACGTATATCAGTTGAAAGGTATCACACATTCCAAATTTATATATTGCGTATACTTTACACCATACAGTCAAGCACCACCGACGAACAATTTCTTTTGTAATTCTTATATACGCTATACTCTAGTTGTAGTAATATTTTATGCATTTATTTTGTTTACATTGAATAAAATCATCATTACATTATTCATGGTTTGCATGTAAAATTTTGATTATTTTGCGGAAAAAACAGCAACATTCTGCAGTAATAGTATTAATATGCGAGTCATTAAACACTGTTATGATCATTACCATTACCAATATATTACTTGTTAGTAGTATAGTGGGTAAAGATGAAGGGTTGTTGGCGCGGCGCGGTGGAAGGTCAAAGTCAAAGGTCAATGTAAAAAGTCATATAATGTCCCTGGTGGGGGGTGAACTACAAACTATGACAACTGTTAAGTGGTGCCCCTTGCGGATATGTCAAGAACTATTATGGTCAAAATCCGTGTCTTATTTTTTTAAACTAGGTCAAATGTCATGCAGCGTCCCCTGGTGGATAGGTTATGAACAAATGACTCCCTGGAACTAATACTCCCAAAATTCGTGTTTTATTTTAAAATTTGATCAAAAGACAAGTTGTGCCCCTGGGGGGCGCGGCGCTAGGCTTGCATTCACGTCCGGATTGTTTTCTACCAAATCATTTTTGGAACGCTATTCTATTCATGACTTGAAAATGCAATAAATAATTAGTGAAAATTATATATAGCAATATCTAACATAGTTTAATCCAGCCTATACAATGTTGTTGGTCTTCTTATAGATTTAACGATTTGATTTGGCAACAACACACAATGGCATGCACAAATAAACTAACCAGTGTTTTATACGCAATCAATAGAGTTAACGCGTATCTTCATGTTTCAGCCCTTTAAACAATTATTGCACTCTAGTTTACCCCTACTTAATATACGGAATCGTCTTAAGGGGGACCACTTATAAATCCCAATTCATGAAATTATGCAAATGAAAACCGTTCGTTCTATACTTAAAAGAAAGTATCCGGAACACTCCCACGCCCTCTTTATGTGTCTAAGTTTATTAAAATGGCATATTAATTGATATATATGAAATTGATGAAGGACAATATACAAGTTTGTTCATGGGAGTCTGTCACATTCGTTATCTGTTCACATTTACCCATGATATATACACATATGAAAAGAGACAGATATCACAAATATGTGCTTTTATTAAGTGTACTATCATATGCTCAAACAACACACAATTGCTTTAGTGACTAATTGCCCAAACCAATATTGAATACAAAAACAGGATATATACATACAAATCATGATAGACAATCAGCAGTCAACAGGAAAGAAGGTCCGGTCGTTATGTATAGGTCCGGTGATTTGGAATGCAATTCGAGCTATCATTCAGCAAACATAACGTTTTGCGTCATCATTAAAATCAATTGTAGTAAGTGGGTTTCAAGATCTAGCAAAACCTTATTTTAAATATAAAAACATAGATCTAAATCATGTACATTGTGAAATGTATGACTTCGGTTTACATGTGTAATACTATTCTAGTTATCATTGGTGTTGTTGTAATCATATGTTTACAACATTATTTATGTATACATTTATTATTAAATTTTAATATTACCTTTGTTAAATCTCTCAAATCTGGTTTATTATAGAATGTTAAGTTAATATTACTTAGTTAATATACTGCAGCTATTACGAGGTTGACAGCGACTGGCTTTCTTAATAATCTACCTATCTATCCATCTATCTATCTATCTATCTATCTATCCATCCATCTATCTATCTATCTATCTATCTATCTATCTATCTATCTATCTATCTATCTATCTATCTATCTATCTATCTATCTATCTATCTATCTATCTATCTATCTATCTATCTATCTATCTATCTATCTATCTATCTATCTATCTATCTATCTATCTATCTATCTATCTATCTATCTATCTATCTATCTATCTATCTATCTATCTATCTAACTATCTATCTATCTATCTATCTATCTATCTATCTATCTATCTATCTATCTATCTATCCATCTACCTATCCTATCTCGCTGTCTATCTGTCTATCTATCTGTCTATCTAGTTATCTATATACTTAACTCTCTATACATAAATACATGTGTATATAATATATAATTCTTGTAGAAGTGTGTCACCCAAATCCATGTCAACATGGTGGATCTTGCGGCGAATCTAAAGGCAGAGGGGTCTGCCTGTGCGTCGAAGGGTATACCGGAATTAAATGCGAAATTAAGAAAACCTAAGGTACATAGAATTTATAATAACATTTTATTTGTGGTCCTTGCAAAGCAGTTTTCACATAAACAAGTAATGTATACTTTGACGAATATCACAAAGGTGGAACTGTAGAGTTTAATTTAAAAGAAATATAAACAAGACATTATAATAACACCAGTTTTATTAGCAATTCAACTGAGTTGGATTGACATTATAATAGGTTACAATTAACTCATCAAAACATTATACAAATACAATAGAAATACATTTGATACCGCAAATCATACCGTATTAATCTGTGTGTGCCGACTTTAATTTTTTCAAAATATTTTTGACAAATGCTGTCCCGTCTTACATTCAACGTATCCAGGTTAACACGTCTAAGTATTTCCGCGTAACCCAATCCAGGAAAAATTCATTTTAGTGCCCTTTTTTGTATAACTTCAATATTTTCAGACAAATATTGGGGCAAGTTAGTGTGCCATACAGGACATGCATATTCTAGAACTGGTCTCACCACACTAACATATACACTGACCAGATCGTTCTGTGTAATCCCTGCACGCTTTAACTGATATAACATGTACAAGCGTTTACCAGCCTTTTTCACAATATTACCCACGTGTTTGTTCCATGTCAGATCCTGAGAAATGGTCACACCTAATAGTTTGGCATGGCAAACTTGTGCTATATCCCTCCCATCAATCTTTGTGCAAAACTAATGATTATTTCTTTTGATTTTCCCCAATTAATTGTCATGTCATTCTGTTCTGTCCATCTAGCAGCAATATCAACCGACTCTTGTATAACAGATACATCATTTCTGTCGCATATTTCAAATAACGTACTGTCATCTACATACTTATATAATCGAACAGTCGTTCTTAAATCATTTACGTAAACAAGGAAACATTTAGGTCCAGACAATGTCCCTTGCGGTACTCCCCCATTGGGATGACCAGAATGGGAATATTCATTTCCTATTTTTACTCGTTGAGCTCTGTCTAATAGAAATGTTGCCATCCATCTTAAAATATGTGCGGGCAACACATACGACTGTAGCTTATCTAGCAACAAATGATGATTAATAAGATCAAACGCTTTGCTAAAGTCTAGCATTACAACTCTGACATAAGAATTCAATTTATCTGTCGCCTTATACCACGAATGAACCAGTTCGACAAGAACGTCTTGGTGGACGTTCCGCTAATTCCCCCAAATTGCTTAGCATCAATTTCACCTTCAATTGTTTCATCCACCCATTTCATTATTATTGATTCAAACACCTTGGCAGCTATTGGAATTAGTGAAATTGGTCTAATGTCTTATTCAATCGACACAGGGGGGCTTGTTTTTGGCAACGGTATTACATTGCCCATTTTCCATTCCATAGGGAGTACACCTTCTCTTAGTGAATTGTTAAAAATAGCAGTTAATGGAGGGGCGAGAACATTTGCATAATTTCTTAACACCCGTGCAGGGATGTTGTCAGGCCCAGTAGCTTTGTTGGCTTTAACACTCTCCAAGGCTTTAAAAGTAGTACATACGCTTATCACATACTGATCCGGCAGTTCCTCGTTAACGTCGAACACCTTGTGACTCTTATTTAATCGAGGTAAATAGTCACTCACAGACACAAAGAAATCATTCATTGTATTGGCCAGTAAGCCACAATCACCATCCGTTGTTTTGTTAGCTAGACCTTGCATGCGTGATTTGCCATTTGTTTTAAGTCCCATTTTTGTTTTCATATGCTTCCGCCAATCGTGGGATCCCGATTCATGCATTGCTGCAATTTGTGTTTGGTAAAAATTATACTTAAGTTTCGAAGCGGCTCGGTTGACCTTATTACGCAATATTTTGCTTGATTCAAATCACCACTCATGTGAGCTCGCTGTCTTTTACGAACTAAGTCTCTGAACCAGTCTGTGACCCATGGCTTATCAGCCGTATGCATCGTAACAATTTTAGTAGGAAAGCATATTTCCATCAGGTTGCAAATAACCGTTTGATAATATGAATACTGATCTGCACATGAATCAAGCCTAAATAGGGGTTCCCATTTGATGGCTGATAAAGCCATATTGAATGTGGCTTTTTCTTTTGGCCCCATACACCTTACGGTTAACCGTGTCACGCATCCAGTATCAACTGAGGTTTTCGCTTTAGTTATGGTCCGATGACCCCAGTTCGGAAATAGTAACAGGCGGGGTGTACACCTCCTCCATATTCGTCCATATTTTGTCTAATATCGCCTGTCCACGTGTTACAACATTAACTACTTGGACAAATCTATAGTGGGTTTTCATAAAGTTATCTCGCAACTGGTTGAAATCGCCAGTTATAATCATACCACATTCTGGGTGTTTTCGCATTACAGTGTCAATGTTGGTGATTAAATGATCATGTATTTTCAAATACTCCGTCTTTGGAGTATAATATAAACATGCTACCAGTATACATGAGAATTTTCGAGGCGTTTTCTTTGGCATAACCTTAATCCACATTACTTCTAAATCATGAACCTCCATATCATTCAATCTCTTATACATTAAATCATTTCTAATGTAGCAGGCTACACCACCGGCTCGTCCATGACCCCTATCATTTCTCTCCAAGCAAAACCCTTGCATAGTAAGGCTACTTGAATCCATATAGTCTTTAAATCATGTCTCACTAACACATACAATTGAAACATCATGTGTTGCTACAGTTACATGCAATTCGTCCACTTTTTCACTGTTCAAAGATCTGGCATTTAAATTAATTAGGGAAGGTAGATCCCATTTACGTATTTTGTCCGCTGTTGGATTCGGAACCCAAAACGGCGTTGAAGCACAGTTCTCGGTTTGTGTGTTCAGGGAAAGTTCCATGGCCAGATCGTTTAGGCCATTAGGCAGCTAATATCCGTTTTCCATGTACACACAATTTAGCATTGCGTGTAACATTTGACAAAATTAACAAAAAGCAGATAAATACATTTATAGTATAGATTCCATTTCAAGCCCGTCTGCGTGGTGATTCATGCGGAAAGGTGAGATTTAGTAACATGGTATTGTGACTTCATCGTTGATAGAGCTTGCATCGTGAATTATGATGAAGATAGCTGTCCATGCATCACAACATGTCTACAATGTTAGTCTTTGGCTATATACGAGCGACAGAATCGGTTGAGCGACATTCCAATGTAATACAAAGATTAGTCACCATAGAGGAACAAATAATTATCTTCCGGTTTCACAAGGGTGCACATTTGTTAAACAATTAAACTCAAGCAATTAAGCTTTTTTCATCGTGCGCATGCGTCAGGTGTAGTCAGTTCTTTTTTCCAGCTCCTACATCTTACCTAAATTCTCAAATTCTAACCATTGTAATTTGCTCAAACCAGCACACGTGCACAATTATCATCATATCTATCCTCAAACCAACTCAGTTATGTACAACATAAATTGCTAAAACAACAGAACTGTCAACCATTAAATAAATAACAGCTATATAAGGATATGAATAATTTTGACATACGATTACAAGAATATAAAATATAATAATATTGTTTATTTCCCAACACAACAATACATGATACTAATGTTTTGGTACATAATATTCTTATTATGTAAGAAAAAGAAGACTATACCGAAGATAAATCTTACGATTGTATACCCCAGTAAACATTAGAAAAACATATTACATATGTCCCAGTAAGTGCATGCAGCACAAACATTATTAATATGTAATATATAATCTAGTAAACATACAAATTATATTCAAGCATTATAATACAGTCAGACATTCACTAATTTCCATATTTGTCAAATTTCATTTATCTCCTGAACATAATATATATTTTTATTTCAAAGATTAACAAATAAAAGGTTGGCATCATGGTGATATAGGCTGGTAGTGAGTTCCAGCATTTTACACCATAAATTGATACACATGACTTTTTATGTGTACAGATACATTGGCATACATATTGACACTTTGCTCGAGATGAATGCACAATGTTTTGCTTTGTAAGGAAGCAATGAACATTTTCAGGTATCGGTTTATTGTTGTATGTCTTATACAGTATAGGACACATTTTTAGTTATATTAATTCTTGATATTTCAATAGTGTGTATGTATAAAATAAAGGGTTTATGCGCTATGTTTCTGATAACCTTTTTGTACCACTGTAATACAGTGGCACATATATTTCCCCAAATTTCACAGCAGTAAGACAATACATGTAAGAACAGTGGGAAATATAGAGTAAGACATAACTTGCCTTGTACATTACATATTATACATAGATTTGTGTTGATATTATTTATTTGGTCTTTCCAAGTCAGTTTGTCTCCAATGATTTGATCTTGCTGACTCTAGTAATGTGGTTATTGCAAATTCTGACATCGATATCAAAATTAATTCTGCGGCTACCAAAAATCATATAAATAGTTTTAGATACATTCAATGACAAGTTGTTTATACTGAACCATGTATATAGTTCACAGTTGACTACACTTCTAAGTCTATGAACATCTGCACCAGAGTACTAAATATTTGTGTCATCTGCAAATAATACAAACTTAAGAAGTTGTGACACATTACAAATATTATGTATATACAATATGAACAATTTAGGTCCTAAGACCGAACCTTGCACATGTAATATCTATTAAATCCGATGAACTTCACCTATTTTGTGTGACAGAAAGCATGTATATACTCCACACAGCCCCTTCTGGGTTTAATCTATGAGTGCGCAATACAAAGGTTGCATGAAAACGTAGAAAAATAATTTGACTTGAAACGAGTAACTAAGTTAAACATGTGTAATCTTTTTATTTGGCTGTAGAACAACTAGTTTGGTAAAGCTTAATTTCTCCTTGGCAAAAGGTTTGTCATCCATGTTTGGATATCTCAGACATTGGTGCAACTGAAAACAGTACTGGGATTCAGCTTGTAAATTTTGACAAATCAAGCCTCGCCTTTTTCATAAGCTACTTTTACAATGTAGCATTCTTGTTTTAACACAGGTAAAACATGTTTCTCTTGTCACAATAAAAATAGAAACATGTTTTCCTTTGTATTATTGCTTTGTCAAAGCAATAACACATGTTACCCGTTACTGCGTCAATGCACTCTAACCGTGCTTGGTTTATGCACAATCATCGGGTGTTATCAGGTATTGGGGATCATCTCAAGCATGTTTATATTTATTTTATATCTACAATTGTCTTTTTTCTTTGCAGATTGCACATGTGTCACCAACTCACAGCATCTTTTAACTTGGATATTTGCTAGAACGTACGGCAGTTGACATGCATTCTTCTGTTGTTATATTAATGCTTATAATTGTTGTTGCTTCAAAGTTCTTCTTGATTCTGTTTATTTATTTTGAAGACTGCAATAAATTATACGTGTCTGGTTGGCTCGTTGTTTCTCAGAGCAATATGCAATACATTTAAACAAATAAGATATATATGTCCCCATATTTACCCTTGCATCCTGTTAGAACAATTTGTTTATTAAATATCCAGCTGTTACTGTTGGTTGTCTTTCCAGTTAATTACGCCACCATCGCCGTATTAAGGTTGTAATCTTTTGTGAGACTTTCTCAAACGCAAACTTCTATGTCTGAGATTGATTAAAAATCCATTATCAGTTCGATTACTTTTGCTCCTCGCGTTTGAGACTAATTTCACGAAAAAGCAAACCTACGAAGTATCCCCTGTGACATGCTAATTCGTTTATGCATATATGTGCCTTCGTTTTTATGAAATAAACAGAAAACTCAGAAAAAAGCTTCGGTAGCGTATTGTTGAAGCACACATCTGAGTTGTCGTAACATCCGGAAAAGACTGTAGCTTGAAAATCTCGCGTGACCGATCGATGTGTTCCTAGATGGCTGATCTCGGATTCTGCACGTGACCGCCCAGTTTAAAAAATAATGGCGCCAGCTGTAGCCAACGCGATCGGTTTTCGTCTGCTACCCGGTGTAATGCTGATTGGTTTTTATACGATAAACAAATAATTAATGGTTCTTTTATGAAGCAAACTGCGCTTATTACTTGACCTATTTATATAGAACGCTACTGGACATGAAAGAATGGCGATGGGCAAAACGAAATGATTGGGAAGCTTTAAGCAATCCATGTTTCCTCTTTCTTCTAATTAATTCGCAGTCATTCTGGCCTTGTGTCAATGAAGTCATGAAACTGGTTTCATGAAGCGTTATAGCGTTTACATTTTTCCGGCGCTATAAACGTTCCGATTGACGTTTCTGCGCATGTGCGATAAATGTAAAATCATGAATGTGCAGCGAAAGGGCAATGCATTGATGGTATAAATACTACGGGTTGTTCGTTAGCATGTATATAACCTCCCTGCAAAGTTATTTGTCACAAATTAACACGAGGCAAACAAGTCTTGAGGCATGTTTTGATAGCGAGCGTAAATCACGTGATTGTAATGCGCCATAATCCGAGACAGTGATTTAAACAAACGTAAGATGTTATTGTATTGAACAACATCTTAAGCAACACTTCACAGAAATCATCACAGGAGAGTTAACGAACAGCCCGTATCATTTATACCAAAAATGCTTTGACGTTTCGCTGCACATTGATGATTTTACATTTATCGCGCATGCGCAGAAACGTCAATCGGAAAGTTTATAACGATCGGAAAAATGTAAGCGCGATAAGGTTGCCTAAACGGAAATTTTGGGCAACTGTGGTAATTTGCATAATTCCAAGATGGCGATTGGTCATATCTTAATTTATTTTATTTTAGAACTACTTCTCCTAGATTGGTGTATGATACCTCTTTCTTAGGTGTATTTTGGAAAGTAAAATCCATTCTCAGAACTCAGAAACTGAAGGTCAAGCTTGAATTTAAAATAGTGCTAATTTAAACAAATTCCACTAAAGGCAAAGCACGTCAAAAACACCCCTCGCTCACAGCTGTAATTCGTAGCCTGCGTTGGACATTCGTAAAAACTAACATAGCCTGTCTGTAACTGTAATATATGTATTTGTTAGTTAGACTGATCCGCAACCATGGCACACAAACCGCCGACAAAGCCAACCGCAGCTGTCAATGTCAAGCTGGTGGCTAATAAGAGGAAGGACGGTTCCTTAGACAGTAACAAATATCAATTGCCAGAATAAGAAGATCACAAGTGTAAGAATATGATTTCAATAAACAATGTTTTGTGTTGACACTTGTAAACCTACATACCCTCAGCATCTTCATAGGCGGGATAGGGTGGTACAGCGTGAACCCGTAGGTGTCGCAGATGTGCTACCTTTCAAGGGTGTTGTATTACTTTATTGTGCTCGTCGCAATGATGCGTAGGGTGGGGAAGTTGCAATGCATTGTAATGGATTGACGCATTCCTCCATCACCGCGTAGGTGTCGAACGACACCGGCCACATCTACTCTACTAACCTACCAGGCCAGTCTGCACAGAAACAAAACAAGGATGGATCTTGTGACAGCAAATCTTGGATGCGAACGATCGGGATCTTATCTGTGTAGAGGTGGAGAAGTACCCCTCATCTGTACAATCCCGTCACCTGCCAAATGTATCCTGCTGAAGTGAATGTAGATGATTTGTGCTTGGAGAAGTGATGAAGAGCAAGTACATCGCCATTATTCCCGTTCCTATGGGTTCAATAACGTCTCGTCAAGACGACGGGCGTTCTAACGAAACAGGACAAGGGCAACAAGGGCAAACCAGTCATCGGTCTTGAGAACGTTGCTCACCGACTCTTGATGACTGGTTAATGGCCGCAGGTGGAGTTTCGGCCTCTCTTCAACTGCGAGCTGTGTGCAGTGCCTCCATCGCTCATCGACGAGCATGGTTGTCTCCGCAAAGCCAACAAGTCGGGGCTGGTCAAGTGATTGGGTGTTATCGACATCTTACCAACAGACAGACAGACAGATATTTGTTTTACCACAAATGTACATATTAATATATTTAACATAATAAATAATTATGTAGAGGTCAAAGAGACTCCCATTAAGACACCATGTAGCTAACATGAGAGCCCCTTTTAATAATAACAAACTGGAAAATACAAATAGTCGATTCAGCAGATGTTCTTCCATATCGTGTGGCTATGCCGCCCATACGACGGTAGCCCATCAGATCTTATCGCATCCATCTAGACTAGTCTGAGTCGCTGTCCAGATGGTATTGAGAAAATCATTGTCTTTGACAAGTACCTTGATGTTTCTGCCAAGTCATCTCATCTACTGAATTCTCCAATACTAGGACATCAACCATGTAGATGAGAAGGGAATTAAATTAACATTTCCCAACACGTACGTGATTGATCAAATGTGACAATGTCGCTGGTGCAACTCATAAGGTTCACTGGTTCCCATCGTAAATGTAGACCCTCTTGCTTTCAGCATTGTAACCCCGCTTCGATGGTCGGCGGGCCTCACAGCTCCTGGAAGTTCTGACCCCTTCTAGCTGATGCTGTTTCTGCATGCGCTGTAGTTGATGTCCAGTCTTTAGGAGTGTTGCGTTATCCTGATCCCTTACAGGAATGGTACACGTGGCGTCATGAGTCGTCGTCCTGGGTAGTTCCTTCCTTAATTAGGAGACTGTCCTGTCCCGGAACTCCCAAAACGACATTCGTGGTTCGTCCATTTCGAGACTACGCATCTCGCGTTGAAGATGTATTGCCCTAAATGTGCAGCACAGTTTGTTTTTATGCCTCAAAATTGCGCAAAGACGCGCTATTTATGGAATATAAATATGCATGAGATTATGTTAAATGACAGAGTTTACGAAATGACATATCAAATGTTGGCAAGGACACAGGTAGGCCCCTATAACGGTATAAAATTGAGTTATAGCCTATAGGCCTTGTTCCTTTTGAGAGCCCACATTTCTTTGCCAAAGGGTAGGACTGGGAACGGAAATCCCCAAGCATCCCTATATCATCTGTATTTTGTCAATATATTCATCAGGCAGCCAGTTATTAGTTCTCTGTTCCATATCCTCCACGTTTTATAGGATCCCAGCAAACAAAATGACGTTGCCGCGACGTCACGTTTTGGTCACGATGACGTTGCGAAGTGACGTCGCTACGATATCATTGTGTAGACTCCCGATGACGTCGCGACGACGTTGCGAAATGACGTTGTAAAATGACGTTCCCACGACCAAATGCCACCTATTGGTGACCTTCTAGCAACCATTACGAAACCTATAGATGACCTTCCCACAACCTTGTTGGACCCTTCCAGCAACCATTACATAACCTTTTATGCATCTTCCAACAACTTTTGCACGATCATTAATTTTACTGAAATTATAGTCTTCTGATTCACTGATCTTCATCAGCTTCGTCTGACGACAGTGATGCTTGTGACGCTGCTGGCGCTGCCCTTATTGAAGCACAATTCTGCAAATAAAGCATTACGATTAGTTTATTACACTAATAAGTAATTACCATTTAAAAAAAGTTGGTAGGCCAGAAATCTGAGGAATATTTAAATATGTCCTAACTATATTTTTACATTTCAGCTGACCTAGAGGAAATATATTGGAATAAGTGTCGAGCCATCTAAGCTTCTATGGATAGAGACATTTCATAATTTCCCAACTCTGAGAATACATTTAAAAAGATAAACATATATCAAGATAACATTCTTAAATTTAATGTTATTTGCATATTATTATTATTATTATATATCAATTTATTGCTAGGCAGGTTGAATTTCACACAACAAGGAATTGAGGTTTCATTTTGGTGAGTGTCTAAGGTATGATTTCCCTTTTGTAATCATACCACTTTTTTAAGTAGAAGACTCCATTAGTTGATGTAATTTTGGATGGATGTTTTAAAGCAAGTATTTAATTTTACATAGGGTTTCTTTTTTTTGGAGAGTTGCTTTGAGCAATCACCTACACTTGACCCTACTACTTACTTATGCCTGTTTGCTCGCTTGGAGCATATCCATCGCCAAATGAACGTCACTGATGTCTGTCTGTGGCCATCCTCTCCATCTCTGTCCTGGTGTATCCCATCCCTTTTGTTTCCCTTTCTGTGTCTCTTTCCTAGGTGTTCCTTGGCCTCCCTCTTTGCCTCTTCCATGGGGACTTGACAGCTGGGGAGTTGACCCCAGTGGTTGCCTGTAAACAGGAGTGGCCCTAATGACATATAGATTGTTTGCACCCTGCTGGCCATGGAACTTGCGTAGCATACAGTGTTAGTCATGTTTATTAAGATACTGTGTGTTAGGTACCGTGCGGCACTTGCCGGTATTATAAATGGACTTGATGGGACTTGACCAATCTCAGCGGCTGTACTATACGGCACAGTTACGAAAGTCGATTGTCGAGTGATTAAACTGGTTTTGGCACAATGTGAGTTGTCTCTGTATTATATTAGTTTTTGTTATAAAACATAACAAATTGGCGACGAGGATGGGATCCTGGTTGGTCACGGATCATGCAAGACTACTGGAGTGCGGCTAGACAACGAATGTTGGAAAACAAAGTGACTTTGATGCGGCGTGGTTTTCTGCTTCGAAAGATAAGTTGAAAATGGGCGAAGAGGGCAGAACGTCGTTCAGCTTCGGCAAAGTAGTGAAGTACAACCATGGTGCCGACTAGGAAGCTTATACGGAGCAGTTGGACTTTTTCTTCCTTGCGAACGGAGTAACTGACGATCAAACTAAAAAGGCAATTTTATTGTCGAATGTGTTCACGGAGACATATCATCTGCTCAAAGACTTGTTGGTACCAGCCCCACTGAAAGACACCAAGTTAACGTATTCGGTGATAGTGGACCGGTTGCAAAAACACACAAAGCCAGAAAAATCAGCACTGGTTGCTCGATACGAGTTTGACAATCGATCGAGACATGTTTGTGAATCTGTCTGCGACTACGTCGCAACGCTGAAGCATTCGGCAAGTGAATGCAAATTCAGTGACGTAACGCGAGCCGAACGTTTGCGAGACCGTTTGGTATCTGGCATACGAGATGACAACATGCTCAGAGATCTGTTGAGAGAGAAACTCGATGATTTAACATTCGAAATTGCCGTGAGACGATGTCTGGCAATAGAACAAGCCAACCGAGACGTCCAGATCTTTCAAGGACAGAGTGGTAATGCGACAAGAGTGCACAAATTAGACAGCTGCAGTAGACAGCCTAGACAACAGAACAGTAAAGCGATGCCAAGAAACACTAACCAGCGACAGTCTCAGCGTGCAGACACCGTGTCAAAGTGCTACAGGTGCAACGGACAACACAATCCAAAAGTATGTCCATTTATCAAGGAGAAATGTTACCAGTGTGGTAAAGTCGGTCATATTCGACAGAAGGCTAACTAACAGCCACCGGCAATGTCATTGCACGTCATGCAAGGCAACATTATCCCACATGTTCAATCTCAACTGGACCCACATCAATTCGCTTACCGTTCCAGAAGAGGCACTGACGATGCAATAGCTTGCCTTCTACACAAACTATTTGAACACATGACTACAGCTGGTAACTATGCTCGAATCTTATTTATCGATTTCATTTCAGTATTTAACACAATACAAAGTACAAAGGCATGTCATGATTGATAAACTACAGAAACTAGAAGTTCCAGCCGCACTTGTTCACTGGGTTTTCAATTTCTAAAGTAATCGCCCGCAGTGTGTTCGAGTGGGTGACATAAAGTCACCAGTGCTTATTAGCAACACAGGTGCGCCTCAGGGTTGTGTTCTGTGTCCATTTTTGTACACCTTGTATACAAATGACTGTCGTAGTGTTGATTCATCTACCCAATTTGTGAGGTTTTCTGATGATACAGCCATGCTCGCTCTTTTGAGTGATTTTGCCTCATACCAGTCATATCTTTCTTCAGTGGTACGTTTCTCTAGTTGGTGCAGTAACAATTTTCTGCATCTGAATGTTTCCAAAACGAAAGAAATGTGCATCGACTTCCGTCGTAATAGAACTGTCATTAGTCCTATTGTCATCAACGGTGAACCTGTGGAACAGGTTGATTCATTCAAATACCTCGGTGTTATATTAGATGAAAATTTTTCATTTACAGAGCATGTTACAGCCGTGCAAAAGAAGTCTCAGCAGCGACTGCACGTTCTTCGGAAGTTACGAGCTTTCTATGTTGATCCACTACTTCTTCTACGCCTTTACCGTAGCATAATTGAGCCTCTCTTAACCTACTGCAGCATTTGTTACTACCCTGCTCTTTCTGTGAAAAACCGTAACAGGCTTCTGAAAATCTCACATCTCACACCAAAGCTTTCCGAAATAATCGACCATGCAATTTTGAAGAAAGCTCGTGCTGTCGCTACTGAGTCTGATCACCCGCTCTCTACGTTCTTCCATGTACTTCCGTCTCAAAGGAGATACCGTTGTATAAAATGTAAAACATGTCGCTATAGCAGGAGTTTTGTGCCGGTGGCCATTAGAATGTTGAATGCTAAATAAGTCATATTGATGTCACCCGGTTGAATTGTTCTTGTAGTGGATACATCTGGAAATTCATTTGCATTTTGTTGAGACCATCCCATATATTTTAGATGTGATCATGAGTTGTAAAATGCATATCCTTTTTAAGGACAATAAAGTAAAGTGAAGTGAAGACGCCGAGCGACAGGACTTGACAGGACTGTACCGAGTATCCAAAGGAAATGACCGAAAGCCAATCTCCTTGACGATGGAAGTTGAAAACAGAGACCTTGTGATGGAGTTAGATACGTGCTCAGCTGTATCTGTCATCGGGTAGGAGAAATATCATGAACAGCTGCGGCATGTACCGTTAGAAAGCACCACTCTACAGCTACACACATACACGGGAGAAACGGTGAAACCGTTGGGCGTGTTGTCAGTTAAAGTTCGTTATGGAAAACAAAGCAAGTATCTTCAGTTGTATGTGATGAAAGGAATTGGACCTACAATGGAAGGAATTGGTCGGGAGTGGTTGCACGCCATCCGTTTGAACTGGCCTCTAATGCATCTAGAGACGCAATCTGGTTTCCGAGATGTGCTCGACAGACATGCAGCGGTGTTCTCTGACGAACTCGGACGGTTATTGGACATCAAAGCACGAATCCAACTGAAAGAAGAGCCGAAACCACGATTCTGGAAAGCCAGACCTGTCGCATTTGCACGAAAACCAGCTGTTGAGCGATGGTTGGACCAATTGGAAGCAGAAGGGATCGTGAAGCGTGTGACTCACAGCGAATGGGCAGTACCGATTGTCACACCAATCAAGAAGGACGGTGAAGTTCGAATTTGCGGTGATTTCAAAGTAACAATAAATCCACAGGTCGACGTGGATGAGTACCCCCTGCTACGAATTGAAGAGATCTACGCAAATCTGAGTGGTGGTCAACAGTTCATCGTAATTGATCTACGACAGGCGTACCTTCAGGTGGAGGTTGAGGAAGAATCGAAGACTTACCTGACTGTTAACACACATCGCGGACTGTACCAGTATCAGCGATTACCGTATGGAGTGGCATCAGCACCAGCGGTATGGCAGAGAGCAATGGACCAAGTCCTACAAGGTATTCCGGGTGTCCAGTGCTATCTTGATGACACCATTGTCACAGGCAGAACTCGAGAAGAACATCTGAAAGCCCTAGACAAGGTACTGGGACGACTAGAGGAACATGGACTAAAGGCCAACAGAGATAAATGCAAATTTCTGCAGAACTCAGTTGAGTACTTGGGCCATGCCATCACTGCCGAGGGACTACACCAGTCACCAAAGCAAGTGCAAGCTATGGCAGGCCTCAGAACGTTGGACAGTTGAGATCGTCCTTGGGAATGGTGCAGTACTATGCGCGTTTCTTACCAGACCTGGCTACACATCTTGCACCACTGCATAGACTTTTGCAGAAAGACGAACACTGGATCTGGGGCAAAGAGCAGGAGTGTGCGTTCAGAACCGTGAGAGAAATGCTGCTTCAGGATCGAGTCCTTACTCACTTCAACCCGAACTTGCCCGTGGTTGTGGCATGCGACAGTTCGTCGTATGGCCTGGGCGCCGTCTTATCACATCGGATGCCGGACGGAAGTGAACGACCGGTAGCGTATGCATCGCGCTCACTAACACAAACGGAAAAGAAGTTTGCTCAAATCGAGAAGGAAGCTCTCGGACTCTACTGGGGTGTCAGAAAGTTTCAGCCGTATTTGGAGGGTCGTCGGTTCAAACTGATCACAAATCACAAACCCCTGAAGTATATCATGGACCCTGGAAAGGCAGTACCAGTCACAACAGCAGCACGACTGCAACGCTGGTGTCTCTTCCTTGGTGCCTTTGCGTATCAAATTGAGTATCGAGGTTCCAAACAGCATGCAAACTGTGATGGATTGTCTCGTTTACCGCTTCGTCAGTGCCAGAAGACGAGCCTGATGAGGTCGAAATGTTTCACATGACCGTTGTTGACACGTTACCAGTGACGGAAAGAGAGCTCAGAAGAGAAACACACCGAGACGCCTGCTTTCTCGTGTGGTACGACTGGTGGAGTCAGGTTGGGAAGGTGTCGTATCGCAACCGAACTTCGCACCTTACCTCAATCGCAAGGACGAACTGACAATGCATCATGGTATTCTGATGTGGGGTAACAGAGTGATTGTTCCCACAAAACTGCGAGGCAGAGTGATGGAGACACTGCATGAGGGACACATGGGGACTGTAAAAATGAAGGGACTTGCAAGAGGGTATGTCTGGTGGCCCCGAATGGATGAAGACATCGAAGGCGTGACAAAGAGATGTGAAGGATGTCAAGGTGTCGCAAACAACCCGAAACAAGCTCCGCTGCACAGATGGGAATACCCAGCGTACCCATGGCAACGACTGCATATCGATTTTGCAGGACTATTTCAAGGGGAAATGTTCTTGGTCGTAGTGGACGCACACACCAAATGGCCTGACATTTTGGAGATGCGGAACACAACTGCAGCAGAAACTGTAGCTACTCTGCGATCCTTATTTGCAAGAATGGGTCTGCCAGAGCAAGTTGTGTCAGACAATGGACCTCAGTTCGTGTCTCGAGAATTCAAACATTTCACAGAAATGAATGGTATCCGACACGTGACTGGCGCTCCGTAACATCCATCCACCAACGGCTTTGCGGAACGCATGGTTCAAAGATTCAAGAACGCTGTCAAAGCTGACAGATCGGATCGATCTATCCAACACAAGCTCGACAGATTTCTGTTTGCGTATCGCACAGCACCACATGCTACAACAGGACACAGTCCAGCTCAACTGTTGTTTGGTAGAAATCTGAAGTCGAGGTTGGATCTTCTGAAGCCGAACATCAAACGAGTAGTTGATGGGAGACTTCTGAAAAATGAGAAAGGAACTCTGTTTTTTTTCAGAATGGAGAGAAGGTCATGATTCGACACTATCACAGAGGACCGAAATGGCTAAAAGGAGAAGTGTTGGAGCGAATTGGTCCAGTACTGTACAAGGTTCTCGTAGACGGGTCTACGTGGAGACGCCACGTGGATGCAGATGCGACGATCCGAGGGTGTAGAGTACAGGAACTATGACTACTCGTCAACGCAAGCACCGAGCTGAACTGACGGAAGAGCACGGGCGAGACGTGTCACCAGTAGCGGATGATCGTGTTGTAGGTTCCGGGGTAAAGACAACTCGTTCGGGCCGGGTGTCCCGAGTTCCCGTTACGCTAAAGGACTATGTGTACTAGAGACACTCGGACACAAAGAAAAAAGGGGGGAAGTGTTAAGTACCGTGCGGCACTTGCCGGTATTTTAAATGGACTTGATGGGACTTGACCAATCACAGAGGCTGTACTATACGGCACAGTTACGAAAGTCGGTTGTCGAGTGATTAAACTGGTTTTGGCACAATGTGAGTTGTCTCTGTATTATATTAGTTTTTGTTATAAGACATAACAGTGTGTTCTGTTTATGATGCTTAATCTACTCTATTAGGTTAATGTGCCATATTAAGCATTTAGAAACATGTAATGTATTCTATGAATGAAGTTAGCTTGTCAGTATCAGACGTACACTGCTAAGTGGCTACTTATGCCACAATGATTAATCACCCTATGGGATTAAACTGGGTAGGGTGTGGGCTAAATTCCCTAGAGATTTACTCTTGAAAATATGGTGGAAGCCACACTTGATAGTTTAGTCATAGAGTGTAAACACTGGCCGAATGTTGGCTCAACTTGTCATTGGAATTGAGTGTTATAATAGGAAGCCTAGCCTAGGTGTATATGGAATATCCCTCGTTTCCTCAAAGTTGTCACACATTTCACAACAACGTAAATAGCAAACTATAATAACATGCATTATCCTATATGACAGTTGCAATGCATACGCTATGGCTACAGCGAATGTAGGCCGAACCTAGCTGTCATGAGCCGATCATCTGACACCTTAATAATTAATTGTAATCGATCTGCCTTATCTATTAGACAACACTACGCCTTCGAACCTATGCATGTTCAGCTCTCCAGCGTAATGCAGTCCACATAGACACAACTCAGAAGATCCAGGCCCCACAGCGTGGGAGAGAAGTTTAATTGACAACAGCACCCGTACAGGCATTCAATAAAAGACCAATAAGTTAAAAATTCCCTTCACTGTATATGCGTTGACAATCAATGAGAATGCACTGTTTCCGGTCATCGTTCGTCCGACTCTCGGAACGTTTCTGGTCATCCTTCCTTAATTATACACACATTCTTCTGCCTGATTTTATGTCCTTATTTCCACCATACATGCCATCTACATATATGGGAGCCATATGCCCCCGCTCGCGACAGCACTACGGTCGCTACTGTACGTGTTGTGCACTGCTGTTTCGTATTGGTGCTGTGTTTCTATGTACATGTGCAGTGTGGGCTTGGGTCATTTTGCGTCGGTAGATTTTGTCTTAATTAAAATAAGATTATAGGAGAGCACTTATATAATTACGTATATACCCAAGCCCACACTGGATTGGCCTTTGCGTATAACTTTTCAGAGGATTGACTTTAGTAATGGTCACCAGATGGAAGCATTCTAGCATGAGTACTCAAGCAGGTCGCCAGACGGAGGTACTGTTGATTACTAAAACATTTGTAAAAGCGCTAATGCTACCGCATGCTAATTATGTCACGTCCAGCCACAAGCAGAGATTGAAATAGTCAGCCATTGTAATAGGGTAATCATTAAAAAGACAGCAGCTCTGAATGCAAATTGCCAAAAAAGTATAAAATAAAACTAGAAAACAGACGCATATACTTGAAATGCCCGGATGGGGCAAAGGCATTCTGACGTAAGTTCTACTTCCGGACATGCGTCGTCGCTTTGTCAAGTATAAATAAGCATTAGCCATCGACGGGGACGTTTGGTCTATCTGGTCGTTAAAATGGCTCCGTTTTTCAACACTTCGTCTCCATTCGACGCCGATGTTGGTATGTAGTGTTACAAAAATATTGGTATACTATTCCTGAACGTAGTTTAACACCAAATAGTGTTAAGAACGCCTTATGGTGGTCAAATGAGCTTTCAGAAGGTGGACTCTGAAATTAACACTTCAGTCCAGACGATCTGACCTGTCATTGTTTGTCATCATATGATCCAGTTATGTGTGACATGCGTCATATGTAATCATCTAAACGATGACCTCGTTTACCATAGCTGCTTCATATATATGAAGAAGACATTAAAAGTCATGTAAAATAATAATAATATACCAGCACAGTTTATAATATTGTTGGTGCAGGAACAGGAAGCGTCAACAGACCTGAGCAGAGGCAGTGACTGAGTTGTTTATTTAACTTATTACACCTGACGTTGAGTCATGCCCATGATTAACACACTTGACAATGCAGACTGTTACTATAACGGTGTGCCTGCATTTCACAATGAACATTATTATGTTTGTATTTTATGTAATGAGTGAATCCTAGTCTCCGGCTACAGGTTTAACAAGGCATTCATCATTCATGATATAATTTTTATTTATGGGTTTATGAAATGTTGGCTGATGCCATGTTGAGGTCAAGTACATGCAAATGTGGGTACTGGGTAAATATACTTGAGTGTAAATGTTTACCAACAAAACACAACAACATCCTCAATTACAGATTAAAACTTAAACTTATAAACTTACATGTTAGAATTATGTGGTCCAACTGCATTATGCATAATTGTCAGCAAACTGTTGAGCTTAGACCCACTCAGTCCAGAGATTTTGTGAAATATGTTGAAGTAACCTTCTATATCATGTTATTGGATACCTGCTGTTATTCCTGAGAAATAAGGCAAGACCCCAATTTAACCCAAATGATGTGGCATATTGTAAGTCCCTTGTAGACCAAGGTTAGTGTCAGGAGAGGGTTGACAGGCACACAACTGTCAGTCCAGACCTGGTTGTCTCTCAGTGCCTAGCCACCTAGACGAGACAAGCCACTTGTGTCACATAGTTTACTGTATGTAACAGAAGTTTATGATTCCTATATAATGAATGATTAAACATCTGCTCTTTGGAAATTCATATAACATCCGTAATGCGTAGTTCAAAACAATCTGAAGAATGAATGCATTTTTAGTCTTGTTATTTCTTTCATAAAGCCACAAACACAAAGGTGGTTTTCCAGAATTCATGCAAATACTAAGGATATGCATGTTTTTATTTACAGAAAAGGTGACAGATGAACTAAATACTACAGAAGATTGGGCCTTGATCTTGGAAATATGTGACCGTGTCCAGTCCCATCCAACAGGGTCAGTATTCTCAAAACATTCAATCAACTTGTTGGACAGTTATGCAGTAATACTGACACGATCATTTCTGGTGATTTAACAATTTTGTGAAAAGACATTGTTACATTTAAGCCGGTACAGATCTATTTTTATGGTGCACACTCACTATAGTTGAAATCTATCACGAACCACAACCAATAAATACTTAAGAAGTGTCTATATTAGTGCTTCACTTTTAAGGCAAGCAATTGCTTTCTCTATCACTCATGCAAATCACCCGTCTAGGAAGCGATTTATCGCTCACACAAATTACAATAATTGCTCCCGTCATGCCTAGACTACAACGCACCAGGGGCTGGTCTCATGAAGTGACTAGGAACGTTCTTAACACTAAGAAAATGACTGACATAGCAAATGATGTGTTTAGATGTACATACACAACCATAGATGTTTCACAAACACAAGACACTAAGTAACTGCATAATAAAAAAATCACTTTGCGAAACCAGCCACAGAACACAATTAAATAGTGGCACTGCCACACGGATAACAGAATAGGGATGGGACGAATCTGGAATTTCATTTGAATCAAATTTTTTCCAACTTTCGAATACAAATCTAAAACAAATATTCAGTGGCTTCAAATTCAATTAGAATACTGAATGGTGTTAAGATGTCTTGCCGTGACGCGGTGTCATGCCATGGGCAAGTCCGTGACAGAATCTCAGCATTGTGGCCATATGCGTCAATCTTTTTGTTTACTTTCTGACCTAACCATGAAAATGACTTCTTACAGCTGCCAAACTTATCCTCACATATCTTATGTACATATACACACACTAGGTTACAAAATAAAATCATTTACATTCCTATGAAGAATAAAATTAAGAACACAAACTCGCGTAAAACTTGACATGATCTGTACTCTGTAGTGGCTACACGGAGCTTGGCGCTTACTGTAAGATTGGTAATTTATCGCAGACATCGCTAAATAAATGGTCTTCACAAATTCCAGTTTTATGCTAACCCTAAATAACCGTAACCCAAAATAAGCCTCTAGGAGCAAACTTCAACTGATCTTAAACTTACCCGAAACCTTTACCCAACAGCACTAACAAAAAAACCTTTGACACATTACCTATGTTACACTAAGCTACGCGTAGACGCTACCGACGGCAATGGCACAACATTACCAGTGAGTTTTACGCAAGTTTGTTTTATTCGTTTTAGTAATGATAGAGATTTTATTTTGTTATCTAGTGTATGTTTATGTATGCATTTAAGATATGTGAGGAGTAGTTCAGGAAGTCAGAAAATAAAAGATCGCCCGGGACCATAGCTTTATCTAGAGACCCGTCCACCCGTCATTTGAACGGGCAATTTCAAATATGGACGGGGGACATTTTTCGAGGACGGGTTACAACCCGTCACAGTGTGATAAGGCCCCGTCCTGGCAGTTTATATGACGGGTGTCATCACTGGAATATAACTTGTTCTGTATCCCCCAGAAACAAATATTTCCAGTACTGTGAATTCCTAGCACGTCGCTCAAAGATGCCTACCATCACACTATTCATGCGTACACTGCATAGGCTCCGCATGGCCAAAAGCTCATTTACGCAGCTGTAGGGCGCTTCTCACAAGGACGTCGTAATGGTTTCATTTGCTGCTAGAGTGGTCAAGCAATGTCGTTAATGACTAACAACCATTTCACAAAAAAGCACTAAGTGATTGGTTAATTCCTTTGCGAAATCACCACGAACAAATTAAAAAAGTGGCACTGACACGGATAACTAGGATACGAATCTGGATTTCTTTTAATATGTTTTTTCCCAAATTTTTCGAAAAAATCTAAAACAAATACGTGGGTTTAAATATTCAATTATAAAGTGAATGGTGTTATTATTTTTTTGCCGTGACGGGCGTCATGCCGGGGGAAGTGGACTCCCGGGAATGCGTCAACTTTTTGTTTCCCGACCTAAGCTAGTGACTCACAGTGGCTAAACATTACATATTTATGTACATATACACACCTAGGTACAAAATAAAATCATTTACATTCCAGAAGAATAAAATTAAAACCAAACTCGCAAAATTTGACAGATCAACTGTAGGCTACACGAACTTGGGCTTATTAAAGTGTTTACCAAAGAAAAAAAATTTGACCATTTTGTTAACTAAGCTACGGTAATAGATGGCATTTGGCACAACTTTGCCAGCGAGTTTTACGCAAGTTTGTTTTATTTGTTTTATTAATGGTAGAGATTTTATTTTGTTATCTAGTGTATGTTTATGTATGCATTTAAGATATGTGAGGAGTAGTTCAGGAAGTCAGAAAATAAAAGATCGCCCGGGACTGATTTTGTGGTGGATGACATGAAGGAAAATGTTTGAGCAGTTTTCATTTAAAGAGCTGTGAATTATCGAATAGTGAGAAAACGTTCAAATTTTTTAAATTCTAATATGAATCGAATATTCGTCCCATCCCATCCGATAACTGTGGTACCTGGACATTATAATGCTTAAATAGAGCAGTTGGTAATATTGCAGGTGTTAATGAAAAATATCCCTTCTCACTGTCTGGGTACTTGGAGTACCAATGAATATAGGCCCATTATTATAGGGTGACGGCTCTTAACAGAAGTTCTCATGGTCTGATGTGATGTTGAACTTGAACTGGGCCTGTGGGCCGTTATAGCATGTAGACTAAATGACTATTGTGCTATATTTCAGACCAAAAGACTGTCTAAAGTCAATCGTGAAGCGAATGAATCACAAGATACCACTAGTGGCAATGCAGGCACTCACTGTAAGTGTTTTGTCAATGTTACGTTCATTGTTAGTCTAAATGTGACGTAGCTTTCTGAACATATATTCTTAACATTGGTGTTTGTTTTCAGTGTAATTTTACTAATTATTTCTTGTGTGAAACCTACACTGTTTTGTAATAGAATGCCTTTGCCAAGGAGATAGGCTGTGTGATGATGGTGTGAGAGTCTGCAGACTCGTCCTCTGTTGTAGTTGCTTGATGCCTGTGTAAAGAACTCAGGCCGTGACTTCCTGCGCGAAGTGGCTACACGTGACTTCATCTCAAACTGTCGTACCTTGATCAATTCCAAGGTAGGACTAGCAAAGGCGTAACCAGCTGGTGGATAGATAGATAACAACCTGTTTTAGTACCAACTTGTACTCGAAGTAAATTTAACAAAGCTCCGTTGGAACTACTCGGTGTTGTCACTGTATTTTGTTATAGAAAAAAGTGTGTTTAGATTTATGAATAAGATATACATTTCAAGGATTGCATTGTAACTATTGTTCTGTGTTATGTACTGGTATACATATTATACTGTGTTATGTGTAATACCATCTAATAAAAAAATATCATTTTTTTAAGTTTCAGAAAATGTCAGCATTGACGTTTCCAGAATAAATTATACTTTTTTAAAGAAATGATTTCCAATTGGTTTAAGTCTAAAATTCTTTACAAGAAACTAGTGACATTGATTGGTATTACTAACTGGTGGATCTCCCACTTGGTTTCAGGGACATCCAAAAGTTGCAAAGAAACTCAAAGAGATGGTCAAGAAATGGGCCGAGACAGAGTTCAAATCAGACCCATATTTAGAGTGAGTTTTCTGATAGCTTGACACCAATGACTGCCTCGCCCCCAATGCCTGGAAAAAGGCAGTCACCCATACAAAAACATTTGAAAACTGCGTTAGTGTTTCATTGTGTCCCAGAAATTGGTTGCACACCCACGTGCACAAAGGAACAAACTGCTAATCCATGGCTTACAGAACTGCTGCCTGGTTACATTTTCATAATTTTGAAAATGTTGACACATAAAAACCAACGAAAACTGCTTATTCATCTCCAATGACATAGTTCTACATGGCATAACTATCTTTACAGTATAGGCTCCCTGTGCACTATCGCATTATTTTCAAGATTTGTACAGTAGCCTATCAAACATTCTCATCTACACAACCAGCATATCTAAATTTCATGTTAACTCCAGCAAAAAATTCCAGACAGCTACGCTCAACCAGTAGTAACCCTCTTTACATTCCTTGTGTGAAAACGAAAGCTGGGACCCGAGCTGTCTCGGTTACCGCACCAACTGTGTGGAATTCGCTTCCAGCCAATGTTAAATCAGAAGGTAATATGGTTTCGTTCTCCGACGTCTAAAAACCTATCAGTATATCTCTTTAATGCTGCCTATCCTCCTTAGCTTCCTAGCATCTTCATCCATCCATTGACGTCTCACGCATTGTTTTGCGATTATGAATTTGCTTAATCCCTTGGTTTTATCGCGCCACTGAGCTTGATCTTCGAGAATAGTAGTGCAAAAGAAGTCGTTATTATTATTAGTAGTAGTAATTTAGACAAATTGGAAATGACACAGCTGAAATTCTGTGTTGAGTCTTTTAAAATATTGAACCCCAAGTTTTCCACCTTCCCAGATGAATTTTGAAATGCGTAACTATATGAACGATCCAAATGGACCTACATGCAAAGTTATAGCCCAAAACTTGCAAAAGTGATGGAGATATGGGTCCATATGTAGCTAAAAAAAGAATGAACTGTTTTAGAATATATAAATGTTTTAAGTTATAAATGGGATGTGTGTTACAAAGTACAATAAATGTATGGTGGCATGTCAGTGAGCTATAGGCAACACAGTAATTTTTATTTTGTAAACAACCAAATAACATACTATATGGACAGTAAAGTAGAATTGTAACAAAAGTGGAGTTAACATGCATGTTGGTGTGTATTTATAAGTACACTAATACTGGGGCATTGAAAGTTGCGATGTTGGATCAAGATAATAATTGTTTTAAAATGGTAGTGAAATTCAAGTAAGTAAACAAAGCAAATGGGTAATAAAGCAAAGTATATTCCTCCCTTCTTAGATGTGTTTGGCTGAAATGTTGCTGACTGTGTACATGTTTATTTGTGCAGCCAAATACCTGCATTCTACCGAAGTCTGAGATCAGAGGGAGCCTACAATGACCAGTCGCCGTCTGTGAGTATATCAGGCTTGGAATTTAGCTTAAAATCAGTGGGTGCCAGCAGGTCCCCTACTGTTCAAATTCTAGGGGCCCGACACAAAAAAGTGGGGGCCAAGCAAAAACTGCACGTTTAAATCCTAATGTATTATTACTTCTTACTTCCTCCTATGACAAGCTATATTGCCAGGTCATAAATATAGACAGCCGTAGCTGTAACAAGTTCATTTATTTTGTTCAAGGAAATGCACAGTGTTGTTCCCAATAGATATGTGGTGTGTGAATGTACAGGTTTATGTTCATGACTCAGTGTCCAACAGTTTCTCATAAGACATAAATAGCACAGACATAAGTAATGTCAACATTGGAACCATACAAAATACATGTAGCAAAAACATAGTTGACGTATCTATGAAAATGTCCATCACTCAGTTGACAGAAGATAGCACATGACAAGAACATGACTTGAGAGTTGAGACAGACTGCTGCCATTCTGAAGCTTGTGACATCAGACAACTGTGTGATTGATTATTTGTTGTGGTTAGAGCTCTAGACTCGACGAAGAGAACCTGGGTTCACATCCTGTGCTGCGATGTTGAACCTTGGCCAAGTTTGTTCCTATTACAATGCACCAGTTCACTCAGCTGTATGAATAGACTTTGTGTTTTTATTGTAGCATAGCTGAATGCTTCCCAGAGAAATTGAGATGGTGTCTGATTGAACAGGTCTGCCAGAGAGTAAAGTGTACAGTGCCTTGATCAGGCCTGGGGACTTCATTCTGAGATATATAAGAACTAATCTTTCCACTTCAGCATAGCTAACAGACAGTATGTGTTTCAGCCTCCCCCTGACAAGTGTCAGAACCCAGATGCAGTGAGCTCCCAACAGGAAGAGGATGACATTGCCAAAGGTCTGTCTTACACTCGCAGTCAGCGACAACGTAGACTCATCATTAAGTGTGGCTCTCTCTGGTACCACGTCTCACTCACCATCACGGGTCCATTTCACAAACGTTACGAGCTCTTAAACCCAATTTTGTGAATCAGATTTGAGCCTTTGCAGTGATCTTGAATGCCTGAAACTGTTGACACCGTTCTGTGTCATGGAAATAGTGTCCACTGTAATAGGGCAATGGATATTTGTGTTTTTAAAAGTCATTCAATTTAACAATGCATTTTTAGGATGAATTTTTCTTAAGAGCTCTTATCTTAGTGAAATGGTCCCCAGGCCTCTAGGCAGAAAGTGTTTCTAGCCAGTCTTAGATTCATCAAAAGTGTTCCTCTTAGTGCAAATGGCTTGTGTACAGACGATTCATATCAATCATAGCCATTATTGGCCAGTTTAGTTCAGTTTTTTCAATGACAAAACGTTGTGTCATTTATTTAATTAAAATGTTAATAAATTGTGACCTGTTCTAAAGAAATGAGTCATATGTCAGCAAACTTGATTTTGAGAAGACGCCATGTAAACATTGCTAGTTTTTTTTTGTATTTTGACTTCATCACCAAAGCACATATTATTTAAATTTAATGTCTTTTCTATCAACTGGCAATGCTTATTTCTCGTTAGAACAAGTCATAATTCAGTTTGCCCCAAGGCCATTTGTTCCATAGTGGAACCCTAGGCTTAGAACTGTTCATTTAGTGTCCAATTGGTTCCCTCTAGATTTCATCTTATCAGTTGTAATTTGTTATTGGTCTCTCTTGTGTACTAAATATGAATCACACAATATCAGTTGTTTAGAATTTTCTGTTTACAATTTCATTATTTCAAAGATTTACGTGCACAGGACTATGGTATTATGATGACTTTCTCGTAAAATGAACTGTGACCTGTTTCAAACGGATATCCAAGTTAGAAACTGCTGCACATTGCTTGCTCTGCTTACTGACATGTGATGTTCCCGCAGCCATCGCCCTCTCTCTGGAAGCTGATAAAAAAAAGATGGCAGGATCATCTTCCCTCTACCCTAACTTCTCCGGCGGAGCGACGTCCTCCAGTAGTCCCTCAGCCTCATTCCATGAGCCCCGCAAGGTAGGAACCTGTGACAGATCTACGGACCTGAAGCTGTCACTCATTAAGATATATTCAACAAATTGTCAAATTGTGTGTTTTTGTGGCACTGTGTGGGTTACCGATTACCGATACTTCCTTATTCGGAAATTGACTGTTGTAGACATTGCTTTTAAATGGCAGATATCTGTTCATTTTTTGTTGTGTATATATATATATATATATATATATATATGTATATATATACAGTAGAACCTGTCTTGTAGGGACACCTGTCCGGCCAAGCAAAAGTGCCCCTACATTGCAGGTGTCCCCTCGTCAGAGGGACAGGAATTTGAGACCATTTTTTCCCTGTACATACAATCTTTATTTACATCCACATTACAACATAAATTTATGCCCACAGTTATACTACCCATAAAAATGAAGTGTAATAATATCACATTTAACATTACAGTAGAACCCCTCATTTACGACTGTTTTGGATTCATTCGTATGTTTACGCATATCATAATAATTGATGTCCATATAGCATGTATGCTTTTGGTAAAAAAAAGTATTAAAATACACAAAATACAAATTAGAAAATTGTAAAATGAGACGATACATTAACAACAACAACATTTTTATTTTGTGTGTGACACGTTTCATTTACAATATAATAAATTATAATTATCTGATTGTTATTTCAAATTTGGTCTGAGAAGCTAAAGAGTGCTGCCACCTCACAGCCTCTGGGTAATCACGCCGCACTCGCCATTTTGTTTATCATTTCAGTGGCGCAAAACGATCATTTACTTTCTGATCAAACCATGAAAACGACTTCTTACAGGTCAAACTTCCTGTCTCATAACTTATATACACATACACACGCAAGGTTACAAAAAAATCATTTAAATTCCCACAAATCAAAATCGTGGTAACTCAATATCACCGGCTCCTGTAACGCGCAGGCTGTAGATTACCGCGGCGTAACGTCATGTATTTTATCGCAGCGTCACTACATAAATGAGCTTCAGATATTCTGGTTTTATCCAAAACTAATATGAAACTAACATAAACTCAGTAGGCCTATCTTATGTTTGTTGTCGTTCGACATAACTAGAAACTTGGAGAAAATAAAATAAGTGTGGATAGATCGCTTGCGAGCGGCTGTAAATTTAAATGGGTCACCAGCTGTGGGTCGAGATCCTGCGTGCTTTCTCAGTTCCCATCATCCATTGTGCTGAACAGGAAATGGTCACCGCCATCTTTAAAATATTATCGAAATTTATTTTCCAAAATAAAATTAACTGTCTACCCTAGCAGGTGAAAATGTGTTTTAATTCATAATTTTTTTAATATGGTATGGGAGGAAAGATTTTGTTTATATTGCAGCACCTGTGTGTGATTTTTTTTACTTGTGTCCAGAGCTGACGAGTTAGATATGTCCCTAACATGAGACGTCACCATATCCTCTTATCTGGCATTACCCAAGTGTGCTGCCTGAAGGTCTGAGTGACCTCAGTGATTTGTTGTAAACATTGCTATATGTTCACATCGTAGTTCAAACTACATAGAACAATGTTCAAAACAATAAAAACGAATAATTTTGGGCAAGAGCTTGTAGTGTGTGTGTAAATATATATATATGATATATATATATAATATAAAATGTATATTGTACGTGTTGGGTTTTAGGTGAGGGCCTTATATGACTTTGAGGCGGCAGAGGACAACGAGTTGACCTTCAAAGCAGGAGAAATTGTTGTAGTCATTGACGACAGGTTTGTGTGTTTGTTTGTGCGTCAACTTAGGTGTGTTTTAGATTACAATCCCAGTGTCACTGCTGCCAGTTCAACTCAATAGATCATGTAGAATTTATGGTACAGGATTCCATGTAGGTTTCTCTTTCATTTTGAAATTACAAAGGCACATTCAGCTATTGTGTGTTTTGTTAGCAATGGTTTGGTAGGTTGTCTGTCACATTGTGGCTGCCGCATTTTAGTAGCAAATTTATTGATCTGAGCATTTGAAGAGTAAACATTTTGTCTTCTGTAAGCTAAGAGGAGACAGAATACATAATGTAGCATTTCAATGGTGGAATATTTCAACAGTGGAATAAGTCAACAGTGGAATAGGTCAAACTTCTGCCTGTTGTGTCCTGTGTTTATTAGTGTGTGATAAATAAAAAATACTAATATATGTCATATAGCACCCCATCATAATAATTCTGGAACTCTTCACAGTGGTAAATTTATTAATTACTGACATGATAAATATTTTAAAATGCTTAGACATCATTACTACTAAATATAACTTATGAATAACTTATGTTCTGTTTATAAATAAATACATACAACTTATTATTAAAATACTTCCATGTTACTCAGAATCATCAAATAATTTTAATAAATGTATGAATAAATAAGAATGATTATCTGTGGTTAAAGTAATTGTTAAAACATGAGTTATCAATGCCACTTTAAATTGGCTAACATTTGCACATTGACACATTCTCATGTTCTTATGACTGCTGATTTTATTACAGTGATCAGAACTGGTGGAAAGGGTCAAATTCCCGTGGCGAGGGACTGTTTCCAGCGAACTTTGTCACAGCTGACCTCAATGTGGAGGTTGTGGCTGAAACTGTGCCAGGTCAGTCGAAGCATCGGACTCGCCTGCTAGTGGTCATTGTCCACATTGTATTTTTTATAGGAATAAAGGTAAACACGTAGGTATGAATGACCCCAAGTTAGACGTGTATAGTGAGTTGGTTGCACTGACTTCTGCTGGCCACTAGAGGACGGTCAGACTGTAATGATCAAGAAATCGTTCACTGCTCTCGGCAATTATCTGTTAATGGAATAATTGGGAACCTACAGGATCACAAGGGGGCGCTGTTACGCAACTCAGGCCTGTCACATAATCACGCTCTTTATGCCTGTGCACGCTGTTTATTTCTTTTATTCAGTTCATCTTTGAATTTGTTTCTGTAAACGATCAACCATTATATAATTAGTATTCGGCAGTGAGGTCAACGTCAAGTTACCTTATACTTGCTGTTCAGCCATTGCATTGTAGTCAACAAATTATACAGATAACAAGAAAAAATTGTTGATGTTATAACGTGATGTTCTGTTGTCAGACAAGAAGGTTCAGTTCAACGAGGAGGTTGAAGTGAAGACCGTTGAGGCACTTCCAACAGTCGCAGAGATTGATGAGGTGAGCCAGCCTATGGGAGCAACCACAAGAGCCTTGAGCAGGACAACTAGGTCTATAGCATCGCCTTAGGCGTTTAAGCATAGCAAGGCGGTCTGCATTAAATGATTGACCTCTGCTTGTGTGAATAATCAATTTTTTTTAAACATTTAAACTCCTACTGTATGTAGTATAACCATTAATATAATGATAAATAAAATATTTTTATTTAGAGGACACTGTTTTCTGAGATCGCATATCCTGTCTCTCACAATGGAACAGTCTGTCTAAGCTGCATTTATTAGGAGTATAAATATGTGGTAATTTCTCATGAAAGTGATGCCAGTCGGGTTCTGAGAGGGTGTTTTTGAAATTCCATATATCACTTTTTATCTCTAATATGAATCTACTGAGTATATATTGGATTTGACTTTTTACTTCTAATTGTTGGTGTAAATAATTGCTGCAGTATAAGCAATCCTACATAAATATTAGCTGAATGCCTTATATACAGTGTTGCAAAATAAAGACTCATTTTAAACTACCTGTAGCCAAGAAGTTGCCAAAAAGTATGAAAATATCACCATTTATTGGCCAACGTTTTGTTGATTCACACCATACATGTGCAAACGGGGCATGGATCCTCAGAAATCCCTAACCGAGACACATGCACAGAAGCTAATGCTAGCCTTCTAACCCATTTATTAAAGAATCTATGGTAATAAAACCTGCTACCCCAATTCGTGAGAAATGACCATATATATATATATATATATAGCTTATATATATATATATATGTGTGTGTTTTATAATTGAAATGTATTTTAATTAATATATATATTGAAAATTATTTTTTTTATTATAGTTTAAGTACTGTTATGTCAGTTGATCTCAAAACGAAAATCAAAGGTGTGGTTAAACAACGTTATTTGTTTCCCGTATTCGATTTCAGTGTGTTTCCCACCACTTTACTGCTCTAGTTACAAATGAGTAATCAAAACACGAGTTTTGAAAAAATTTAAAAGTTAAAATTTGAATTCCGCAAATTTTCAATTTTAAGTTTTTAGAAACCAAAAACCTTATTTCCCATTTGGAAGACACATTAAAAACACACAAACACACACATACAACACACACGTACAGGATGAGATGTATCAATGACTCTAGTATAATCATTCCCAGTCCTATGTGTGGAAGTGACAAGAACTCTTCTGGTTGTAGGAGAGAATAGACCAATGTCTGATGATGATCCAGAATGCGGATCCTACAGGGGATGCCTCCACGGACGCCCCGGAGCTGCTCTCACTTGAAGGTACCCTGTCATGTGATACTTGATGTACTTTGACGTCATCGTCACCATTCTGCTGTATTTATTTACACCAACCTTTTTTTAGAAAATCCGTAGACATGGCTCTGATCTTCTGATTCTACTTATAATAATAATATATTATATTTCATATATCGCCACATCCATAATTGTTATGGCACTTCACAACATATTACCAGATTTACCACCGGTATTAAAATACATTAAAAAAAAATAATGTACCATTTCTAAAAATAAAGAAGTTGCCGTGGTTGAAACAAGCATTGCAACTATCTTTTTCCATGTTTCTGGGACGCATTCCATGTTTTCATCAGCAGAAAATAGAATAACATGTATCTGTTATCTCAAGATGTTATTCTCCTTACTTCCACAGCATATTTGCACAACAACTTTATACAACAACGTTATAATTTATTATGTTTGTGAAATTGCCTGACCCTTCGGATTGGTGTGCCTTTTGGTCAGTTTTCTATGGATTTTGTGCAGTACAAGTTTCCACATGAATCTTGTTTTTTTAATGTCACATTAAAGTAAAAGTAAAGGTAAGTTCTTATATAGCACAGTATCTAATCCTCTGGATTGCTCAAAGCACTTTACACTTACATATTACCATCTATATAGTTTGATCAAGTTTCCTAGATGTGGTAACTGATTATAAATCCGTAACTGGTTTTTTTTTAGATAGGTAATCTGTCTACCTAAGTAACCTCAGTAAATATATGTTATTTTGAAAATACCAGCTGGTGCAGAGGTGAACTTGTGTTTGCAGAGCAAAGTAAAGCGATGGGTCCACTCATAGACCAGGAGCTGGAGAAGATTGACAGGTACGCACTGATTCATCACCTACACTTCTACCTGCCATCAGTCCTTAATAGGAGATGGTCCCTAAATGATGAGTATATATATGTATATATATATATATATACACATATATATATACATATATATATACATATATATATATATATATATTTATAAACTGAACCACTTCCACATCGGTTGCCTTAGGAAGTTGCTAAAGATTAAATGGCAGGACAAGATGACGGACCCAGTAGTTCTTGTCAGGGCTGGAATGACTAGCATTCCCATCATGCCCTGCAGTAGACGACTGAAGTGGGCGGTCAGATGAGCATCTGCTGAGAGATCTTCCACGGAGAACTGAAGAATGGTAAACACTCCCGCGGTGGACAGAGAAATGATACAAGAACTCCATAAAAACCTCTCTAAAAGTGTTCCCCCTTGATCCTGCAAACTGGGAGAGCCTCGCATCCAACTGCTCCGCGTGGTGCAGCAGCATCCATGCTGGTGCAGCAGTGTCTGAGCACAGTTGAATCAGTCAGGCCATTCATAAGCGTGCAAGACGACAGGTCAGAGTCAGCGCTTCTACCACTCTCCTGATGCCTGCGTTTCCATTTGCGACCGGAACTTCAAGATACAAATTGGCTTGACCAGCCATTCCCAGACACATTTCCAACACTGAAGTGTGCTGTCGTGTTGAACCATGGATTAGTTCAATCAGTCTGTGTTGCTCCAGTTCACTAAGCTGTTGGAATTGGTACCTGGCTATAAACAGTGATGGATATTTGCATATGAATAGTCTTTTTCCCATTGATTGTGGCTGACTTTTTTGCAGAGAAATCAATTGAAGAGATCTGCCAGGGAGTAATGTGGAAAAGTATTTTAAGCAGACTTGGATGTTGCACAATAAGAACTCACCTTCACCTTGTATATTCTCTGTGTTCATTCTAGTAAGCGTACTTGCCCTAGCAAGCACACACCCCTTAGCAGCGTCTGACACTGACAGTGATCTCCAAAGCAAACAAGTTCTGATGATTCCATAATTACAGTGACGTTTCTATCATGCTTGTTTAAAAACTGGTCACACATACATGTCAAAACCTAGCGCCGTGCATTGACCTTATTATAGGAACCAAACGAAGTACCTGGGTAGTGATTAAATGGTTATAGTTTAAAAAAAAGTTAAGGGAAGTTCTTATATAAAGCGCAGACTCCAGTTCTTAGGACTTCTCAAAGCACTTTGCATTAATCATACACCATCTCAACTTCTCTGAGTAGCGCCCAGCCACACTGCAATTAATGTGTGAAGGCTGCTCATAGAAATATCCACCACTGTCTATAGCCAGATACTCATTCATACAGCTGAGTGAACTGGAGCAATTTAAATGAAAAACAATTGCCCGTGGTTTAACACCGCAGCACAGGATTCAAACCCGGGTGTTCTCTTAGTTGAGAGCCCGACGCTCTAGCCATGGGCCACTGCACTCTACAATTAAAACACATTTTATTATATTCTTGTATCTCATGTGTTTTGGCATTTTTAAGCGTATTTTAATATGTTTTTGTGTCTCATATATTTTATGCTGAGTAGAATAAATACGGTAAGTGTTGTTGGTCTCCCTAGGCCACCCTAGGTTCACCTGTCAAGTGTGTGTTGCAGGAAGTACAATGACCTGATCCAGTTGAACACAAGCGTGCTAGAGGCTCTACAGATGTATAACAACCTCATGCACGACCTGCCCACCTACGGCTACCCCCGGCCTGTGCAGGGGGCACCGGGCAAGATGCCCATGCCGCCCATGTACGACATGGGTGCCCAACAGATGCCCCCTCAGATGGCACAGGTTCGCAAATTTTTTGTGACTTCAGAGGTTAATTTGGATCCATTGCTAAAAATGTTGTACAGCAGTCCCTGTTTACATCAGACAGACGGACGGACACTTTGATGACGTGTGCCTGGGAACTTGGTACTGGTTTTTAAGTTTCAGATTTAGACATATAAAAAGAGCAATAAAAATGCAGCGATGTAAAGTTGGTTTGTTGCTAACACAACTGGCCTACAGCAGCATTATTTATAGCGTGGCATCTCTCCTGGAAATTATACATTTACTGTCACAAATCCCTGCGTATTTTCAACAGATGTTGTTTTATTTCAGATGTACCCGGGACAGTATGGATTTGCAATGTCAATGCCAATGTCAATGCCACAGATGGCATCGATGCCTCCAGGGCAGCAAATGCCTCCTGGACAGCCGATGTCAATGCCTCAAGGACAGCAAATGCCTCCAGGACAGCAAATGCCTCAAGGACAGCAGATGTTTCCAGGGCAGCAAATGCCTCCAGGGCAGCAGATGATGCCTGGTCAACAGATGATGCCGGGACAGCAGATGCTCCCGGGACAATCTATGATGGGGAAGGCTGGTTCACAGACAGACCTGTCCACATCAGCGGCAGCGCCGGCAATGTCTCAGCCATCGCAGGGCGGCATGGGACCTCCTGTAGGGGCAGGCCCCGAACCCAGCAAGTGAGTGGCATCTCAATACAACTGCAGTGTCTGTGATGTCTGGATGCCGTGGGGTAGTAATCGGTGGAGACTTCTGACTCACACATAAGGCCGACGTTCGGTTGTGTGACGTGCTTAGACGCGTCACCGACGACGGAATCAGGATGGAGTAATTGTGATGATGTGTGCGTGCGTGCATGTGTAATATTGTGTATGTGAGGATTGTGTTAATATTTTGTTTTGTTACGTGTCGTTCTGGATGTTGTTGCTGTCTGTTCTGGCTTCAAGCAATTTGGTATTGGTTGCAAACCGCTTTCGACTGCCATTCCTTTTTTATTAGTCATTAATCAGACCCGCAGTAGTTTCGCCTAATTTACATAACTGTCCTAAGTTGCATAACTGTCAGCAGTATATTTTTGTTTATTACCAGTATTACTTTTTTGCAATTATAAATTTGGTTATTTTTCAATAACAATAACATGACAAAACTAGTCTGGCGGACCTGTTGCAAGGCAGCTTGCCTATGAAACTCCCTCAACTTTTCTATGCAGTGGTCTTAACTTTGTAGACTACTGCAGTGAATCTACCTTGTTTCAGACATGGGGTCAAATACGTTGAAATGTATTTAAATACAAATACTCTTGAGTGAGTTAAATGTAGATACTTTTATATGCAAATGTATTTGAATACAAATACATTTGAAAGTATTTCAAAGAATTGCCAAAGGACACAGTACAATTACTTGACTTTTAAGAATTCAATCAAGAATAATTTTAAATTTCAATTTATTAACCATATCCAAATACAAATGTATTTTACCCCACGTCTGCCTTATTTCATTTACATTGACGTCACATTTATTTGCATTGCTGACACGGCATCGTTCTGTTGCGTGCACTAACACTGCTTCTTCGGTGTTGTTGCAGCATGTCCAATAACGCTATCCCTTCCACTGACATGGCGTCAGTCACTGATGGCATGGCCTCGCTCTCGTACGCACCCACGGTGTCGACTGACACCTACACCCAGCCAGCGATGTCGATACTTCCTCCCGAGCCGGGTCCAGCGGCTGCCCAGCCACCCATGCAGGCCGTGGCCCCACAGCTCCTCATGTAGACACGGTCACCAACGACGCGTGTTTCTCATCTCTCATTTTAGCCACACGAACTGTTCAGGTTTTCGCTGTGCGGAATTGTGGCAGGAGATCAAAGTTAGAGGAGTCTCATCTAATCGGAATTATTCGAGAAGCCATGGATGTGTTAAGGGTGCTCATCAGTGTCGCCGGTAAGGTCTGCTGCAGAACTCACCCGGGTGTTCATATGATACGATGATGTTCTCCTGTGGGGCATGGTAAAGTGATATATCTTGGCAATTTCTTGCATGCATGTCAACCGTGAACCACCTTTGTGTGCATCGGAAATAATTTGGGACTATAGTTGAATGGTAATGATGTCTATATTTCAATCTGTAGACTCCTGTGGGACAGAATGGTGTTCTGACTTACTTTTGATAGAAAGTGAGACATGTTCAGCACAGAAATGCCCACCTGCTAACACAAAATCATGTTTGTGTAAAATAGAAAGATGATATTCTTTGGGACAAAACCTTCCCAATAAAGGAACGTTCTAATAAATAGGGTGTCGCGCAAGTAGCCAACAAGGGGACACTGTCACAACATTGTAGATGTCATCACACAGATTTCAGTATTGACATATTTTGCAAACGAGTCAACCTTGCTGTTCACGAAATACAAACGACTGGTTACATTTGTGCCATTTACTGACGGTATACTTGTTTGTCAAACCTTTGTTCTGTACATAGATATGTGACAGTGGATGTATGTCATTGTCAATAGTCATGTTATTGTCATAGATGTCAAGGAGCCTTTATGTTCAGTCGACAGGTCCTTCAATCCTAGGTTCAGCTAGAGCTAAGACAAAACTCTTTACACCAGGACTGTCACTGGTTTAAAGCTATTCAAAACAAATGGTATTGTCAATGGCTGGTATCAACCCACACTTGCATTGTGTATATATGCATGATGGCTATAGCATATATCATTCAAGTCGATTAAAACATATTATTTATTTTGGAAAGGCTCACATGCATCAGTCGGATAATGTGCAAAAATGTAAGAAATTTATGAATGAAACTAAACTAAGTATGAGTGCACATAATAAGTCGCGGGTCGCATATATTAGGCATAGTTGTGTTACCGTCAGTGTCGCCAGCAGCAGTGGGCTGGTGCACTGGGGGCAAGTGCAATGAGACGGGAGGTTTGTGAGAGACAAACACACAGAGCATCTACTGAAATGTTTCATGTCTGTTGCCAATCCTTTGTATACTGAATCATTGCTGCTGAAGCTTCAGTCTATTCTAACATTACATAATTTATTATTAATCACAAATCAAATATCCGTCTTATCGTAACTATAATTTAGATTATCTCGTATTGCACTGATGATAAGAAAACAAATGATAACTTCTCATTTTGAGATCTTCTATAAGAGGGAAGATGTGAAATGATAAGTTGGTGTGATCACTTTGTTGTTAGTTCAAAACAGTATATAGTCAGAAATACCTTTTGTTGATGGAACTGTCAGGTATATTTTAATACCTGGTTTTGTATTCATAATTTTATGAATTCCAAAATCTTATACAGAGATTTGTGTCAGTCGGATGTAATAGAACTTGGTATATGACACACTAAAGAGTAGAACCATACAAACTAAGTTGTTTGCTTAGGTGTGTATCTATGGTGTTTGTCTGTAAACCTGTTACTATGACAACACTATTCATCTATTAATATAACCACTACTAATGCTGGTATACATTGTGATCAGCTGGTCTTATATACAAACCTGGTATTTCAACCAGTCAAGCATATGCAGTTGTCATCATGACCAGGTAGGCTTACGTTGGTTTGTCAACCATTACCAGGACCTGTCAGTCTACCATGTTTCTGTCTGTGACGTCTTATTTATAAATATATATTAATCTATAGAATGTACAGAGAAATCAGGAGGAATCAACATTTCAGTTGTATTGCAATATAAAAATGTAAATATTCTGTGTATGTGTGTGTGTACCTCCACAATGCTGGGCCACAGAGTGAAGATCCTGTTTTGTGATGTCCCGGAACTCTTAAATTTTTAATTATCCGACACTCTTAGTCATATTATTTTAAACTAAGTAAGTTATGTTGACTTCAAATTACTCTGAGACTAATTTTATTCATCAATTTTGCTGTATATAATATGCTCTACAAACTAGCCCTTGCCGTAATCAAATTTCTTCAATAAGAAAGGTTCATAAGAAATGTCTTAAGTAATTGTTCGCATTTCAGTTTGCTATGTTCTACCTTCATTCTGGTGTCCAGTATTGTCATACGTACACCTATGTTACTGATTGATGTACACCGACTTGAGTAGACATTAAAGATAAATACCATGTCCACTTGGTTGCCTTAATGTTGATTTACACCACTGAATATCATTCTGCTAGTGTCTGTGCTGGATTTAAGGCCGGTCAGATGGGGCAATTCATATTATTTGTACATATCATATGGGCAATTTTTTGTTGGGATCATTCTCACAAGCCTGGGTCATTTGGCTGATCCCTACAGGAAGTGTGGGAGTTATATCTGTCTTAATTTGAAAACGGATAAAAACATTTTGGTAATTCCAGTATAATGACCCGTTTGCCCAATCGCACGAGCAGCTGAAAGGCTGTGTGTGTATTCAAGCGTGAGGCTAAAATCACTCAAAAATTATATCACATGACAAGACACACGATGGCCAACCACACTCCTTGTGGGCAATGACTTTGTGAGCTGAAATTCAGAGTTTTGCATAGCAACCTCTGGCACACAAGGTTGGAATCAACATTTTTAGACCTGACTTGGGCATTTTATTGTGATACAAACTACCGCTCTAACAAACACATTATATTATTTTTGCAGTCAAGTTCCAATTGTGGAAGTTAGGAATAAACAGTGATATCTGGTAAATAATATCGCAATTTTCTGGCATCTGACGCCTGCTCTGTACTAGAGGCAGTTGTGTTCCTACTGAAGAACCTGAAAGTGATTCTCATTCGCAGGCCGTTTTGAGCTATAGTTAACGACACCACACACAACTGGCCCCACATCACTGTCTGTAAGTGGATTCAAAGTCTGCAATAAGCAAACAATTTCAAAACAATAGCTGCATAATAGTTCCCACGTTCTCGATAATTTTGTGTTGGGTTGAAACCTATAAAACTTCCAACAGAGGTTTCTGCTGAGACTGTCACACGGGGAGGGGGGGAGGGGTCACATGCGCGTATGCGAAAGAATACATGACTTGTTCTAGTCGTTTTTGGATCATGAATGAAAATGACAAAATAACTATTAATTTTGATAGCAGATGAGACTATTGCAAATGCATACACCTACAAGAAATAAATGCTGAGGTGTTTTCAAATTTGGATGTTCTGGTATAAATATTAGGAGAATGGAATTGCTTCTGTTATTCTCATTCTAACAGACAACAACATATCTATATACATAATTATACATACTTTTATAATTCATAAATGTTTTTCTTTTTATAGTTATAGTGCATCGTGACTATCATAAAACTGTTTACAAAGTTAACAGTTTATTTTGGCACAGAAAAATGTCGTTCACATATATACAAAACTCAGCAATGTTGATGTCGTATTACACATGTGCTGTAAACACTACATGCCACTATTGCTATCACCATCTCAACTCGACTGTAAAGTTGCCACTGGTGTTGATCACTAGGTGGCGCCACACAGTTGAGATGGTCACCAGGGGGCTGCATCGAGTCACAAAGCTGCTCCACAGGGTAAGGTCATCTATGAACCTGCTCACTGGAGGTGACAAGTGCAAAGGCGAGAGACTCGACTGAAACAAACCAAGACAACACACCGACGTGTGAGATGTGGCTATCAATGTTCACATGGTGAACGCTTCCTACAGCTGGACAAGGTCTACCTAGTGTATAGTTATCTATATACTAATAATCTCATTACGATCTGAAGACTTCGAAAGCAACATGCTGCAATATAAACAAATTGAATCTGCCCAAGTCTTTAACTTTTCAACAAAAAAAGTGTATGCGAAACCATATTAGGACTGTTGGTATGGTATACTAAATATGGTTTATAGTATAATAATAGTAATGACTTCTTATGTGCCAATATCCTCGAAGTTGGTTCAGTGGCGCGACAAAAACAATGGATTCAGGAATCTCATAACTGTAGACAATTCACGAATGCAGCCCTAGTGTCCCGTGGTTAGGTGGAAGGCCACATCTGCCCATCTTGCGCTATCCTCTGCCAGATGGTACCCTTCCAGTAGTCGTCTAGTTCATCTCTCCACCGTGTTGCCGGTCTTTCTTTTCATAGGGTTTCCAGGTGATACGCAGTGTCCATCGGTTATCTCGTATCCTGCTGACGTGGCCTGCCCAGGTTCACTTCCACCTTCTGACTTGTTCAATCACGTCTGTGACCTTTGTATGTTCTCTTACCTAGATGTTTGTTTTTCTGTCCCAATATGTTTAATATACTTCTTTCCATCTTTGTTTGTGCAGCTGCCAGCTTGTTCTTTGTGGCTGGTGAGTTTCCCTGTTTCCGTGCCATATATCATTGCTGAAAATATGCATGAGTTACAGACTTAATTGTCTCTTCAAGCATGTCCCAGTGTTACTCTTGAAGATGTTGCAGTGCTTCGTGAATGCTGTCCATCCGGCCGTGATTCTTCTTTGAATCTCCTTGTCTTGTTTTTGTCTCTGGTGCGGTATCTCTGTCCCAGGTAGATGTAGCTTTCAACGTTCTCTATCTAAGTACTGTTTGCATATATTCATGTGTTTTCCATAATCACCTTTGTCTTCGATTTGTTCATCAGCAGGCCCTGCTTTTCGCTTTCATCAGCTAATTCCTGTGGCATTTGGTGTAGTTCATGTGGTGTATTAGCGCACATGAGTATGTCATCAGCGAAGCGAACATGACTAAGATATTCGCCATCTCTCTTCAAGGCTCTGGTTTCCCAAGTCAGTCGTTGGAATATGGTTTCAAGTGCTGCCGTGAACAGCTTGGGCGATATGGTATCTCCCTGTCGTACTCCTCTCCTGATGTTGATCTTGTTGCTTTCTGTGTGTAGGTGGACTGTCATCGAGCTGTTAGTGTAGATTTCCTATTGGAGTTCGATGTACACATCTTCTATCCCCTGTTCTTGAAGCGAGGTCAGTATTGCTTGAGTTTGCACTGAGTTAAAGGCTTTCTTGTAGTCAACGAATGTGATGCAGAGTGGGATATTATATTCTCTGCCACTTCTCATTCAGTTGGTTTACAACGTAGATGTGGTCTGTCATTGAGTATCTACCGGGTACTTCTGAATCCAGCTTGGTCTCGTGGCTGGTTTTCGTTGAGTATCTTCTCTAGCCTTTTCATTAGTACTTTCGTGAGTGCTTTATTGATGTTTAATAATAGACATATCGGTCTATAATTCTTGAAGTTTTTCTTATTTCCCTTTTTGAAGATTATCACCATCTTAGCATTCTTCCCCGCTGTGGGTATTCGTTTTTCTTATAAGCATTTAGTGTACAGCTTCGCAAGTGTCTTCGAGAAGGTATCTTCTCCTGCTTTCAATGTTGATATGATCGTTGCCTGTTGCTGTCCCATTCTTCATAAGGAGGGTAGGCATGCATTAAAGAGATAACACTACATTTTGTATAACACAAAATATACGGAATAACACTACATTTTGTATAACACAATTTGACGATATGTTCATACTGTCTCCCTTTAACAACAGGTTGAGGCAACGGTCCTTTGTTGACAGAGTTACCAAGGTACTAATGAATGAGGCAGTCTCTACTCATGGCGAGGTACTAATGAATGAGGCAGTCTCTACTCATGGCGAGGTACTAATGAATGAGTCAGTCTCTACTCACGGTGAGGTACTAATGAGTGAGGCAGTCTCTACTCATGGTGAGGTACTAATGAATGAGTCAGTCTCTACTCATGGTGAGGTACTAATGAATGAGTCAGTCTCTACTCATGGTGAGGTACTAATGAGTGAGGTCAGTCTCTACTCATGGTGAGGTACTAATGAATGAGTCAGTCTCTACTCATGGTGAGGTACTAATGAATGAGTCAGTCTCTACTCATGGTGAGGTACTAATGAGTGAGGCAGTCTCTACTCATGGTGAGGTACTACTGAATGAGAGTCTCTACTCATGGTGAGGTACTAACTGAATGAGTCAGTCTCTACTCATGGTGAGGTACTAATGAGTGAGGCAGTCTCTACTCATGGTGAGGTACTACTGAATGAGACAGTCTCTACTCACGGTGAGGTAGTGATCCTCTCTTGATGGTGAGGTACTATGAATGAGCAGTCTCTACTCAGGTGAGGTACTAGATGAAGAGTCATCTCACTCAGGTGAGGTACTAATGAGTGAGGCAGTCTCTACTCATGGTGAGGTACTACTGAATGAGCAGTCTCTACTCATGGTGAGGTACTACTGAATAACAGTCTCTACTCACGGTGAGGTACTAATGAGTGAGGCAGTCTCTACTCATGGTGAGGTACTACTGAATGAGACAGTCTCTACTCACGGTGAGGTAGTGATCCTCTCTTGATGGTGTTGTTCAGGAATGACGCAAGGAACTGGATGCAACGAGATAACATCAACTCCATCTCAAGCAGAAACTTGACACTACAACAACAAAAAACTGTGTCACACACATACACATGCAGACACACACTCATACATATGCACTCACACATACAAAATGACATACAACAAATGACAGATAACAGTACCCATGACAACAACAAAACACAACCACACACTACAACACACAACACACAACACACCAACACAACATACAACAAATGACAGACAACCAGTGACACTGTGACATACAACAAACGACAGACAACCAGTGACACTATGACATACAACAAATGACAGACAACTAGTGACAGTATAATATACAACAAATGACATACAACAAATGACAGATAACCAGTGACCCTATGACATACAACAAATGACAGACAACCGGTGACACTATGATATACAACAAATGACAGACAACCGGTGACACTATGACATACAACAAATGACAGACAACCAGTGACGCAATGACATACAACAAATGACAGACAACCAGTGATGCAATGACATACAACAAATGACAGACAACCAGTGACACTATGACATACAACAAATGCAGACAACCAGTGACACTATGACACACAACAAATGACAGACAACCGGTGACACTATGACATACAACGAATGACAGACAACCAGTGACCCTATGACATTCAACGAATGACAGACAACCAGTGACACTATGACATACAACAAATGACAGACAACTAGTGACAGATAGACAGACAGACTACGAGTGACAGACAAAAATCCAACGACAGCCAGCTGTGTCGAGTTCACCTGAAGCTGTGGATGCTGTCATTCCAGTGGTCGGCGAAGGTCAAAGCCATATTCAGCACCTGCGAGATAATGCCTTTGATGAACTTGACCTTCTCGTGCAGCAGACATCTCTCGTGCACACGGCACATGTAGCGCGCATGTATTGCCATCACAAGGTCAAGGTCGTGGGCATCTTCCATCTCCTGCTGGAACTCTAGCCCCGTGCTGTGCAGAATCTGGGCATAAAATGGAAAGTTAGGTGACATTTAGGGTTTTCCCAAATGGGTTAATGTGGAGAATCAAAGCTGAGCATTCACTGATAAATTTTCAATTAAATTGAGGTATAACTAATGCAGAATTATTGTGAATGGTGGTAGTTTTGTTGGTGTAAAACAAAATTACTAAATGTCATTACTATGGTTGTCAAATTGAAATTTTTCAGTCAAGATATTATCAACAGTCTATATAACTGTAAAAATAGAAAGAGAGGAATACTGATTTAGGCCTGGCACAGTACATTTAATGGAAATCTGGCATAAATGGAAACTACCTGGAATGAAGTGAAAGAAATTGTGAAAGTTTGAACTGGATGGAGAATACTCATCTCCCGATACCCCCAAAGAAAGAGGAAGACAAAGTACCCGAGTCATCATGTAGTTGTGCAGGTTGTTGATGAAGTGCATGAGTCTCATTCGCAGCAGCTGCACTCGATGTGTCAGACAGAACTCAGTCTCATCCTCTCTGGGGGTCAGAGGTGACGACATCAGGGCACTGAGGGCATCACTGCCCTTCGACTGTTTCAATGACAACACACTGTCACGTTCCAGATCTGGGGCATGTATAAAAGAAGTAAACCATCAGTGTTATTAGCAACATGATGGAGTCCATGTTCCTGTGTTCTAATGGAAGTCTTATTAATATTTATATATTCAACATGTAAAATTACCGCCATGTGAAAATAAATATCTGTCTGGCCTAACATACAAATTAATGTATTATAGGACAGACAAATATTAATATACTAGCTTTATTTATACGTTCCACCTACAGAGCTCCTAGAAAGTGGCGATATCTAAACAATGTTTTACATGTGAACAACCAAGTTGTGATATATGAGACATCTCTGGTTGAGTGCTACACTGAACTAATGAGTATGTCGACAATGTAGCACACATCAGTGAGGTGAAAGAAGAGATATATGAGACATCTCTGGTTGAGTTGAGTGCTACACTGAACTAATGAGTATGTTGACAATGTAGCACACATCAGTGAGGTGAAAGAAGAGATATATGAGACATCTCTGGTTGAGTTGAGTGCTACACTGAACTAATGAGTATGTCGACAATGTAGCACACATCAGTGAGGTGAAAGAAGAGATATATGAGACATCTCTGGTTGAGTTGAGTGCTACACTGAACTAATGAGTATGTTGACAATGTAGCACACATCAGTGAGGTGAAAGAAGAGATATATGAGACATCTCTGGTTGAGTTGAGTGCTACACTGAACTAATGAGTATGTTGACAATGTAGCACACATCAGTGAGGTGAAAGAAGAGATATATGAGACATCTCTGGTTGAGTTGAGTGCTACACTGAACTAATGAGTATGTCGACAATGTAGCACACATCAGTGAGGTGAAAGAAGAGATATATGAGACATCTCTGGTTGAGTTGAGTGCTACACTGAACTAATGAGTATGTTGACAATGTAGCACACATCAGTGAGGTGAAAGAAGAGATATATGAGACATCTCTGGTTGAGTTGAGTGCTACACTGAACTAATGAGTATGTTGACAATGTAGCACACATCAGTGAGGTGAGAGAAGAGATATATGAGACATGTCTGGTTGAGTTGAGTGCTACACTGAACTAATGAGTATGTTGACAATGTAGCACACATCAGTGAGGTGAAAGAAGAGATATATGAGACATGTCTGGTTGAGTTGAGTGCTACACTGAACTAATGAGTATGTTGACAATGTAGCACACATCAGTGAGGTGAAAGAAGAGATATATGAGACATCTCTGGTTGAGTTGAGTGCTACACTGAACTAATGAGTATGTTGACAATGTAGCACACATCAGTGAGGTGAAAGAAGAGATATATGAGACATCTCTGGTTGAGTTGAGTGCTACACTGAACTAATGAGTATGTTGACAATGTAGCACACATCAGTGAGGTGAAAGAAGAGATATATGAGACATCTCTGGTTGAGTTGAGTGCTACACTGAACTAATGAGTATGTCGACAATGTAGCACACATCAGTGAGGTGAAAGAAGAGATATATGAGACATCTCTGGTTGAGTTGAGTGCTACACTGAACTAATGAGTATGTTGACAATGTAGCACACATCAGTGAGGTGAAAGAAGAGATATATGAGACATGTCTGGTTGAGTTGAGTGCTACACTGAACTAATGAGTATGTCGACAATGTAGCACACATCAGTGAGGTGAAAGAAGAGATATATGAGACATGTCTGGTTGAGTTGAGTGCTACACTGAACTAATGAGTATGTTGACAATGTAGCACACATCAGTGAGGTGAAAGAAGAGATATATGAGACATGTCTGGTTGAGTTGAGTGCTACACTGAACTAATGAGTATGTTGACAATGTAGCACACATCAGTGAGGTGAAAGAAGAGATATATGAGACATGTCTGGTTGAGTTGAGTGCTACACTGAACTAATGAGTATGTTGACAATGTAGCACACATCAGTGAGGTGAAAGAAGAGATATATGAGACATGTCTGGTTGAGTTGAGTGCTACACTGAACTAATGAGTATGTTGACAATGTAGCACACATCAGTGAGGTGAAAGAAGAGATATATGAGACATCTCTGGTTGAGTTGAGTGCTACACTGAACTAATGAGTATGTCGACAATGTAGCACACATCAGTGAGGTGAAAGAAGAGATATAGAGACATGTCTGGTTGAGTTGAGTGCTACACTGAACTAATGAGTATGTTGACAATGTAGCACACATCAGTGAGGTGAAAGAAGAGATATACTGAGACATGTCTGGTTGAGTTGAGTGCTACACTGAACTAATGAGTATGTCGACAATGTAGCACACATCAGTGAGGTGAAAGAAGAAAATAACGAGACATGTCTGGTTGATTAGGCACACTGAACTAATGAGTACGTTGCACAATGTAGCACACACACTGAGGTGAAGAAGAGATATACGTAGACATCTCTTGATTGAGGAGGACACTGAACTAATGTGTAGCGACAATGTAGCACACATCAGTGAGGTGAGAGAAGAGATATATGACGACATACACTGGGTTTTTGTTAGTCACACTGAACTAATGAGACATGTCTAGACAAACACACCCCTCCCGTTTAGCATCAAACACACCATCAGACATGTCGTTAGTGATCAACACAACTAATGAGTATGTCGACAATGTAGCACACATCAGTGAGGTGAAAGAAGAGATATATGAGACATCTCTGGTTGAGTTGAGTGCTACACTGAACTAATGAGTATGTCGACAATGTAGCACACATCAGTGAGGTGAAAGAGGAGGAAGAAAAGGAAAACTTAAATCGAGGAACAAAACTAACGGCAGCCTCACTGTGAAGACAGGGAAGAAGGAGAACAACTGGGAACTGACCGACGAAGGAGAGACGGTCAAGGCTGTACTTGGCCCTCTTAATCTGCAGGAGGAACGTGAACACCTCGTTGTACAGCGCCATGCTGCCTGAGTCCAGGATGATGTTTATGGGCCATGGCACCTGCACACAAACACACCACTCACACATGTCTTAGCATCAAACACACAAACACCACACTCAGACATGTCTTAGCATCAAACACACCACTCACACGTCTTAGCATCAAACACACCACTCACACATGTCTTAGCATCAAACACACCACTCACACATGTCTTAGCATCAAACACACCACTCAGACATGTCTTGGCATCAAACACACCACTCACACATGTCTTAGCATCAAACACACAAACACCACACTCAAGACATGTCTTAGCATCAAACACACCACTCAGACATGTCTCAGCATCAAACACACCACTCACACATGTCTTAGCATCAAACACCACACTCACACATGTCTTAGCATCAAACACACAAACACCACACTCACACATATCTTAGCATCAAACACACCACTCACACATGTCTTAGCATCAAACACACCACTCACACATGTCTTAGCATCAAACACACAAACACCACACTCACACATGTCTTAGCATCAAACACACAAACACCACACTCAGACATGTCTTAGCATCAAACACACCACTCAGACATGTCTTAGCATCAAACACACCACTCACACATGTCTTAGCATCAAACACACCACTCAGACATGTCTTAGCATCAAACACACCACTCAGACATGTCTTAGCATCAAACACACCACTCAGACATGTCTTAGCATCAAACACACCACTCACACATGTCTTAGCATCAAACACACCACTCACACGTCTTAGCATCAAACACACCACTCACACGTCTTAGCATCAAACACACCACTCAGACATGTCTTAGCATCAAACACACCACTCAGACATGTCGTAGCATCAAACACACCACTCACACAAGTCTTAGCATCAAACACACCACTCACACATGTCTTAGCATCAAACACACCACTCACACATGTCGTAGCATCAAACACACCACTCAGACACCAGTGGCCAGGTGCATGACACACACCTAAGTCCAAATCACACCCAAGTTAGGGAAAATAACACCTAGGTGACACCTAGCCAGTAGGAGCGGGTGCATGACACACACCCAGCTGGGTTATATCACAAGTTACGCGGAACTTTCTAGGGCAACTCCAAGCAGCCCCAACTGCAGCTGGGTGACTCACAGCACGTTGTGTCAATGGCAGCAGTGGTTTACTGCTTGTATACATTCTATGACTGTCCTCATAATCATGGACATAAGGGTGTTTACTTACATGTCAGTCTGTCAAAGTTGAATTATAATTACTAAATATTGACAAATAAATTGCTATTATTATTAAATGATATTTTACTTTGCATTTATTACCACTGTATATGTGATTGTACACAATTCATAGTGACAGTATGTATATCTTCATAAATATGGACATCATGGCCTTTTACAAAGATGTGTAGGTCTATCAAAGTGGCGTGCTTATTATAACATATTGACTAATTAATTAAATTATTATTAAATTATTTATTAATTTATAGTTGTCACTTTCTATTAATTAATGTAGTTATGCACATTGCATAATAATATGTGTAATTATCTTCATAATCATGGACATTATGGACTTTTGTTGTTATGTTGGTCTCTATACGAATATTGATTTATTTATTGATATTACATAAATATTAAATTATATCTCTTACTACAATGAATTTTGTTTTTTTACAAATTGTATGTTTATATAAACATATACTCATGGACATTGTGGCATTTTACAAAAGCTGTCTGTCAAGATTACCCGCTAATTATCACCTAGTAACTAATTTAATTATTACTTATTACATGACTAGTTAATGCATATTTATTCTCATAATAACTGTGGTTATGCACACTGCATAATATGTATAAATATCTTCATATTTATTAACTCTGCTGGTCTTAATTAGGATGTGTTGGTCTGTTAATTTGGTGAAAAAAACGTATTGCAACTTTATTACTCCATTCAATGCATTTCAAAACACTGCAAACATATTTTTATAATTTTATAAATAACAACGTTATCCCATTTTAAATTCACTTTTATTCATATATTTATCAACAGAAAACATAAAAAATAGCTCATTGCCAGTTTTTCTTTAGGTCGTCCACACTCCGCAACGTCGTCGATAGAGCGTTGACCTCTGACGTCACAGCATTCCATCCCTTTTTCTGTCCCTGTTCGACAAGGTTGATTTGAATTGGCCTTGTAACAGTTTTTTATATTTGGCCGTATGCCTGTATTAAGGCCATAATCTCAGCATGAGAAAGGTTGTCCTTATAATGTCGCTGTTGTCTCACTACTTCCACCATGAGGACAGTCCGAGGTGAACTGAATTCTGGGAAGATTTGTTCTCAAAACATGGCAATCCGCTTATCGGTTACTCGTGATTGTGTCCCCTAGTCGGGCGGCATCTGGGTGGCTGTTGTGCACCGCACCCAGTGCGGTCACCCAGCTAGGTGACACCTAGAGAGATAGGGGTAATTTTACCGCCTAACTTGGGTGCGTGTCATGCAACCGGCCACAGGCATGTTTCAACATCAAACACACAACTCAGACACCAGGCATGTTTCAACATCAAACACACAACTCAGACACCAAGCATGTTTCACCATCAAACACACACTCAGACACCAGGCATGTTTCACCATCAAACATACAACTCAGACACCAGGCATGTTTCAACATCAAAACACCACTCAGACACCAGGCATGTTTCACCATCAAACACACAACTCAGACACCAGGCATGTTTCAACATCAAACACACACCACTCAGACACCAGGCATGTTTCAACATCAAACACACAACTCAGACACCAGGCATGTTTCAACATCAAACACACACCACTCAGACACCAGGCATGTTTCAACATCAAACACACACTCAGACACCAGGCATGTTTCAACATCAAACACACCACTCAGACACCAGGCATGTTTCAACATCAAACACACCACTCAGACACCAGGCATGTTTCAACATCAACCACACCACTCAGACACCAGGCATGTTTCAACATCAAACACACCACTCAGACACCAGGCATGTTTCAACATCAAATACACCACTCAGACACCAGGCATGTTTCAACATCAAACACACCACTCAGACACCAGGCATGTTTCAACATCAAACACACCACTCAGACACCAGGCATGTTTCAACATCAAACACACCACTCAGACACCAGGCATGTTTCAACATCAAACACACCACTCAGACACCAGGCATGTTTCAACATCAAACACACCACTCAGACACCAGGCATGTTTCAACATCAAACACACAACTCAGACACCAGGCATGTTTCAACATCAAACACACCACTCAGACACCAGGCATGTTTCAACATCAAACACACAACTCAGACACCAGGCATGTTTCAACATCAAACACACCACTCAGACACCAGGCATGTTTCAACATCAAACACACCACTCAGACACCAGGCATGTTTCAACATCAAACACACAACTCAGACACCAGGCATGTTTCAACATCAAACACACCACTCAGACACCAGGCATGTTTCAACATCAAACACACAACTCAGACACCAGGCATGTTTCACCATCAAACACACAACTCAGACACCAGGCATGTTTCAACATCAAACACACAACTCAGACACCAGGCATGTTTCAACATCAAACACACAACTCAGACACCAGGCATGTTTCAACATCAAACACACAACTCAGACACCAGGCATGTTTCACATCAAACACACCACTCAGACACCAGGCATGTTTCAACATCAAACACACAACTCAGACACCAGGCATGTTTCAACATCAAACACACAACTCAGACACCAGGCATGTTTCAACATCAAACACACAACTCAGACACCAGGCATGTTTCAACATCAAACACACAACTCAGACACCAGGCATGTTTCAACATCAAACACACAACTCAGACACCAGGCATGTTTCAACATCAAACACACAACTCAGACACCAGGCATGTTTCAACATCAAACACACCACTCAGACACCAGGCATGTTTCAACATCAAACACACAACTCAGACACCAGGCATGTTTCAACATCAAACACACAACTGACTGCCAAGTCTTTTTCAACGTCAAACCGACAGTTTAAAGTCATCAGGCATGTTTCGACTTCAAACACACCACTCAGACACCAGGCATGTTTCAACATCAACATCTAATCACCCTGACTGCTTCAAGTCTATAACGGTCACCCTGACTGCTTCAAGTCTGTCACGGTCACCCTGACAGCTTCAAGTCTATAACGGTCACCCTGACTGCTTCAAGTCTGTCACGGTCACCCTGACTGCTTCAAGTCTATAACGGTCACCCTGACTGCTTCAAGTCTGTCACGGTCACCCTGACTGCTTCAAGTCTGTCACGGTCACCCTGACTGCTTCAAGTCTGTCACGGTCACCCTGACTGCTTCAAGTCTGTCACGGTCACCCTGACTGCTTCAAGTCTGTCACGGTCACCCTGACTGCTTCAAGTCTGTCACGGTCACCCTGACTGCTTCAAGTCTGTCACGGTCACCCTGACTGCTTCAAGTCTGTCACGGTCACCCTGACTGCTTCAAGTCTGTCACGGTCACCCTGACTGCTTCAAGTCTGTCACGGTCACCCTGACTGCTTCAAGTCTATCACGGTCACCCTGACTGCTTCAAGTCTGTCACGGTCACCCTGACTGCTTCAAGTCTGTCACGGTCACCCTGACTGCTTCAAGTCTGTCACGGTCACCCTGACTGCTTCAAGTCTGTCACGGTCACCCTGACTGCTTCAAGTCTGTCACGGTCACCCTGACTGCTTCAAGTCTATAACGGTCACCCTGACTGCTTCAAGTCTATAACAGTCACCCTGACTGCTTCAAGTCTGTCACGGTCACCCTGACTGCTTCAAGTCTGTCACGGTCACCCTGGCTGCTTCAAGTCTATAACGGTCACCCTGACTGCTTCAAGTCTGTCACGGTCACCCTGACTGCTTCAAGTTAGTCAAGGTCACCCTGACTGCTTCAAGTCTATCACGGTCACCCTGACTGCTTCAAGTCTGTCACGGTCACCCTGACTGCTTCAAGTCTTTAACGGTCACCCTGACTGCTTCAAGTCTATCACGGTCACTCTGACTGTGTTATATCTGATCAGCATCATAACGAGGCACGTTGTAACGAGACGTGACTGTACAGAGAGAACTGACCTCGTACTGGAGAGTGAGGCCCTGGAGAGCTGTGATGGGTTCCTTGTGTCTCCTGTCACACCCTGACGTGTCCCTCACCGCCACAAACAATCTGTGCAACATCAACCAATAGTCACAGAGTTAAATTGATCAAATAGGTGGAATCTGATATCAAATGTTTGTTACAGTCTGCGATTTGCTTTTGTTTCATCTGGTTTAATATAATCAACTATTACAAACGCCAGGAAAATCAATGCATTGTTTGTGTTGCCGTAAATGTGCATCAAATTGTTATCTACAGTCAAATGTCTTTCCTATTTATCTCAGTGGCATCAGCCTACTGATTCTATAATTATACACAACTCAAAAGTTTATTGGTCTGTGATAAATCTTTCCAATAAACATCTATCCTGACATCACATGGCAGAGACCATATCATAGTGGAGGATTATGTATTACCATCAGAGTCCAGCCACACACTGCATGATTAGTTGAGTAAGTCAGATATTGACATAGGCATGTGTCATTGGCTTGAATCAGTCAATTCACAGTTGAATCCGAGTCAAGTTCCGATAGAGTCACAAGTCACTGAATGAAATGTGTCACTTTAGTCAGACTTGATTCGAGTTTTTGCAACTTGGGTCAACAAATCATCTACTCATCTACCCAAGTAAATGAACACCAATATGAACAAAATTACCCTACCTTCGAAATGAACCTGAATTATCTCATTGTTCTAACTATGCTATAATACTACTACTACTAATAATAATAGTAATACTTCTATAGCAGATATATCCTTAAACCATCCATATTCAGAGGCACAACAAACAAAATCATTTGGCATAATCATAAACTTCTAAAAATTTATGGTGGAAAAGTAATTTCAAACAAATATGTTCTCAGATTTTTATGAAAGGTATAGTTTGAGAAGATTTAATTGTAATAGGGAGTTGATTCCAGGTTGTTGGTGCAGCTACAGAGAAAGCACGACTTTTCTAGTAACCCTAAAATAAACCATCGGTGCCGGCCAGCAGCCTCCGTGACAGACCTGTGTGCCTGGCAGGAGAAGTGTTCCTGTAGAGCTTCTCTCAGACTCATATTGAGGAAGGACACGTCCTGCCACGACTCATGGAAGCGCAACTGAAGCAGGGAACAGCAACTTATGGGACACTTGGGCATTGTATGGGGGGGAGGCAATAAGTCTCTTAATTTTAGTCATAACACCAAGCTAAGGAGCAATGTTATTATTATTAACATTATTGTAGGTAGGGAAAGGTCAAATATCTTTAAATGTTTGTCTTAATTCCAAGGTAAGGAGCAATTTAAAAAAAAAATCATGCTTGTGTGTGTGTGTGTGTGCATGGTGTGTGTGTGTGTGTGTGTGTGTGTGTGTGTGTGTGTGTGTGGTGGTGTGTGTGTGTGTGCATGGTGTGTGTGTGTGCATGGTGTGTGTGTGTGCTGTGTGTGCTGTGTGTGTGCGTGCGTGCGTGCGTGCGTGCGTGCGTGCGTGCGTGCGTGCGTGCGTGTGTATTTGTGTGGATCTGATGGGGTCAAAATAAAGTTTTATTCATAATTATTTATTATGTGTGCAAGACATTTTTCAGATAGGTAAAAGTAACCAGGTATGTTCATTTTCAAGGTAAAAGTATGTTCAGTCCTATCAGAAAATCAAGTTGGGGTGCAACAACTATTCACTGGATTTGTGGAAGAGGTTGCGTGTTTATTCTTATCGTAAAATCAAGTTAGTGTGCATGATTATTTACAATTTGAACGTGATGCAGGTGGAATCTTTCAAATTGCGAGCATTGTTCCTGCTTAATAAAATAACTAAACACACAAATTGGCAGGCAGTAAACCTTCGCCATGCATGTTGTAGTTATAAGAACGTAATAGTAAATGAAAAAATATAACCTCACTTTTGTAATCACGTGGAAAACGACTAAACCAAAGCTTTTGCTGACACATTAAACAAATGTTTATACCAACGAGAGAGAACATGAGACGACTGAAGATTGGTGACAAATTAGAGATTTGGAATGGGTCACCTCAGAAAGTCGGTTACGGGTGTAATTTCTTTAGTTTGAGGAGGTCAGAAGCTGTTTCATCTGCGGTGAACATCATTATTTTACACTTTGGACTTTCATGCCCCCTCACTTTGTTTGTGCTCACATGGAATATTATCTTTGACCCTGTCACATGACTACTCATGAATACCCAGGCACTATCTCACAATGACCTGTGTCAAAATTGACAAAGTGGGATCTGTGAAATGGGTACCAGGGCTGAGGCCAGATGACCATAATTTCATGGATGTTTTGAGATGACCCCTGACCTTTGACATGGTTTTACCTTCTCAAAGAGCGGTGTATAGAAATCGTACATTGCATCCCCGGCCTCCATCAAATATAAACTCTGAAAACACAATGTATATTCATGTCAGCTGGGCGTAGACCACACTATGAGGTTTTATAGTGCAGCAGAGGGATCTACCTCCCAGGTGAGTTCACACACCTGCATCTAAAGTTGTCACCTTCAACTAACATGTAAGTCTGCCAGTGACTGTGGCCTTGTACACCTGCCATGAGACTGATTCACCATTTGGTTTTGCTTCATCACTGAGCTCAGGACTCAAGGCAGTTTGCTGAGCACTATGGACATTTATCATAACAAATTTAATGTACCTGATAATGTCATGTACAGCGGAATCTAATATTAATGTCAACATCATGACTGAAAGAAGGTGCCTGGACAGCCAAGGTAGCCGCACTTGTAGGCCTAGTTTACCTACTGTGTTTTGATTTAAACCATCCTCACAAGCCAAACTGACCCTGACAAATCACCTATGAGAAGTGCCTCATTTAAACCATCTTCACTAGCCAAACACTAGCCCTGACAAATCCCCTGTGAGGAGTTCATGATTTTAGCCGAGTCAAACTAGTCTATTGTCATCGCCAATCACGACGTTTCACCCATGGGAGCAGCACCAATACCTTCCCAACCCAAATACGAATAAATCATTTCTGTGATTTCCAGTATAATGACCCGACCAATCACACGAGCAGCTGCAAGTTCTAAGTATTCAAATATTTACTTCTCCATATCAAATACTGCTTGTAACAAGAGCAGCATGTGGCTGAAATCACCCAAAATTATTACAAGACTGGAGGCCGACCACACTCTTTGTGGGGGAGGAGTTTTTGAAAGGGGTTTGCCAGGGATAGAGAAGACTGATGTAATCAGCCACAACCCCTGGCACACAATGATAATTTAAACAGCCATCTGACATAACAACAGAGCATACTGGTTACATCACCCCACTGGTGCAGCAAGAAAACACCCACCCTGACAGTGGCAAAGTACTCCATGAGTCCACACTTCTCCTTCAGAGTCTGCAGCAGTCTGTCGCTCATGGTCTTGTAGCAGTGGAGGACGTGGGGATACAGACACGTCTGTAGCAGCAGCTTGATGGGACTGAGCCGCGACCAGTCCAGGTCACCCAGTCTACTGCAAACACACACACACATAAGGCCTGGAACACATGACCCAGCACAGCAGACTGGCTGGTCCCTTGGTCAGATACTTAACATCAGAGCGAGGAATAATCAGAAGGATATCAAAAAGGTAAAAAAGGCAAAACAAAATAAATACAAACACGTTTTGCAGTTGGCACCATGTTCAATAAATTGTTATTGTGTTGTTATACTTAAAAAAAGCAGACAACCTCCCTGTAATACACAAGAGTAAACACAGACAACCTCCCTTTAATATACAGAGTAAACACAGACAACCTCTCTTTAATATACAGAGTAAACACAGACAAAATCCCTTTATTATACAGAGTAAACATCAGACAACCTCCCTTTAATATACAGAGTAAACGCAGACAACCTCCCTTTAATATACAGAGTAAACACAGACAACCTCCCTTTAATATACAGAGTAAACCCAGACAACCTCCCTTTAATACACAGAATAAACACAGACAACCTCTCTTTAATATACAGAGTAAACACAGACAACCTCCCTTTAATATACAGAGTAAACACAGACAACCTCCCTTTAATATACAGAGTAAACACAGACAACCTCCCTTTAATATACAGAATAAACACAGACAACCTCCCTTTAATAACAGATAAACAAGACAACCTCCCTTTAATAACAGAGTAAACACAGACAACCTCCCTTTAATATACAGAGTAAACACAGACAACCTCCCTTTAATACACAGAATAAACAGAGACAACCTCCCTTTAATATACAGAGTAAACACAGACAACCTCCCTTTAATATACAGAGTAAACACATACAACCTCACTTTAATACACAGAATAAACACAGACAACCTCCCTTTAATATACAGAGTAAACACAGACAACCTCCCTTTAATACACAGAGTAAACACAGACAACCTCCCTTTAATATACAGAGTAAACACAGACAACCTCTCTTTAATATACAGAGTATGCCCCCTTTAATATAGAGTAAACCCTGCACAACGCACCTGTTGACCTCTTCCTCGTCCCCCCTTGAGGTGGGGTCAGGTGAACGAGACCCAGTGATAAGCTGTGAGAAGTTCTCCGCCAGCAATGGGTCTCTCACTCCCTTCACTTGAAGCTGCCGCAAGACGTTGTCTGCGAATACAGGATCCGCCGTCCTGACCACTGGCTCCGTGGCGCCCCCTGTTGTCTCACTGTGTGTCGTATGATGACTGCCCAAGTGAGCTTGGAGAGATTCAATAAAGACCTCGTACAGCGTCCCTGTTGTCTCTGTACCTGTACGCAAGAGTAAGTAACGTCTCAATGTGTGCATGTTGTGTGTGTGTGTGTGTGTGTGTGTGTGTGTGTGTGTGTGTGTGTGTGTGTGTGTGTGTGTGTGTGTGTGTGTGTGTGTGTGTGTGTGTGTGTGTGTGTGTGTGTGTGTGTGTGTGTGTGTGTGTGTGTGTGTGTGTGTGTGTGTGTGTGTGTGTGTGTGTGTGTGTGTGTGTGTGTGTGTGTGTGTGTGTGTGTGTGTGTGTGTGTGTGTGCATGTGTACATGTGTGCATGCATGTGTGCGTGTGTCATGGTGTGTGTGCATGTAGTAGCCATGTACACATATGCATGTGCGTTGAATTACGATAAAAAAATTATATCAGGATACAGTTTGACTATTTTAAAGGTTGTTTTTTTCAAATGTTAAACTCACTGTAATGTATATTATAATGTTTTTACTAATCCTGTTGACATCATTATTTCATATTCTATGCCCACCGGGTCGTACATTTAATTACAAATGTGTTTATTATTCACTTACAACCGTGATAACATATCGAACAAATAACTCTGCATATACAGAGTGTCTAGTTTGTGCTCCATCTGAGCTATCCATATCAATCAATCAATCAATCAATCAATCAATCAATCAATCAATCAATCAATCAATCAATCAATCAATCAATCAATCAATCAATCAATCAATCAATCAATCAATCAATCAATCAATCAATCAATCAATCAATCAATCAATCAATCAATCAATCAATCAATCAATCAATCAATCAATCAATCAATCAATCAATCAATCAAGCAATCAAGCAAGCAATCAATCAATCAATCAATCAATCAATCAATCAATATGTTTATTTTCTAACACCAAACATAATACAGAACATAGTAGAAACAAACAGTATAACATTTTAGAAAAAGGGGTATACTGACAAAATTGATATTAGATTTCTATACCCCTATCACACCGTTTCATAAATTGTTCAATGTTGTAGCATAAATGCAATTGTAACTATTAATTAATCAATTATAACATAAGTTAATTTTGCTATAATGCTCAACAGTACAGTATTTAGTAATCACACTGTCGAAGTTCACAGCACAATTATTTGAGAGTAGCTCTCTGTGTATGTAACCGATTATAATCATACAAGTTATGCCTACATTTAATTACAAATGTGTTCATTATTCACTTATAATTTACAAATGTGTTCATTATTCACTTATAATTTACAAATGTGTTTATTATTCATTTATAATCGGAACATATAAACAAATTACTCCGCATATGCGCGAGGCTCGGTCATGAATATTTGGTTCAGTTCATGTCACAAGTTCACCGAGTTTAAAGTCAACAGTCACTGTGTCGTTCACATCACTCATACGTCAGCAAGCTCAAAGCGATTCACATAAACACACAATTATGTATGGGCTTATTGCACAGATAAAACCAAGTTATGCATTGATTTGCACGACAAAAGTAGCAGTCCTTATGCAAAATGGTAATGTTTTGATACTGCACATGTCAAATGCTAACAAGAATCCCTTCAAGAAATGGTACCTTTGTGATGACGTCCATTGCGTCATATTTATGTATCCAGGACGCTGCACAGTGCATGTCACAATCACTATTTTGCATGTTTCCTCTGTCACGCTTTGTCTTTTACACCAATGTTGATAAGTATATAAGTTAATTACTTAATTATGCAACTACTGCTGCATAGCATCACATAAATCTAACATTCCAAAATAAAGAAAACACTTTGGTGGCCAGAATTTAACGAAGTATACAAAGAAATACTATGGATGTGTTCAACATCAAATCAAGTAAAAATACCTTTATGTGTCCCTCATGAGGCAATTTTCTTGTGATGTTCGAGATAAACATTTAATAAATAAAATATGTTGTACAGTAAAAAAATTCTAAGATTTGTATATGATTAAAAATACACAGGTATAACCAATTGTTAGGAAATATCATTTACATATCACATCCATTTTCTGATGGTTTGATGTAGCTGTTGCTAAGCAACAGGTCGTTCAATGGCTAGATCAATTCCAAATCTTGACAGTTAAGATCCTTGCAGAGTGACAACAAAGCAACAAACCTTGGGGTTCCTGGAGGCCATCAAGATGCTGCAACATCTCTGCTGCCTTCCCCGCCCCGACCACCTGGCTCATGATGGGCAGAAGGAAGGAGGGTACACCCGCCACACTCCCCCCGTCACCCTCCTGATCATGTGACGAAGGTAACGTCCAATCAGACTTGTCGTGGACCTCCAGAGCTGCTTCCCAGAAGTTCTCGTCCCCCAGTTTCACATCAGCATTCCTATAAGCAGGGGTTTGTAAGTTTATATAGAGAAAGACGTCCACTCAGCTGAGATACCTGGCTAACGACAGTGGACGATATACTTGAATGAATGGCTGAATTCTTCCTAGAAAAGGTGAGATGACAATTGAGAGGACAGGCCAGCCACAGAGAGACACACGAGGCCCTTTGAATAGTTCTGAAGTGCAATCACTGAGATCAGCTGGCCTGCACCTTCTAAATGTTTCACATTGACACCTTGAATATTATGGACGTTGCACTTTCCCAGTGGTTGGATCAATACTGTGGAATGTGCTGCCCACTGCAGTGCGAAATGTTAAAACCGTGGATACAGTTAAGGAGCGTTAAAACACATCTTTTTAGAGCGGTCTTTGAGGCAATATTTTAACATCATATCCACTGTTGCTGGCAGTCTCTATATATTTATTATTATGTTACACCAAACGTACCATTCCCTGCCTGGGTGTTGAACTCTGAAAGCCAGCTGGATATTTCCACCACTGTACTAATGAGCTTCCTCTCTTATACTCATGCATTTGACACCACAAACCAACAAAATAGTGTCTCTAATTCAGTTTACCTACCTACGAACTATGAACTCTTGGCAGGGGTCATTCAGTTGCCCGGTGGTCACCCACTGGTCAATGATGTCCAGATATGGCTTGCATGACACCATCCAGATCGGGAAGAGAAAACTCACCTGAAGTAAACAAATCCCTGAGATAAAACATGTGTCAGTCACTGTGGTATAAATACTGTGTATATGCAAACAAGAAAATGTGTATACTTGGGGTACTCCCCTATGTCTGTCTGTGTGTCTGTCTGTCCTGCCTGCCTGCCTGTCTGTCTCTTTCGTCTCTCTCGTCTCTCTCGTTTCTCTCTCTCTCTCTCTCTCTCTCTCTCAGTCTCTCTTTGTTTATCTCTCAGTCTCTCTTTGTTTATCTCTCAGTCTCTCTTTGTTTATCTCTCTGTCTCTGTCTGTCTCTGTCTGTCTCTGTCTGTCTCTGTCTGTCTCTGTCTGTCTGTCTGTCTGTCTCTGTCTGTCTCTGTCTGTCTGTCTGTCTGTCTGCTCTGTCTTGTCTCTCTCTGTCTCTGTCTGTCTCTCTCTCTGTCTCTCTGTCTCTCTGTCTCTCTCTCTCTCTGTGTGTCTCTCCGTGTATCTCCGTGTCTCTCCCTCTCCGTCTCCCTCTCCCTCTCCCTCTCTGTCTCCCTCTCCGTCTCCCTCCCTCTCTGTCTCCCTCTCCATCTCCCTCCCTCTCGGTCTCCCTCCCTCTCGGTCTCCCTCCCTCTCGGTCTCCCTCCCTCTCCGTCTCCCTCCCTCTCCGTCTCCCTCCCTCTCCGTCTCCCTCCCTCTCCGTCTCCCTCCCTCTCCATCTCCCTACCTCTCCGTCTCCCTCCCTCTCCGTCTCTCTCCCTCTCCGTCTCTCTCCCTCTCCGTCTCTCTCCATCTCCGTCTCTCTCTCTCTCCGTCTCTCTCTCCATCTCTCTCTCTCTGTCTCTCTCTCTCCGTCTCTCCGTCTCTCCCCCTCTCTCTCTGTATCTCTGTATATTTATATATATATATATATATATAATTATGTGATTTGTTTAGGGCTGACCATATATCATAAATGGGGTAGTTTCGATGAAATGTTTAACAACAGTTTTAAATGTACCAATAATAAGTTCCACTTGGCATGTAACTGGGGGAGAACTAAGTAACAGTAAAAAAATTACACTGCGACATAATTAACTCCAAGTCTGGTTACCATAGCAACTGACTGGACATACTTGTGTGTTGTCTGTGCTGCCCAGGGCGTCACAACGCTGTAATGTTGTGTAGAGCTGTGACAGAAGAAACGACGCCTTGTGAGCGTTGCTGCTGGTTGCCTGGCAACAAGCCTCAATTCCGTTTCTGAAGACAATATCGAGGAAGTCCAGACGAACTAAGTGAGGCGAAAGTTTGCTGAGCAAACGTGACAATGTGGCTGTCTCCACTGCAAGTAATAAAAATAATGACTTCCTATGCACCAGTGTCTTTGAAAATCAAACAGTGGCAGAACAAAACCAAATGGTGACGCAGTCTCATTATTACATACAACACACACGTCGACAACAAATGGATGAAAGTGTCAGGAAACTATGAACAACAGCCAGCATGAAAAAGATAGGTTTTTAGGCACAGGCAAAACAAACTATACTTCCTGCTAATGTAATGACGGCTGGTACAGACTTGATGCAGCAACCGAAATAGCTCAAGTTGCAGCATTTGTCTTCACTCGAGGAATGAAAAAAGGAGTACAATGGGGAACCTACAGGATCGCCAGGGGGCACTGGTACGCAAGAGGGCAAAGGAAAGAAACATGTAAGGTCTACCATCTCCATCAGAAAAGGTCGCAACAATCAATCAGACAACAATATGGTTGGGTGTTAGTACAAGTGAAATGTTACTGTGGCAGACTGCAGACATCATGTACGTTGGCCCATAACCTGTCCTGACAAATGGTTGGCCCATAGCCTGCCATGACAAATGGTTGGCCCATAGCCTGCCATGACAAATGGTTGGCCCATAGCCTGCCATGACAATTGGTTGGCCCATAGCCTGCCATGACAAATGGTTGGCCCATAGCCTGCCATGACAAATGGTTGGCCCATAGCCTGCCATGACAAATGGTTGGCCCATAGCCTGCCATGATAAATGGTTGGCCCATAGCCTGCCATGACAAATGGTTGGCCCATAGCCTGCCATGACAATTGGTTGGCCCATAGCCTGCCATGACAAATGGTTGGCCCATAGCCTGCCATGACAATTGGTTGACCCATAGCCTGCCATGACAAATGGTTGGCCCATAGCCTGCCATGACAATTGGTTGGCCCATAGCCTGCCATGACAAATGGTTGGCCCATAGCCTGCCATGACAAATGCTCAAGATTGGTTGCTTCTAAGAACTGACTAACATCCCCAGGGGTCATACAGAAGCTGTAGATTGGGTTCGCATGGGTTGTCAATATAGCCATCCATGCAGCCAGGGCTGTCTGCCAGGTAAAACTATCCCTGGCTGAAATCACCCACAATTATATCTCACTAGCTACGTTACCCAGAGGTTTGAGGAAGAAAGGCTTTCACACTTTTGAAAATTGCCAACCACATTCTGAGTTTTGCAAATGGACCAGCCAGGGGTACTGTGTTGCCTATGATAACATAATCAGCAGCAGTGACCCTTGTGTGGGTGAAAATTAATGTAACTAAAACCCATGCTTACGTTAGCCATTTAATACATGTATCCACCATAACAAACGTGTACTGATAAATGACATACACAATCTAGCCAGAAATTTAAATTTACACCTTCTTTTCAGCGGTATTATTGTAATCGCCAACATCATGCTTCAACTATGGAGTGTCAACATTTTGTAAATACCTTGGGCGCAGATTTCCTTTTCCATGGAAACAAGTTCCCGCTTGAACTGACGTAAGACATGCGAAATAGCGATGCCGAATGCCTGGTAAGTCTGACAGGTGCCACCGGCTTCACCAGTAGTATTATTGTCATTCAAACTGTGTGCAGGTGATGATGAATTTGTTTCCATGGCAATAGCATCAACAAATTGGTTTAGCTTCCACACGACGTTGCCGTAGCGACCAAGGTCCTCCAGCACATTGAAAAGTGTTTTCTGAAAAGAGGAAAAAGCTGCATGTGCACGTAAAGGCACGGTATGTCTTCTCAAGTGGCACAATACAGACTCAACCCTGTTTGCACTGTAACAGCTCCGCCACAGAGGATGTACAAATCTGAAGAACTACTCCCACAATGGTGTATATTTAAAATGAATGTTGCATTATATACGTAACAATCCACCTGCCCAGTGCAACTTAGGTAGTATAATTTATTTCAAGTTTTCAACAGAGTGATACACTGGGATTATTGGGCCCTCAATTCAAACCATTGTTTTACAATATGAAAAAGAAAACTTTGAATTGCACTGCCGTGTGAATACTTAATTTTACTTCATATGCGATTAATGTGTTCTCATCCTTCAGACTATGACTCAGGTCTCATGACTGCTGCATGCACTCAGTACATGTACTGACAGTCTGAGTTATGATAGCAACTTAAATAATGTAGTTGAGGGATATAAATTAAATTGTAATACCCAACAAGTAGCTGCTACAGTAAAACAAATGTCTCATCCCCATATTCACATCACTGCTCATAGATGTGTATTGATACAGGTTTTAAAGGTCTTAGAGTATCTGAAATGAAACTTCACTCAGATGTATAAGTAAATACCCGACAACAGAGAATTGTGGTCACACATAAATGGAGTCTTTGTGTGGTAAATATGTCATAGCTGAATGCTTCATGCAGAAGACAAGATTGGTGATCAAGTGACGATGTCTGCTACACAGTAACAAGCAATGGCAGTCTGAGATTGCTATTAACAGAGATTAAAAATAGCTTTGTTTTACTTTGAAAAGCAGTGTTTATGAAGGTATGCTACACAAATCTATCCATTTTTTATTACCTTTTAGCTGTGTCATAATTACTCCTATTGGTAATAAACATTATGTAGAATCATTGTTTAAACATGTTAAATTATAAGACAAGATATCAGCCCTAAATTGGCCAATCACAACACTACGAAATTAACTCACATCGGTCAAGTGACACAGCTGAATGTCTCTGTTCACAACAAAGTGACCAGTCTGCCAGGAGTAGACGAATGACTGACTGACTCCCATCAACATCCTGCAACAGTCAAACAGTCAACATCATGCTCAAGTAATCCTGGGCCTGTCATTCTCACACCTCAGGGCTGTTTGCCCCACAAAACTAGCCTTGGCTAGTGCCGTAGGTGAAGTGCTAAAGTTAGCCAAGTCAAAGTAATTCTTGACTTTGCCAGTTGTGACTGCTACAGCTGTGAGAACAACACAAATACCCACACCAATTTGAAGATGGATACACAACTGGAGTGAATCCCAATATAATGACCTGCTCACATCCTAAATATTGCATCATGGTTCACTTAAATGTGTGTGTATTATGTCACCTGATCTGGTTTGAAGCAATTTCATTGGTTGAGTTTAAATTCAGAGTTTTGTAAAAGTGGCCGAGTCTGATAGTCAGCAGCAGCGACCCGTGGCACGTGAGTGTGGGGGCCTGTGTTAATAACTCTTATGAGCATATAAGCTGAAGGTTGCTCTTGAAAAATCGATAATCGTTATTCAGTGATCTTTATGTTGAAGCTGGACAACACCAACACCAGGTAGAGCCACTGGGACATATGTGATGGTGTCTCATGGAAATAATGCTCCTTAAATGACCACAATGTTTACATACGAGTATTACTTAGCTATTTATTCAGTGATCTATTTCATACTATTTATGAGTTATAATTTCACTTATTCAGATTGTATATTCCATTTATATTTTAAATAATCTACTTTGCTATATGAATTAGAATATCTTAGTGACACTTTAATCAGTCAATATATTAAACACACGTGTGTATATATATATATTTTATTTTATTATTATTAAGTTTATAGGCCATTTACAGTTTTATTATATTACTTTATTTTATAAGTTTACCAGATATTCTAATTAGTAACAATTATAGTACAGGGTTGTATATAGTTATGCTTTCATATATAGTGTTGATAATATACATTAATTAATTGTTTTATTAGTCGTAATGTTCTTAATCTATTGTTCAGCCGCTACAGATGCCAGAGGATAAAAATTATTATTATTATTTATTATTATTACATTATTTAGTCGACTCACCACAAGACCTCTCGCTGTATCTGGTACTCTGTCAACTGAGCCTTGTCACGTGTCACATACATCACACTGCTGTCCACCAGGTGCTTCTCCCTGCAATCAATTCTCAGTGTCAAATGATCTGTCACACAGGTAGACTCTGTTTGTTCTTTCTTACACACAATGTCTCCGGTCACAGAGAGCAACAGAGATTTATCAGAACTGCATCTAGCGGGTGTCTGGATTATCCCAGACATCATCTGATTTACATCATTCTCGATTCCCTTTGTCAACCACTGTGTTCACAAAGAAGTACTGTTGTGATGATGGGAAAATTTGCGACTGTAAATCACAACATTGAAATCTTGTGTTCTTATCCTATAATGTTATGCCTAATCTTGCACCAGTTCATGTGATACATTCTGACCACAGTAATACATAATGCACATAAGTAAGTAATTGTAACACTTCTAAAGTGCCTATATACATGAAAATTCAAGCGACAAACATAATCGTTGGCGTAGTCATCAAGAGGAACAGGCATGAGTTGTCACTGTAACATGGAGCCACCAACCTTTTTGGTGGAAAACCAGTTTCAACCAAATATGTTTTGAGATTTTACGAAAGGTGGCTACACTTTCAGAAAATTTAACTGTATGGAGTTGATTCCAGACTATTGGTGACACTACTGTCTAACAATATTCAGCTTAGTTGTAGTTTTAGGATACATATTTTTACATTTTTTCTATTCAGGTTTATGTTGAAAAAGGCACACAACTTTAGGATGCCATGATTTGTACTCAGAATAGCAGTATAATAGGCCCTATGACTACATGCTCCGTCTGAGTGAAGAACAAGACGCTATAGCAGGCAATTCCATGTCAGTATTCAGTGTCAGAAATGTGGTCAATATTGTGTTAGCCACGAACAGAATTCCACATGGCACCTATCAATAAATCATCAGGCTCATGCAACAACTATTTCTTTCTACACAAAACTTCTTTTAAATCTCAACTGTCAGTTGTTTTTTGTGATTTACTCAAACACTATGTTGCCCTCACAGCCTAACACTGACATGTCCGTGGAATTATCCAACAGGATAAATGGGAAATGTCACATACCACAGCCGTGTCAGACTCGACGCGTCATCACAGCCCGACACTGACATGTCAGTGAGCCGACGCCGTGTCCCACCAGCCCAGTAGAGTGGAGCAATTCTGCTGGACACCTCGGTCATCTTCTCATCCAGCAGACTCTCTGGCGTGTTGACCACTCCACTGTCACGGTCACTCACTGGGGTCGTTTCCATGGAAACCATCGCTAATGAGGGTGTAGTAAAGGTCGTCTTCATGGTGAGGTCACTGCTTGGTTGTTCACCGTCTTCGTCTTCCTCGTATGCATGTGGTTCCTCATTGAGGTCACTGTCTTCATCAGCTGACCAGTCCTACAGAAGTTGTCAAGTGCACAAAATAGACATTATGTGAGCAATAAATAACTGAGTCCAGATAATGTTTTCTATTTTTGAGTCTAATCAATCAGTTGGTAAAAGTACACCTGTGGTTGTGTGAGGTAAGTTGTAGTTCTTGAGACACCTCTGTGAATACATTCATCAGGTCTAAAAACGTATATCATCAAATCTGTCTCTGCTCCTTAGTGTCCAGCAGCTTCATCCATCCATCCGTCAACGACTCGCACATTGTTTACGATTATGAGATTGTCTACCCCTTGGTTTTGTCGCGTCACTGAGCATGATCTTCGAGGATATTGGCGCATAAGAAATAATTAGTATTATTATAAATTTAGAAAATTACTAAACAATGCAACTTTCTTATGATCAGCATGTTAGAGGAGGCAAGGCACTCCTGAGAAACACTTTTAAAATAAAATAAAAACACAATTGTCTGTGATATAACCATTGTCTTTTTTTTTTTAAATATACCTTCAAATTTGGCATAAAATCGCAAACATATTACTTTTATGTGTAGATGTATTTGAAACACCACACAACAAATAAAAGCTGAAAGTTTACAGTACTCTGCAAACAGTTGGAAAAATCGTGCAAAATCACTGCCATACTAAAGATGTGATGTCATTTAAAACAAAGTGTTGCCACTGATTCCCTGGTATATCCCTGCCTTAAGTCAAGACGTTTAGTTCATTATTCAATCAAATAGACATTTCCTTGGGGGATTCCTTCCTTCATGCACTTTCCAAAAGGTTACATTTGACATAGCCTCTCAAGACTTATGCGTCCAATGCAATGCCTGTGAACATGATGCTGATTAGGTATGACAGGCGAACTCACAATCATTATCATTGTATGTGACATGTTTATTTTTAGATTGCTTCAAGCAGAGCACTAAATGTTGCATGTCATGGCGATCATTCCTGGTCCTATTTTATACTCATGGTCCACTAAACTACTTGTATCTAAATTTGCAGCCATCTTTCAGTTGCAGTTTGGCAATTATGTCAACAATAAAGTAAATAAAATTCACCATTATAAGGGGAGCAGGTAGCCAGACATGCTATAAAGAGTGCATGTGATTGGTGAGTGGCCAGACATGCAATGAGAGAGCGCATCTGATTGGCTCACATATTCGAGTGACAACATCGAGCAATCGTGTTCATTACTAGTTCACCATCTAGTGAATCATGTTACAGGCTGGTTCAATACCAGGTTTTGTTCGATACCGATCGATACCTGAATTGTGTTCGATACTCGATACTTATGTTGTAAGTCTAATATTCACATAGAACACAGTTCCCAGTAGAAGAACAGTATGCAACAGTGCTGGTTCGATACCAGAATTCTTCGATATCGATCGATCGATGTATTGCTGGTTCGATACCAGAATTCTTCGATATCAATCGATACCAGGTTTTTATCCGATACTCAAAATTTACATTGTAAGTCTAATTCAGTACAGTAGAGATCTCCACAGAAACATACTATCCACTTAGACTAATGGGACTGAAACACTAAAAAAATTCACTTGTAGGGAAATACCGGGGGTATGTGATAATTTTATAGTCATGGAGACAATGATTAATGTTCAATTTTCAATTTTTTAAAGTAAACAAACAAGAGTTGTAACTGTTTCAATATAATTGATTACTGCTGTAAAAGTAAAAAGTAATTGTACTATAATATTAAAACAATAAAGACAACTGCTATAAGATACCTCATGGCAAATAAATTAATTAATTGCACTGAATTAATTTAAATTAATAACAGTACTTCATCCCAACTGTTTGCAAATACACTATACAGCAGCTTAATATCAAGTCAACATGTCTCCTAAAGTTACCATCAACAAGTAATGCTGAAACATTGTTAAACATATACTAGTGTATCACTTATAATAGTGCCAGCACAGCTGGACATTTGCTGTTGTAACTGTTTTATTAATTAATTGTTTTTGTAAAGATAATTGTGATTTAACATCAAAACTGTTTAGATGATTACAATGAAATAACACTAATTAATAATAGAAAAAAATATTAATTAAAATTACAATTGTACTTCCCAGTTCACACCAATATTTGACGTTTCGGCAAATTTGATGTATTTCCCCCGCTATCTTTGGGGCGCTTCTGGCATAGCAGACACTTTTTGTTGAAAAACTGCAAAATTGGCGATGAACGTTGTAACATGCTGTCGTTCGTCTTGGTTGAGTCGTATACGGCTATTGGTGGCGCCACCAAACAGCAAAACAGCGCCACCAAATGGAATCCGGATAAACAAAGCTTGCGCATCGCACTCGAATAATTATTAATTAATTAATAATATTATTATTAAACTTGTTTCATAAATACTACTGCGTGCAATGAACACTCTATAAAAATACTATACGATGTGTGTTTTTATACACATAGCCGTAAGTAAAGTAGGGAGACAGATGCCATGGTAGTGCCACCAAACGAGAGTCACGAACCTTGATATGGATAACCAAGGCTAAACGAAATCCGACCTAGGCTAAAATCGTGCACAGTTATTATACAGACTATCTATACAATAAAGTTTTAGAAAACAATTCACATTTGATGCTATATTATTTTTTAAACAACACCGCCTATGTCAAGTTAAGCAGTGGAGCGCTGTTGTGCTAGCTCCCGTAAACAACAACGTCATCGACAACGATGTTGCGCCTTTGCATCAACGTCGTCAAATGGACTTGATCTCGAAGTATCGAAAGTACTGAAAGTATCGAATGTATCGAACAGTGGGCGTTCGATACCAAAAATATCGAAGTATCACGATACCACTCAATATCGGTATTGAACTTTCGCAAGTATCACAATACTTCGATATATCGAATATCGAACCAGCACTTACTGCCATATTGTTTTTGCAAAATATTCTATAATTCTTTCGTTGATGTATCACCATTATTGTGACACTGTTCAAGAACATTCAGTAAATTGAATGAAATACAAGAACAGTCCATGAAAAATTCAAATTCAGGAACATTCAAGACTTTCAGCAACCCGTGACAGCCTGACCCCAGCAATCTCCGGCTACGCATACGCTTGAAATACCATAATAAATACATACATGGCTATGTCGGGCATTTCGCCGATATATTGACATAGAAATATAAAATTATGTCATCAAAGCGATACATAACAAAAACAGCCTGCCGGGTCCGCGGCGGGAAAGCCGCAACAACAATCAGTAGGTTTTCCACAAGCTCCACGCTTTCTCCGTGCTGACAGTATGAATGGGAACGTAAATTTCTGACGCACAGCGTAGTAAAATCGACCTTATTTTGTCATCTACTACAGTGGAACCCCTCATTTAAGACCGCCCCCCAAATCAGATTGGGGCAGTCTTAAAAGAGTGGTGGTCTCTCGTGAGGGGTTTGCAACATTCAACACTAGGGGGCGCTTACAGCGACTAACATCAACACTAGGGGGCGCTTACAACCACTAAATAGTAAAATACACAAAATAAAAAGTAGAAAATAAAAAATGAGATAACATATTAACAACAACAAAATTATTTATTCTGTTTATTTTATGTGTGACACGTTTCAGTATAAGTTTAATTTCGAATCGTTTTTTTCTAAATAATATCTGATAAAAGTATCCTCATTTTGAATCGTTTTTTAATTATGTCTAATAAAAAGTATTCTCATTTAATTTATTTAAAATTTGGTCTGAGGGGCTAAAAAGTGCTGCCACCTCACGGCGTCTGAGTAAACGCACCGCGGTCGCCATTTTGTTGTTCTTTCCAGCGCCGCAAAACGATCTTTTACTTTCTGATCTAATCATGAAAACGACCTCTTACAGCCGCTAAACTTCCTCTCTAATAACTCATATTACATATACATAAGCCAGGTCATAAAATTAAATCATTTAAATTGCTGTGAAGAATAAAATTAATAAATCTAAATCGTGCTAACCTAAAGTCGACATCGCCTAGGCCGTAGTCGTGGCGTTACGTCGATATATTATCGCGGTGTCGCTAAATCTGGATTCCGGTTTTATCCTGAACTAACCTAAAACTTAGCCTACGTTTCTCAACTTTAATCATACACAAGTTTCTAAACTTTACTCATACACAATATGGATATTTAATCACAGAGTTAGCGTAGCCACCGACGGTGACCATGTCCGCCATGAATGATGTCTTGCTGGCGAGTTCTTGCGCGAGTTTGTTTCGTGAATTTGATTTGTTTCAATAATGTAAGTGATTTAATTTTATAACATAGTGTGTGTTTATGAATATATAAGATATGTAAGGAAAGTCTAGCGGCTGTTAGATGTCGTTTTCATAATTCGGTCAGAAAGTAAAAGATCGCCAAAATGAATGGTCGTCATCAGGCGATGTATTGTTTTTATGCCATTACGCGCGTCCGTGCGCATTAGTCATGCGTTTAATGAGAGTTCATTGCGATATTTAGGTTAATAAATGTGCTGCCAACCTATCGGATGGTCGTTCGTCAGGGGTAAAATTCAAATTGCCATGGTCGTTGGTCGTGTCTGCCGGGTGGTCGTTGGTGAGGGAACGTTTATACAGCGTAGACATTCCGTCAATGAAAAAACGGTCCTAAAAAGCGGGTGGTCGTAAATGGGGGTGGTCGTTCGTGAGGGGTTCCACTGTATAACGACATGCAGCTTTCAAATGGTACGCATAGTAAGCTGTGTCCTGATTTGCAGTTCCTAGCTAATCAAAATGCGGCTTACTTTTAAAAGGATGATGGTTGTGAATGCAATCCAGGCCAGGAGTTTTTGTTATCAATATATGACCAGTTTTGCCCCCCCCATATTAAAAAATCAAAAACTTCAGATTTGGACGAATCACAGAAATGGCCAAATTGGGTTCAGGAACAGCGGAATTCCACGGTTCCGTGGAAGAATCTCACACCTATGATACAAAATAATATAATTAGATTCACAGAGTTCTTGATGAAGGCTGCTGAAGACAATCAAACTGTAGACGTGAGTCAAATTATTTTAGTTGTGCCATGAAAAGTTTGCCTTGTTTATCCATGAAAATAGTTTCTGAATGCGGCTGATGTCATTTCAACACAATAACGCCCTATGCATCTGAACAGATCGTAAAGGAAAATGAGCTGATGGGGTGGAGCAGTTTCTTACATGAAAGAAAACAAGACCCTGCTACACTGTGTAGACATGAACAGATGTGTTACCAGAGAGTTTGTAAAGACGCCCCTGTGTGTTGTGTAGTCACTGTCAAGGAGGTAGCTCGCCCAGTCAAAGGTATCCTCCTCCTCCTCCTCTGTGAAGCACAACATCAGTTGAAGTAAAATCAGTGCCACCCACTCAAGGACAGGCAGTGACATCTCATTGGACATTTAATGACACAGTTTGTGAAGCTGTAGATTTGACTGCTGTTTTAGATACTGTTCATCATAGGTATGTAGTTTAGTAACCAAAAGAAAGTCCACAAACTATCCGTACTTCAATCAAATGTTTTATCCCTATTCTTTCCATTATTTTTTCACTATAGACAAACAACTAAACCAGACATTAAATACAAATATAATTACAGTACATACATAAGTCTGTAGCTTTGCCTGCCTACTGCCCGACATACATAACAACGTAAACAAAGTTGGAATTAATGGAAGTTTTTACAATAACATCGCCATGTAATCATTACACAACATGGTTACACATCTGTTCTTTTTACATTTCTTCAGCACTAATGCGAATTATTATACAAGTTTGATCGGGATTCTACTTAGGCACTAGTACAAAACACCTATTACACTGAACCAACAAACTGCCCACCTTGGGGTGGTTCCACTTGCGTGTCAGTCACCCCTTCCCTTGTGGGTGAGTTGGCGAGGAGAAGGAGAAGGGACAACACGGCATAGTGGGCATCTGTCTGGAGGCAGACACAAGCACCGGATGAGACAAGTTGCAGGCCATCTCATCACGTTTCATGGAGGCGGTAGATATAACACAGATACGGGTTCAATCAATCAACCATGATTTGTTATTTCTTCAAAAACCTCAAGAATCTTGAGCAAGAAAAGTTAGATGTGTAGGCATATATTAATTAGCCATAACGGATAGGACAAAATACACCACAATTATTATGAATACAATACATACTACGCCACATGGCTGTGTAATGACAAAACAAAGATGATGAATGATTATTGATGAATCTACAATACAATAATGATGATCATGAACACATTATATGTACAAAACAGTAATGATTACAAAAATATGATAAAAGAGTACTGAAGACAAGCTCGGAACAAAACAGTTATGAACATATGATAAAACTGTATTGAAGATGACCTCAGGACAAAACAGTTATGAACATATGATAAAACTGTATTGAAGATGACCTCAGGACAAAACAGTTATGAACATATGATAAAACTGTATTGAAGATGAACTCAGGACAAAACAGTTATGAACATATGATAAAACTGTATTGAAGATGACCTCAGGACAAAACAGTTATGAACATATGATAAAACTGTATTGAAGATGACCTCAGGACAAAACAGTTATGAACATATGATAAAACTGTATTGAAGATGACCTCAGGACAAAACAGTTATGAACATATGATAAAACTGTATTGAAGATGACCTCAGGACAAAAAACAGTTATGAACATATGATAAAACTGTATTGAAGATGACCTCAGGACAAAACAGTTATGAACATATGATAAAACTGTATTGAAGATGACCTCAGGACAAAACAGTTATGAACATATGATAAAACTGTATTGAAGATGACCTCAGGACAAAACAGTTATGAACATATGATAAAACTGTATTGAAGATGACCTCAGGACAAAACAGTTATGAACATATGATAAAACTGTATTGAAGATGACCTCAGGACAAAACAGTTATGAACATATGATAAAACTGTATTGAAGATGACCTCAGGACAAAACAGTTATGAACATATGATAAAACTGTATTGAAGATGACCTCAGGACAAAACAGTTATGAACATATGATAAAACTGTATTGAAGATGACCTCAGAACAAAACAGTTATGAACATATGATAAAACTGTATTGAAGATGACCTCAGGACAAAAAACAGTTATGAACATATAATAAAACTGTATTGAAGATGACCTCAGGACAAAACAGTTATGAACATATGATAAAACTGTATTGAAGATGACCTCAGGACAAAACAGTTATGAACATATGATAAAACTGTATTGAAGATGAACTCAAGACAAAACAGTTATGAACATATGATAAAACTGTATTGAAGATGACCTCAGGACAAAAAACAGTTATGAACATATGATAAAACTGTATTGAAGATGAACTCAGGACAAAACAGTTATGAACATATGATAAAACTGTATTGAAGATGACCTCAGGACAAAACAGTTATGAACATATGATAAAACTGTATTGAAGATGACCTCAGGACAAAACAGTTATGAACATATGATAAAACTGTATTGAAGATGACCTCAGGACAAAACAGTTATGAACATATGATAAAACTGTATTGAAGATGACCTCAGGACAAAACAGTTATGAACATATGATAAAACTGTATTGAAGATGACCTCAGGACAAAACAGTTATGAACATATGATAAAACTGTATTGAAGATGACCTCAGAACAAAACAGTTATGAACATATGATAAAACTGTATTGAAGATGACCTCAGAACAAAACAGTTATGAACATATGATAAAACTGTATTGAAGATGACCTCAGGACAAAACAGTTATGAACATATGATAAAACTGTATTGAAGATGACCTCAAGACAAAACAGTTATGAACATATGATAAAACTGTATTGAAGATGACCTCAGAACAAAACAGTTATGAACATATGATAAAACTGTATTGAAGATGACCTCAGAACAAAACAGTTATGAACATATGATAAAACTGTATTGAAGATGACCTCAGGACAAAACAGTTATGAACATATGATAAAACAGTATTGAAGATGAACTCAGGACAAAACTTATGAAACAACAACAGGTATGTAAAAATAAAACCTTTAATTTATAGGTAAAAAAATTACATAAAGTAAAAATATGTTTTTACTTTTTAGTGAAACCTACATGCCCATCATCAGAACCTCCAAAGTCTGCTGTTGCCAGGAACGTATCTGTAAGGGACTGGAAGTTATTTGCAGCTGCTTCATTGGAGTGAATCAGGAACTTCATGTGCACGCTGAAACAAAAATATTACATACAAAGTCACACTCAGTTTGGATAGTAGCCTGTAATGATACATACATATAGAAGTCATACAGGCTACACGAAACAAGAATATGGTTTAACAGCAATAATCTCAGTGAATGTGACACATGCATGTAACCTACCCTTCAATGTCCCTTTTTGTCTTGTGACTGTTGACGTCCAGGAATCTGTGGTACTTGAAGTTGGACATTGCATACTGAAGGCACCGGTCAAAGTTTTCTTCATCTTCCTAAACATTGGCAGTAAATATAATCAATTAGATGGTAATTGTTACCATTTGGAACCTTTTTTGTAATGCTTATGAAAAAGGATATAACACATCCACGCTCGCATCAATAAATATGCATACTCTTTCTACCTGAGTCATAAGAGCATGGAACCTACCCCCCACCAGAAGTCATAAGCATACCAACATTACACCCATTCCAACAAACCCTCAGTACCGTCCACCTTGTTGCTCCAGACAATTAGATACAGAGACTGTTTTTAATCTGCACAAATTACTACACTTGTTTACACAGTTACTTGTATGCTACTATGCTTCAGGTTTTTTTCCTTCTTCTAAATTCACTTTCATGTTCATGCCCCCTTAGCACTGCACAGCACACTGCACAACTCCTATGTTAGCCACAAAAGGGGCTGTGTGGAGTTCACATACCAAAGGACATGATCCCATATCATTTTATTCAATTCATGGTGGCATCATATGACATGTATGGTAGCATAGATAGTAATCATCATCATCATCGTGTACATATAACATGCACAAGCTCCGGCTTGTGCATGTTATATGTCTCTGTCTAATCATTCCTTTTTGGCACGATTGCATAGCCAGATCTTGGTTCATCTTCGGTTATTTTAAAGAAGCTACGGGTGTTTGACCCAGTGTATGCTGATTCTGTTTTTGAAGGTATTCAGTGAAAGGCTGGTTATAATGACTATTGTATTCGGGTAGGGAGTTCCAGTCAGCGATGATTCTAGAACTGAATGAGTGTTTTCTTAGCTGAGTGTTTGCTCTTTTCTTGAACATTTTTGCCGTGTCCTCTGGTGTTCAGCACTAGGGGGTTTGGTCCATATGGTCAATTTGTTGATTTATCTTATAAACTTGGATCATGTTGCCTCTGTGTCATCTGTGGTGGAATGATGGTAGGTTTAATGCTTTCACACTGTCTTCATATGGCTTGTCTTTCAGGGAGGGTACTAGCTTTGTAGCGCGGCATTGGACTGGACTTTTCTATTTCTTTACAGTCTCTTTTTGTGTGAGGTGCCCAGATAACATTTCCGTATTCGAGGTCAGGGCGGACCATTGTCTTGAACAATATTGGAACTGTTGTTACATCTAGGCAAGTAATTTTTTTTTTAGTACAAGCATCCATGTTGATTTATTGATGGCACTTTTAACATAGGGTTGAAATGTCGTCCTGGTCTATTTGGATACCAAGATCTTTTTCTATTTCAGTGGATGTTCGTAGTGTATTGTAGATGCTGGTTCTGATCTTATTTCCAAGGTGAAGGATTTTGTACTTTGCTTCGTTGATTTATGGGTAATCTTACTGGCCTAATATATTAGGGCCTTTTCAAAATGGTTTTACCACCTTTTTTCGATAAGTATGTGTTCGGAATGTTATTCTACATATCTTCCGGTACAAAGAAGGCAGATATTATTTTTTAATTGTGTTTTATATCAATTTAATGTTGTTGAGTCACTGTAAATAAGCCAATGTCACAGGGCATGAACAGTTAGAGCATCCCAGACACATCAGGACCATAAAGACGATGTGTTGCCATTTGCAGATATGTCTCCAAACATTTAAATAGTTAATTTGTTATTCTGTATAATGCAGATTTATTTGTTTTAAGTATAAATTGATAAAATATTGCTGACTGTTTTATTATTTCAACTTCGTCATGCACACGCAAGACATATCGCTTTGCAGTTCTCATGCCCTGTGACATAGGCTTGTTTATGTCGACTTGATGGCATTAACTTGATCTAAAATATAATTAAAAAATACTAGTTTATTCATTTGTACTGGAAGTGACATAGAAAGACATTCTGAACACATATACATCGAAAAAACGTGGCAAAACAGTTTTGAAAAGGTCCTAATAATTAAGGCCAGTTAACTGGAAGATTACCGATTGATGGACTTGTCCAATAATGCCATGCTTCCAGCTTTCTTAGAAGTATGTGGTGGGGGACCGAGTCAAACGTGTAATTTACCAGTGTATGACGACATCACGGTATGTTACAACAATTGGTGTTATTTATCTTGTGCATGCAACGCGTCCCTGACTCCGAGCGAGCGATAATCAATCGAGGGGACTATCAAACGTCTGCAAAACCATATAGCTCCACTTTACCCATCTTTTAATACATCATTAAAATACAATATCGAACTTGAGCGTATTCTCTGGTACCTTAAATTCTGTAAGAGTCTTAATTAATTCTTTACAGTCTTTTTCAAATCCATATTTTGATCGCGCCATTTCTGCCGCTCCTGGCGAAGTAAAATCTCGTGTAGTCACATCTGTAAATACGAAAGTAAGAAATAATAAATGTCATCGTGATAAAATTAGTATGTCTTGCTTCATCTTGTAATTGGTTGTTATTTAAAAACAAAATGTATAATCAATGTCCTGACATATTTGTGTAATTGAGTTCGCATTACTTTCTAAATTTAGTTCAGTTCTCGTTTGGTGACCAGCTCTCGCGATTTGCTTCATTGGGCGCAACGAGCTCCTGGAAACAAATTGGTAAGCTTAGAAATGTGTAATAAAATGCAACCCATGAGCATCGATAGTTTACACAATTGTGCTAGCATATAGTACACACATTGATGATCAATTGAGCTTGTTGGTTTTTGAAAACAATGTCTTATTTCGTTACACTGATACACTTTGCCGTGATAACAAAAGCCGGCTATGTCATGACTCATTTGCATAGAAGTGTAAACACGAGAGCTGCCGTTTTGTTGTGGCGTGGCGCGTCGCATCTTGTTTACGTCTAAATAATATGCGCATAACTTGGTGCTGTCAAAAGGCGTAGCCTAGAACAATTGGATATATTTAATGCGTTTGATTTTGAAGCGTTCCACCATGAAAGCACAATATGTGTGTTTTCGTAGGCCAAAACTTGTGGATTACAAGACCTGTAACTGTAAGCTAATTGTTATTTCAATGTTCAGCTAAATATGACATGAGGCCGAGTCGTATTTTTAGGCTATGCCTATGGGCTATAGCCTATGCTATGATTAAGTCAGATCAATCATCACTATATGCACAGACTAGTAGATAGTAACTATAGAGACTATATTTATGTTTCTGAAATCAAACCAAGGTAGGCTGTGCATAGGCATATAGTGTGTGTTAGTCCATTTTATTGTCAGTGTCACTGTGTATATAGTAACTATATAATGTTAAGTGATAACTACTGTTTATTTCAACTTGATTCAAATACATTCATTATAAGCTTTTATCTGTTTATGTATGTTACTCCACTGAATTAAGATAATAACCTGGTAGAAATAGACAAGAGCTCAATGCATGCAGCATCCAGTGTAGGAGTAAATTAACATGCATATGCAATATACATGTTTTGTGTATATTTTAACATTTGTACATCACTTGACACAAATTACCTGACAATAATGAGATACTAAAGCATGAAAGACAACCAATTTATATTAATGATCAAAGTATACTCATTTCAATTATTTTAGCATTCAGCATTTTTCTTCTATTTTTCTAGTGGAATTGGTCTGTTGTGATTGATTTGATATTTATATTATGTACTTATAGCTCCCAACATATACCTGAGAACCAACTTCCTGTTTTTAATATTTTATGATGTCCAGATGTCAGATCAGTTGGTACATGCGTCTGATGGTAATATTGTATGTTTTTTTCTAGTCAGTTATATGCTAATGCATTCACTGAATTACATAACTCAATGTTACCTAACTGACAACTAGTTTAGTTTAGATGTTGGATATACCTAATTATTTTGTCTCGGTTAAGAGGTTAGTTTAATGAAACAAACATACCCAAAGTCCCAAGCCATATACCATTGCATGTACATATTGTGAGCACTGTTTTTAAAACTGTCTTAAAATTATCATATTCATTTGATCTGGCCTGGTAATGTATCAATTGTGATATGTATTATATATCAAGATGGATAATTAAATAACTTACCAGTTATCAGAAGTATTTGTTTTGCATCTGGCTGAGTTATGTTAATTGGTTTGTAAAATAAATCAAAATTTTCATAAAATGATATATATAAAATTATATACTGTCAGCTGTTATTTTCATCGCATTGCAGTTATTCTTATCACAAAACAGCACATATTTACCCGATGCATGTTCTGTTGACAGGTTGCTATGACAACATGGAGGTGAGAGAACCCTGTTTCTGCTGTCAGCCTCCACCATTGCCAACGCGCTCACAGAGTGTCGCCCTTGACTCAGCGCTCAACGAGCTGGGCATGCTCAGTACGGTCACCGACAGTAGACGGCAGTTTCTGCTGGAGACGAGACGACGCGACCGCTCACACAGCGAACCAAGCCAGGATGCTTTATCATGTGTAACCCCACTAAACAGCCCCGTTAAGGGCGGCTATCAGATAGTGCAGCTAAACACAAGTTATGTCGTTGGCGTTTCGCGAAAAGTAACAACAGATGGGAATTCGGCAATGAAGGATCCCCAGTGCGACCACTATGCGGCATGCGAGTTTCTTAATTTCGGCGAGCACTACTTTCAGGAGGCAACCAAATACGAGGCACGGACAAACAGACTGGCCCGTATAAAGTTTGCACGCTCATCGCGCCGATTCAAGAAGCCATACGAGGTTCCGTGGCACAATCATATGGATGCGCACTGCCACCTGGCGGGCACTACACAAACTCGCCCGGCATCATCGTCGAACCTTGTGGGTTTGAGCGGTGAGAAGCCGTATATGGTTGCCAGTGGCAGCGGTTCGAACCCCAGCACACCGGAGAAGACGCCAGGGGCCACCATGTTGTGTATGCCACCAATCGCAGCTACTGTCACACGGTCAAAGTCACTTGATGAACTGGACTTCGCACAGCTGCGGTTGAACAGCGAGAAGGAGAACTGCAGCTTCGTTCTTGAACGGAAGGAGATTGAGCGGATGTCGCAGAACTTTCTACACCTGCAAGTGAACGAGTGACGGTCGATGGTGTGTGATGGTTGTGTTTGACTGTCTATATACCAGTTGCGCTGTTTGACGTGTAGATACCCGTGTTCCCTCCACCAAACTATTGGTGCAGTCAGTATTTGTGTTGTTGACTGGTCAGGTGCTGGTTGGGTCGATGGCTCACGAGAGCACACATATTGCACAAACGCCTGTCTCGTTGCAAATGGTTCACTACAAGTTGTAATCTTGCCATGTTGGCGCAATGTTAAAGTGAAATGCCTCCAGCCAACGTGCCGAACCCAGGACTATGGCGCAAAAACACAGTACGAGGCACTTACTTGTCTTGTCTTGTGGTGGAAAAAAGATGGTGCAAAAATCACAGGTAGTGATGCATGTTTACCAGCTCTCGTCCAACAGCGGTGTGATGTTTTGTGACATTTGTCATGGCATGGTTCAGCCACATTCCTCGAGTGTATACTAATTACAAGTTAGAAAAGAATAAAAACAGTTTTTGGCAAACGTGAATATTTGTCTGATTACTTTAATATTGCAGTGTAAGATGTAGCAGGTGTAGCTGTGTACTGAGGCCCATGTAACATTGAACTGGTATTTTTATATGGTTTTGAAAAACCAGTATTCCATACATACATGTTACATGTTTCCTGCAAATAGCATGGGAAATGACCCTAGAAAAAAACAGCGTACCATACACCGTAAGCAATATAAGCAATACATGCAAATGGAACACGGCTCTAGCAGTAGTTATCACTTTCTTAGTTCCCCACAACAGTTCAGCCAGAATGCATTAAAAAATAAACTATCATCTCAGACCCGCATCCACACAATGGATTGTCCGAGATGTGTCATTAGGTGTACTGTGTATGTGATCTGTCTCAGCAAAGTGGTCTTAAGTTGCACAGTTGTGAAATAGTGTTGTTCATCCTTTAGATGCCACAGATTTATAAACTTAAAAATAATACCTCATTTGTTGAAATATCTGCTGTAGATTTTGATCCACAGTATATTGCTAAAGTTTAAAGAAACTTCCAAGTGGCATGTTGCAAATAGGTTTTAAAATGTTTGATTGTGTGAAGAAGAAAAGTCCCCATAGCTACCATATTTTTTTCTATAAATTTTAATTCTTTTTGGATTATTCGTCAAGGGAAATAAATCCGACCCAATTTGCTATGGTAGACCACATGTTGCTTTATTCCGATCTTGAGATGAGTAGGAGGCAGTCATAACATTCCACATGCATCCAACAGTGTTTAGTATCCTGGTCATGTCATTTCAATATTCATGTAGGTATCAATGCTTTCACCCTTCTCTGACAGGTTGTGTCCATTATAAATGATAATGCTTGGTGCGTTTGGTTGGAACTTGTTAGGAGAGGCAACATCAGCAGTAGCCAACACAAATTACACTCGGCTCATGTTTTGTTTCCTAATATTGTAAAATGTGTTGGCTACAGTACACCGAGTACACCAAAACAGTGTTTACACAGACCGAATTGCAACCCAGTGAGGTCGTTTTATCCTGTCTTAAGTGACCAGAGCATCAGCATGGACAACAAACAACACTAACCCTGACTGGTTCACTCAAGTTTATTCACATGTACCCCATCAGACTCGGGGTCATAAAACAACAAACGAAACTCAGAATAATAGTAATAAAAACAATTGCAATGTTAACAAAATTGTTACAATGCTAGTACTACTAACTATTGTATTAGTAAATGTTAAATCAAAATTGTAAAATGTTAAAAAATATACATTTCATTAGTCATAGCACAATATGTTCTCCAAATAACACTCTCTGGGTAACCGCTAGTGGAATGCTCTATAAATGATATGATTGTTAAGTTTTACCATATAAATCATGGTGGCAAAGATATGTTTTGAGTACTACATTACAAAACATTACACACAAATGTAGACTTGTCTAATGCATTGTATATATTCATTATCCATACAATATGTATATATACATACAATTGTATATATACATTATCATTACAACACAGTAAATAAAACATGTATTTTGCATATCAGAATAACATCTGTCAACAAACACTTAACAACATTATTTCAGTAAAACACAACAACATATTTTCCAGCTATTATAAGCCCTCTCAGAAATACAAGAAATGTAAAACCTTGAGCATCTGACCGCGTAAGGCTTATTGTTTCTAAACATGTAATGATATATTTAGACGGCAAGGTAAAGGAAATCTAAGTAAATATACTTCTTGATATTAATTGATATATACCTTTTCTGTATTCATGATTATATTATGGCACACACACACATACTGAATGGTTGATTGTAATTTTAAATGTGAACTGCCACAAAAATTAGGTTATTAAGCTGCAAAATGGAGTTCTGTAACCTTTTTGATTCCGCAAATTATGAGTATAAAATTATACATAACTTGTAGAAATATATTAGGCTTTTTTTAGTTTTAAACTAAGCAAACTTTAAAAAAGTGACATTCTGAGAAAACTAAGCTTGAATGTGAGCTATGTGTACAATCAGTTGCAACCATATATTTATGCTAGGATATTTTTTTGGGATAATTGGTTGGGACAATGGACATTGAAAGTGCATTGGGTGAAAAATAGGCCAGTGCAATTTACTATCTGGCTCACTGTGGCTTGTCACATTTTGTTAATGTTAATGTTAACGATTATCTAATATATTTACATGATTACCATAACCGGTATACAATTAGTAACACAATAGTAAGTAACAACACAGTATGTATATAATTTTATAACATCCAACACTCAGAATATTGTTTGTGTATAACTAACACTAACTATCAGGCAGTTCTCCGTCCTTGGAGTTGCCATTGTCTCGTCATAAATTGTCTCCTTATTAAGAAACACATCAACATACTGTACATGTAGTCTGTTTTCGCCATACACGGACACACAATGAAATGTTACTGGCTTGTTACATAAAATCATAACTTTAGTGATCACCCAAAATGTAAAGCAACTTAGCAAGTCACCAGTCTAACTCAAGTTGTCAGTGAAGGGTGTTTGAGTTGGCAGTAATTTCCAATGTTCATTACAGTGTGTACATCCATATGATACACACTCACTTTCCTGGCGTGCCAGAGACCACTGAGAATTACACTTGTGCAGGTACCATTTAGCATATCACCTTGCTAAATTCCTGAGGTTTAAACTGGTTGTATTTATTCATGTAATAACCTTAATACACATAACTACTTGGCTGGCTGCTTGGCACATGCTTTGTTCTCACAGTGGCACAGCCTAGCTCAATGGAGTCAGTTACTATACAAAAAGCACAACTGATTCAGCTAACTTCCATATGTTGTGTAGATATCTGACAGGGTTACTGTTGTCAACTGCCATCATTGGCTTATGAGAATGACAATGAGTAAACTCAAAACTATCCCCAAAACTCTTCATCTCCTTAAACTTGTGACCTTCCACTGAGCAACTAAATCAGAGAACAATTTCACTCTGATAAAGAGCTCTTAAGGAAAATTCATCATTAAACAAAATCCATTGTTAAATTACATCATTATGTTCAACTGCTGTGTTATCAAGGACACTATTTCTATCAAACACACCAGTGACGATGTTCCGCTGGTGCATCGTGGTGGCTACAGTTCAGATATTTAAGATCACTCTTAAGGATCAAAATTGATCTTAAAGTGCAAAATCAGGTTTAAGAGCTCTTAACAACACTAGTGAACATGAAGTCTAGCATCTTACATTTATTTATTATTCTAGTACATTTGAATATTATTTAAATCTTGAGTTTACATGTGCATGAAACTGAACTTGCTAGTCTCAGATATGTGTAAGCCAGTCAACACACTTTTGTAATAACAATTGTATAGTACATATTAATTCATGATTTATGTACACAATTACACATATCTGGTAGTTTTATTATGACTGTCCATGTGCAAGAATGAGCTAGTACCACACTTAGGGTATCCAGGGCTGTATAACATTTAGTAGAACATTTTGTTTTATTGATCAAGATATGGTCAAGGAGTTCATATGTCCGAGTAGAACTGAGATTGGGAATGGTCAATTTATGGATGGAAAAGACACCGTAATGAATTTTTACCCTACAACTCCTATAAATGTTTTCACTTCTTGGTGAAGCAATGCAATTCTTATGCTTACCCTGTGAAAGTAGATCTCTATCACAATATCTTACATAAGACACACATTTTGGAGGCTACCCCTGTAATGATGCTACCATTACAATAATGTCTAATTCATATTGAATTTACCCTCTTTACTTTTGGCCATTTGTTCACCATGAAACGACCCCTAATTGTCACAAGCACTTTGGAGATGGCCCCTAAAGGCCACTGGTCAGTCTGCATCTTCTGTCTTCACCCATTTGCCAATGGACGACTTCAGTGCGTTGATCCACCTGTAATGGTCACACAACCTTTTCAGATATACACACAACTCAGACATTGTTGACCTTAACATAAACAATTTCTGAGACCTAAAAGTGGTGTGCTATTACTACAGGTGTGCACTGCAAGACTAGTTTATTTAGCACCATCTCACAAAACCATAAACATATTATATGGGCTTTGTCCATACACATTATTTACATTATCTAAATTTATGTTTGAACTATTTGTACAATGTTTACCCGATGCCTTTCACCACAACATAAAGTATATATATATAATATATATATATATATATATATATATATATATATATATATATATATATACATATAATTATATATATACATATAATTATATAATACATATATTATATACATATATATATACATATATATATATATATATATACATGTATATATATATACATGTTTATACACATATATATATATATATATATATATATATATATATATATATATATGACATTATTAAATATGCGCATTTTGACACATTATGACATTACATTTATAACAAACATACAAATTGTTTGTATTGCAATGATTAGTATTGTCTCAGTTGTCTTTGAAGAAATATAAATGGAATAATTGGACAGAAACAAACTGTTAAACTTTTAAACAATAATTAGACACGCAAGTCAAAATGTATTAGTTGTGTAGTAAGGAATCTTGTTTTAATATAATAATTAGACATGTTATTTTATAGCACAAGCAGACAAACAAATGGTCACTTGGGTTTGCTATAAAATAAAATTTCAAAATTTTGAGCTTCACTATGTTGTGGTAGAACACATGTAACGCTACACTGGTGCCATCTAATGAGTGCATGACACATTACTATATTATAATGACCAATGGTAAACATGTGTTTTACTTTGTGAACTACCAACATCACCCCTAATCAATCAAAACAAAAGACAAAGCTGCAACAAAATTTTTATAAGAAATTCCCTGTACACCATACTGGGAAGGCATGAAAAGGAACTATAACTTGCAAGAACATGTTTACTTGTTAATTGCTTAATTTTACACTACAATGAATTTATTTATCTCTGTGGGTGGCCCTCACACTAGCGGCTTTTTAGCTAGTGAGTTGCCCCATTGCTGTAGACTACGATTGTTAAATAAGTATCACAAATGTTTCTGTTTGTTTACTGTGGAATAAATTGTTCCAACTCCAAACCTACCTAGCATAGTCAGTTTGGTTTTCCGCAAAGAAGTGGAAAGTTCTCAAGGTGGTTTCTGGGGCGAGTAGAGTGAAGCCAAATTTCTTGCCTTGCTGTGACGTCTCCAGAACATAGTAGCCATGTAGGTGGACAATACCTGTGCGACAAATGTGAGACATCTCAAACGGACGAATATTTCACAACTGGTCAAAAATAAATGCGATTTCTTGATCTAGAAAATTCAGTGTGAAAACATTTTGCTTGTATGACACTGTGTAATATATGTAGTATATAAAACTGCCCATGTCCAAGACTTCACCTGTTTACCAGGATTAGGGAGCATTGCTGGACTGTCTGCAAGATATTTATGGAAACTGGAGGGACATCATTACAGCACACTTTAATATAACTTAGTGCTTACTGAGAAATGTTCAATACACCTGTGCATAACTTTTTGAAATTTTACCAACAAATGATCATTAATATGATAGCAAAACTTAGGTAATAATTTGTTTAAAATCTCTGGACACAGCACGACGTCCAAAAAGGTTCGTAAGAGTTTTTTTTAATATTCTGGTACATTTGGCCCAGTCCATTTTTTCATTCATTGTAAAATCCGTTGTAACCATTTATATCTCTCTTGTACTGAGCTACATCAATCTGTGTCCATCATCCTTGTACAAGCTGGTGGGCCACATGGCCATTACTCATGCGTGTATGATGGTAAAATTTTATTAATCATTTTAGTAACATTACTGGCCAGCTCTTACTTGTAGTGCATTCTAAACACATAACAATATTTTGTTTTTACAAATGTATTATAAAAATTGCCAAAGTTACTCAAAATTATTATGCAATAGTAACCATAGAGAAGGGATGGGAGAAGGGGGGGAAGTAACAAGGGAGGGATTTAACAAGGGACGAATGAATGAATGAAAGTTTATTTAACAACAACAACAACACAGGAATATACAACATATTATGGGAAAATAATACAATACATAATGGTAAAGACAATACAATATAATACAATTCCATGATTGGTGAATCGCTGCTGCTGTTAAAGAGACATAGCAGAAGTCATATGACTTGTAAGGGGTTATGCCCTTTTCAACTAAAATGCATAGTAGTTGTAACAAGAGTTACAAGATTGAATACAAAGCAATAGTAATGGTATTTTTTATCATTGTGTTAACTGTTCATAAATACAAAGAAAGTAATGTCGACTTTAATCTTTTCTTAAATTGGGAGAGAGGAAAGAAGAGAGGGAAGTAACAAGGGAGAGAGGAAAGAAGGGATGTAGGTAACAAGGGAGGGAGGAAAGAAGGGATGTAGGTAACAAGGGAGGGAGGAAAGAAGGGAGGGAGGTAACAAGGGAGAGAGGAAAGACAGGATGTAGGTAACACGGGAGGGAGGAAAGAAGGGAGGGAGGTAACAAGGGAGAGAGGAAAGAAGGGATGTAGGTAACAAGGGAGGGAGGAAAGAAGGGAGGGAGGTAACAAGGGAGAGAGGAAAGACAGGATGTAGGTAACACGGGAGGGAGGAAAGAAGGGAGGGAGGTAACAAGGGAGAGAGGAAAGAAGGGATGTAGGTAACAAGGGAGGGAGGTAACAAGGGAGAGAGGAAAGACAGGATGTAGGTAACACGGGAGGGAGGAAAGAAGGGAGGGAGGTAACAAGGGAGAGAGGAAAGAAGGGATGTAGGTAACAAGGGAGAGAGGAAAGAAGGGATGTAGGTAACAAGGGAGGGAGGAAAGACAGGATGTAGGTAACACGGGAGGGAGGAAAGAAGGGAGGGAGGTAACAAGGGAGGGAGGAAAGAATGGATGGAGATAAAAGGGAGGAAGGAAAGAATGGATGGAGATAAAAGGGAGGAAGGAAAGAACGGAGGGAGATAACAAGGGAGGAGGGAAGAAGGATGGGAGGTAAAAAGGGAGGAAAGAAAGAAGGGAGGGAGGTAACAAGGGAGGAAGAAAAGAAGGGAGGGAGGTAACAAGGGAGGATGGAAATAAGGATGGGAGGTAACAAGGGAGGAAGGAAAGAAGGGAGGGAGGTAACAAGGGAGGAAGGAAAGAATGGATGGAGATAAAAGGGAGGAAGGAAAGAAGGGAGGGAGGTAACAAGGGAGGGAGGAAAGAATGGATGGAGATAAAAGGGAGGAAGGAAAGAAGGGAGGGAGGTAACAAGGGAGGAAGGAAAGAAGGGAGGGAGATAACAAGGGAGGACGGAAAGAAGGATGGGAGGTAACAAGGGAGGAAGGAAAGAAGGGAGAGAGGTAACAAGGGAGGAAGGAAAGAAGGGTGGGAGGTAACAAGGGAGAGGAAAGAAAGGAGGGAGGTAGCAAGGGAGAGGAAAGAAAGGAGGGAGGTAACAAGGGAGAGGAAAGAAAGGAGGGAGGTAACAAGGGAGAGGAAAGAAAGGATGGAGGTAACAAGGGAGAGGAAAGAAAGGAGGGAGGTAGCAAGGGAGAGGAAAGAAAGGAGGGAGGTAACAAGGGACAGGAAAGAAAGGAGGGAGGTAACAAGGGAGAGGAAAGAAAGGAGGGAGGTAACAAGGGAGAGGAAAGAAAGGAGGGAGGTAGCAAGGGAGAGGAAAGAAAGGATGGAGGTAACAAGGGAGAGGAAAGAAAGGAGGGAGGTAACAAGGGAGAAGGAAAGAAAGGAGGGAGGTAACAAGGGAGAGGAAAGAAAGGAGGGAGGTAACAAGGGAGAGGAAAGAAAGGAGGGAGGTAACAAGGGAGAGGAAAGAAAGGAGGGAGGTAACAAGGGAGAGGAAAGAAAGGAGGGAGGTAACAAGGGACAGGAAAGAAAGGAGGGAGGTAGCAAGGGAGAGGAAAGAAAGGATGGAGGTAACAAGGGAGAGGAAAGAAAGGAGGGAGGTAGCAAGGGAGAGGAAAGAAAGGAGGGAGGTAACAAGGGAGAGGAAAGAAAGGAGGGAGGTAACAAGGGAGAGGAAAGAAAGGAGGGAGGTAACAAGGGAGAGGAAAGAAAGGAGGGAGGTAGCAAGGGAGAGGAAAGAAAGGAGGGAGGTAACAAGGGAGAGGAAAGAAAGGAGGGAGGTAGCAAGGGAGAGGAAAGAAGGGGGAGGTAACAAGGGAGAGGAAAGAAAGGAGGGAGGTAGCAAGGGAGAGGAAAGAAAGGAGGGAGGTAACAAGGGAGAGGAAAGAAAGGAGGGAGGTAAAGGGAGAGGAAAGAAAGGAGGGAGGTAGCAAGGGAGAGGAAAGAAAGGAGGGAGGTAACAAGGGAGAGGAAAGAAAGGAGGGAGGTAACAAGGGAGAGGAAAGAAAGGAGGGAGGTAGTAAGGGAGAGGAAAGAAAGGAGGGAGGTAACAAGGGAGAGGAAAGAAAGGAGGGAGGTAACAAGGGAGAGGAAAGAAAGGAGGGAGGTAACAAGGGAGAGGAAAGAAAGGAGGGAGGTAGCAAGGGAGAGGAAAGAAAGGAGGGAGGTAGTAAGGGAGAGGAAAGAAAGGAGGGAGGTAGTAAGGGAGAGGAAAGAAAGGAGGGAGGTAACAAGGGAGAGGAAAGAAAGGAGGGAGGTAACAAGGGAGAGGAAAGAAAGGAGGGAGGTAACAAGGGAGAGGAAAGAAAGGAGGGAGGTAACAAGGGAGAGGAAAGAAAGGAGGGAGGTACAAGGGAGAGGAAAGAAAGGAGGGAGGTAACAAGGGAGAGGAAAGAAAGGAGGGAGGTAACAAGGGAGAGGAAAGAAGGGGGAGGTAACAAGGGAGAGGAAAGAAGGAGGGAGGTAACAAGGGAGAGGAAAGAAAGGAGGGAGGTAACAAGGGAGAGGAAAGAAGGGGGAGGTAACAAGGGAGAGGAAAGAAAGGAGGGAGGTAACAAGGGAGAGGAAAGAAAGGAGGGAGGTAGTAAGGGAGAGGAAAGAAGGGGGGAGGTAACAAGGGAGAGGAAAGAAAGGAGGGAGGTAGCAAGGGAGAAGAAAGAAGGGGGGAGGTAACCAGGGAGGGGGAGCAAGAACCCACCTTGTGCGGTATGTGAGTTGACGTCAATGAAGTAGTAGAGGCACGCATCTTTGAGCACACAGTAGCGCCTCTTCCAATTCTTCACCCTACCCCCAAGCTTGGTGAGGAAGCCATGACACTCAGGGTCTTTGATGGAGAGAGCTGACAGACCCACATTGTGGGCACTCACATCCAACCATGTGTCCTTCTATAACACATCATCACACCAAGTCACACCTTGGGTTAACATCCATATGTCTATTCTGTAATATCTCACTCTCTCTCCATGCATCTCCTTCCCTGCCTCCCTATTTCTTTGTCTGTCTCTCCGTTTGTTTGTGTCTCTGTCTGTGTCTCTATCTGTCTGTCTCTGTCTCTCTGTGTGTGTCTCTGCCTGCCTGCCCGAATGCCGCCCCCCCCGCATGCCCCCCTCCCCCCTCCCACACAATTGTCACATCTAGTCGCAGACCATTCTGACATGATTTAGTACCACTTGTTCCTTTTTGCCATAGAATATCGATTGTTTAATAAAATGACAAAAAGTGAGTACCCGGTAAGTTGCACTAAGTCACCAAACTCTGTTTAAAACCTGGAGTACGAACCATTCATATAAGTAAATATATACTAAACAAACATGTTTTGTCCGATATCACGAAAGGACCTTGTTGTCACTTGCATCCTTTTGGTATTGTACGACAGAGCAGTCGCTGCACTCACCTTGGTGGTTGTGGTTGCCATGTTTGCGAGAACACCAGCCCATCTACAACGAAACACATGAGATACAACTAACGGACGGTTGTTCTCACAGTCCCTGGCTACAACCTTAAATTACATTTTATAGTCCAATCCAGGCAGAAATGAACTAATCTGCAGCTTACAATGTACTCCTGATGACAATTAAAAATATGACTTGCACAACACAGGCAATGGTGAACTGACTCAATCCATGTTGATTTTCTGACACAACAGTAGTATTTGATAATACTGATGAGAAATCATTACTAACTAAAATCAATGTGCTAGCATTTTCCTCCTAAATGCCTAGCATCTTGGTTGACAACTTTCATGGTTTCATCTGCAACCACTTGAATGAAAAACATGTTGTATCCATCTATGGTTTATGGTTCTAACCACCAATAGATAAAGATAGACAAAGATATGTGAGCTTCGTACGACTATCCAGAACCATGTACCAGTATATATCCACCGATCCATTGATTCGGGACAATTCATGTATTAAAACCAGGGTGTAAGCTCCTAGGTTTTATTATGCTTCACTTAACATTATTTTCTTATGTTTAGTTACTTTAATAAGCCCAGAATGATGCTCACAATTTGAAAGATTCTGCCCGCAACATGTTCAAATGGTAAATAAAACGTCCAGTTTCAAAACATAAAACACAGTGCCAAGGCAAGCAGAGTTAACTGCAATACCCTTTACCCTTTGGTGTTTTGCTTTCCCACGTTCTAGACAACACGCTTCCTGTTATAAATTATTGCTCTGCGAATTCTGGCACAGGAGCTGGCACCCTCCTGTAAACTAGCAACAATTGTAGGAAACATGCGCAGCTCTGGAAAAAACTCCAAAATACTTCAGGTATGCAAAGTATGGGAAATGTCTTCTCACCCATGTTAATTTACCATCATCTGGAAGAGGGTTTACTAGTTACTATAATAGTTACCATAATAGGATTCTGCCCCCCGGGTGTGAACACACATTACCTGTTCATGTCTCTGCTGGAGTCTGCCTGGAAGTAGTATGACCGTTGTCCATACTTGAACAGTTTGAAAGTGTGTTCTCGGTTGACTTCAGGGGCCCTGGCCACTGTGTAGCCGGACAACACAATCGCCCCGACTGGTTCCTTGTCCTGGGAGGTGACAGGTTTTTTTAGAACAGCCATCACAAGATAGGGTTATTAAAACTCACCCACAAATAACAAGTGTTCACTGGCTCATCTCATGTCATTTAGATGAAATCATCAATCTTTCAAATCAATTTGTAATTTTGTAAAACATTTTACAATATATTAGTGAATCTTTCCAATTAATCTGTAATTTTACAAAACAGTATACTATAGAAAGGTGACAATGTTCATGTTTTGTGCATATGTGTTACCATATCTCAGTGCCACGCCCAGTTTATTATTTTTCCCCACAAGATTTTTATTATATTGAGAAATCAATCATGATTGAAACATATACATGCAAACTGCCACATAGGAAGGAAGCAATAAAATAGCATTCCTTCCTCTCCTCTTTCATTCTCACCAGAAACGCCGTTTTTTGGTATTCCAAATTGTTGCTGAAGACATTCCATGCTTTGTATTGACACAGTTTCTACGTAAATATTTAGTTTTACCTTTTTCCCATCTAAGCGTCCAAAACTTTTTTTTAGATTGGCCTGATGGATGGACGTGGACCTACCCGGTCAGTCTTGTAGTAATGATGGATGGACTTGGACCTACCCGGTCAGTCTTGTAGTAATGATGGATGGACGTGGACCTACCCGGTCAGTCTTGTAGTAATGATGGATGGATGTGGACCTATCCGGTCAGTCTTGTAGCAATGATGGATGGACGTGGACCTACCCGGTCAGTCTTGTAGTAATGATGGATGGACGTGGACCTACCCGGTCAGTCTTGTAGTAATGATGGATGGACGTGGACCTACCTGGTCAGTCTTGTAGTAATGATGGATGGACGTGGACCTACCTGGTCAGTCTTGTAGTAATGATGGGTGGACGTGGACCTACCTGGTCAGTCTTGTAGTAATGATGGATGGACGTGGACCTACCCGGTCAGTCTTGTAGTAATGATGGATGGACGTGGACCTACCTGGTCAGTCTTGTAGTAATGATGGGTGGACGTGGACCTACCTGGTCAGTCTTGTAGTAATGATGGATGGACGTGGACCTACCTGGTCAGTCTTGTAGTAATGATGGATGGACGTGGACCTACCTGGTCAGTCTTGTAGTAATGATGGATGGACGTGGACCTACCCGGTCAGTCTTGTAGTAATGATGGGTGGACGTGGACCTACCCGGTCAGTCTTGTAGTAATGATGGATGGATGTGGACCTACCTGGTCAGTCTTGTAGTAATGATGGATGGAAGTGGACCTACCTGGTCAGTCTTGTAGTAATGATGGATGGACGTGGACCTACCCGGTCAGTCTTGTAGTAATGATGGATGGACGTGGACCTACCTGGTCAGTCTTGTAGTAATGATGGGTGGACGTGGACCTACCCGGTCAGTCTTGTAGTAATGATGGATGGATGTGGACCTACCTGGTCAGTCTTGTAGTAATGATGGATGGAAGTGGACCTACCTGGTCAGTCTTGTAGTAATGATGGATGGACGTGGACCTACCTGGTCAGTCTTGTAGTAATGATGGATGGAAGTGGACCTACCTGGTCAGTCTTGTAGTAATGATGGATGGACGTGGACATACCTGGTCAGTCTTGTAGTAATGATGGATGGACGTGGACCTACCTGGTCAGTCTTGTAGTAATGATGGATGGACGTGGACCTACCCGGTCAGTCTTGTAGTAATGATGGGTGGACGTGGACCTACCCCGGTCAGTCTTGTAGTAATGATGAGTGGACGTGGACCTACCTGGTCAGTCTTGTAGTAATGATGGGTGGACGTGGACCTACCCGGTCAGTCTTGTAGTAATGATGGGTGGACGTGGACCTACCTGGTCAGTCTTGTAGTAATGATGGATGGACGTGGACCTACCCGGTCAGTCTTGTAGTAATGATGGATGGACGTGGACCTACCCGGTCAGTCTTGTAGTAATGATGGATGGACGTGGACCTACCTGGTCAGTCTTGTAGTAATGATGGATGGACGTGGACCTACCCGGTCAGTCTTGTAGTAATGATGGATGGACGTGGACCTACCCCGGTCAGTCTTGTAGTAATGATGGATGGACGTGGACCTACCCGGTCAGTCTTGTAGTAATGATGGATGGACGTGGACCTACCCGGTCAGTCTTGTAGTAATGATGGGTGGACGTGGACCTACCCGGTCAGTCTTGTAGTAATGATGGATGGACGTGGACCTACCCGGTCAGTCTTGTAGTAATGATGGTGGACGTGGACCTACCTGGTCAGTCTTGTAGTAATGATGGATGGACGTGGACCTACCCGGTCAGTCTTGTAGTAATGATGGATGGACGTGGACCTACCCGGTCAGTCTTGTAGTAATGATGGATGGACGTGGACCTACCCGGTCAGTCTTGTAGTAATGATGGATGGACGTGGACCTACCCGGTCAGTCTTGTAGTAATGATGGATGGACGTGGACCTACCCGGTCAGTCTTGTAGTAATGATGGATGGACGTGGACCTACCCGGTCAGTCTTGTAGTAATGATGGATGGACGTGGACCTACCCGGTCAGTCTTGTAGTAATGATGGATGGACGTGGACCTACCTGGTCAGTCTTGTAGTAATGATGGATGGACGTGGACCTACCCGGTCAGTCTTGTAGTAATGATGGGTGGACTGACCTACCTGGTACTTGTAGTAATGATGGATGGACGTGGACCTACCTGGTCAGTCTTGTAGTAATGATGGATGGACGTGGACCTACCCGGTCAGTCTTGTAGTAATGATGGATGGACGTGGACCTACCCGGTCAGTCTTGTAGTAATGATGGATGGACGTGGACCTACCCGGTCAGTCTTGTAGTAATGATGGATGGACGTGGACCTACCCGGTCAGTCTTGTAGTAATGATGGGTGGACGTGGACCTACCGGTCAGTCTTGTAGTAATGATGGATGGACGTGGACCTACCGGTCAGTCTTGTAGTAATGATGAGTGGACGTGGACCTACCTCGGTCAGTCTTGTAGTAATGATGGATGGACGTGGACCTACCCGGTCAGTCTTGTAGTAATGATGGATGGACGTGGACCTACGACCCGGTCAGTCTTGAAGTAATGATGGATGGACGTGGACCTACCCGGTCAGTCTTGTAGTAATGATGGATGGACGTGGACCTACCCGGTCAGTCTTGTAGTAATGATGGATGGACGTGGACCTACCGGTCAGTCTTGTAGTAATGATGGATGGACGTGGACCTACCCGGTCAGTCTTGTAGTAATGATGGATGGACGTGGACCTACCCGGTCAGTCTTGTAGTAATGACGGATGGACGTGGACCTACCCGGTCAGTCTTGTAGTAATGATGGGTGGACGTGGACCTACCCGGTCAGTCTTGTAGTAATGATGGATGGACGTGGACCTACCTGGTCAGTCTTGTAGTAATGATGGATGGACGTGGACCTACCTGGTCAGTCTTGTAGTAATGATGGGTGGATGTGGACCTACCTGGTCAGTCTTGTAGTAATGATGGGTGGACGTGGACCTACCCGGTCAGTCTTGTAGTAATGATGGGTGGACGTGGACCTACCTGGTCAGTCTTGTAGTAATGATGGGTGGACGTGGACCTACCTGGTCAGTCTTGTAGTAATGATGGGTGGACGTGGACCTACCTGGTCAGTCTTGTAGTAATGATGGGTGGACGTGGACCTACCTGGTCAGTCTTGTAGTAATAGAGACAGTGGTCAGCCTTCAAGTCAAACCAGCGTTTCTTCCAGTTCTTAAACACCCCTTTGCCCCCCTGCTTCATCATGTAGCCGCAGCAAACGGTGCGGTCAAAGGGCAGGGACTCCTGTCTGACCCCAAGGGTCACTTTGTCAGGACCTGTCAGCACAAGACCATAAGCAAATGCTGACATCCATGTTTGTTAGGTGTTGCTCTTACAACCTGTTGGCTGACAGCAATATTGTTGTTTAGCAAAATATTTTGTTATTTATAAAACAGAAACAGAGGTTGCAAAACATATCAAATGAAAAACAAGTGTAAAATTGGTCCAAGTGGCCCTGAAGTTCTTTGGACTGTGTAGTGAGTTGGCAATTGTGAATGAAATGTGTTTTAGTGAATCCTAGTCACTGCCTAGTCTCTTCAAAATAAAATTTCCTCTGGTTATGGATTGACAAGAAACACAGCCATGTTGTGTAAATGCAGCAGACAATATCAATAAAGTGTATGAGTTTGCACTCTATAGTTGTCTAGAATATTAAGTTTCTACCTTTATCAATTGTCACTTATATATGCCAATATATCTCTAATCAGAAGACACCAAAGTGGTCTATGTCCTGAGAGGATCTAAAGGTTGGCAGAAACAGGCAAAATGTCAACATTTTGCTTTTTTGGGAGGCCCTAAGATGCCTTTGCCAAAGATAGTGAACTACACATTTCTTGTGTAGAAAGAAAATACCCTCAGAATGGTCAGATACATCTATGCAAGATTAGAGGAAATTTTCAGAACAGTTTTTGAATAAAATAAGAAAACTAAAAAATTACCAGACAAACTGTTTAGGCCCTAAATGAGACTAAAGGGGGGTTTAAAATATGGCAATCAAAGTGAAAATTCTTCTGCATAGTGACAGTAATTTAGGAAACATCTGTGGAAAATATGAACTATAGATCTTCAATGGTTTCTGAGATCTGACAACTAACAACAGATGGCACACAGCAGACAAAAAATTATGCCATAAGTGCCTTGGACCTTTGGACCAAAATGGGCCATGAAGCCCTCAAATCCTTTGGACTGTATTGTGATTTTGGTGAATCATAGTGGCATTACAACATGGACTGTCAGTACAGATTGTGGCACTACAATGAGAAATGCCTGTGCACAATCAAGAAAGCTTTTTACTATCCAGATAAACTAAATCCGGCAATATGCATTTACATTGCTCTGGCTATATCTGGACACACACTCTATGGACAGCAAACATCTGTCAATTGTCACAGATACTTGTGTAACTTTGCAAAACAAAATTATTTACAAATGTTATCAATAATGTTACTGCTATTACTAATTATCAATTATGTTATGTTATGTAGTTATGACAATTTAAAAAAAACATTTCAGGTAATCTACACTATTAACATTCAGGTTACCCTCTACACTGGAAATTGATCATCTTAAAGTGGAAACTGTTTGCAACTTTTCAGTGTAACATGGATAAACTGTGTTGTTGACATCCAGTAGCCACTATTAATAGATTAGTGACATGTCAGACACCTGCAATCAGACTCCATAGAGCAGGTGAATACACATACCCTGGAATATACAAGTCAGCAAATACACAACTCAAGCTAGGCAAGAGCAAGCAAATGTGAAAATTTAGCTTTTGTGAGAGCCCCGGAGGTGCCCTTAGAAACATACAGTACAATCAAATACAAATTTCTTGTGTATTACCTGCCAAAGATGTCTATGCAAAATTAGAGAAAAAGTTTGTTCATTTTGAAAAAACACCAGATTTGATTATTGCTGCGTGCCTGGCATTGAACTCTTAAACCTTTCTTCTATACGCTGTCTCCCACTGTTATTTCCTGGACTAGAATTACTGTTGAATAACTAAGCCTGCATCAGTCACTGACACCATGAATAACCATAAGTCATAAATAAACATACTTGTACTGTTGCACACAATGCTTCACCAAGGTGTTAAATTATAACATAATATCAGTGCTTGAATTTAAGACCTGTCTTTGAGACCTTGTGAGCAAGTGATTATGCAAGGTTAGGGGTGTTTGTCAGTGAAGCCATTTAATCTTCTACTTATACTGCTGGGGTAAGAAGCCATGAATAAAACAACTTAATATAAAGAACTGTGCTCAAACCAGCTATAAAATGTATTACAAGTGAATGTCTTAGTGCATACTTCATCCATATTTTCCTAAATAAGAGGAAATCTCATTTATGATGTGAAGTTGCGTTATAATGCCAATTTCACTAGCTTGGTATTTTATTTACATACATTTTCTTCCAGAAGAAACTCTGGAAGAAACTATTTCCTCTAGAAACTATGGAAACAAAACCACCCTTCAGAAGAAACTGCAAATGTACCTGTTTACTGAGCTCTTGAATATCCAACAATACCTTTAGAACAATCCAATCAAATAAACATTTCCTATACATAGTGGTCATGCCCTAATGAAACCCCTTATATGCCAAATTAGGAAAACAGATCCCAAATGGTTCCTGAGATATGGGAGCTAAGGCACATGGTGGCTGCAGAGTGATGGCCTAAGTATGTTGGCCCTTCGACCAAAAGGACTAAAAATGCTAAATATGTTCACACTTGCAATTGATCAATTTTGATGGATGGCATCTGATCAAATTTGACCCACTTACAAACAAGCAACATTTCTGCTTAGAAATGTTGTCATTCCCAACAAATCTTTTTATAACTAACAGTATACCGATATATTTATTTGCTTTGCATGCAAATAACAACCATTTTAATTTAGCCAATGAGAGGCCAATGTTCGAATAACTGCGCTGCTGTCCTTCACTACATGTGACTTACTTTGTCTGATGATCTCTATCACCTCGTCTACAGAGGCTGTTGCTATGTTCCTGGTGTCTATAGTGATGAGGGCATCTCCGACGCTCAGCCCAGCCCGTGCTGCACAGCTTCCTGACAACACATAAACAAGACAAATGGTGCACAGACACAGACAAACCCCCTCCGGACAAAACCCCTTTGACAAAACCCCTTCATCATAGATACTAGAGTCAAGAATGATTAAAAGATTGAAACTTAACTCGGTATGTATGTATGTATGTATGTGTATGTTGTATGTATGTATGTATGCATGTATGTATGTACATGTATGTATGTATGTATGTATGTATGTATGTATGTATGTATGTATGTATGTAGTATGTATGTATGCATGATGATGTATAAATGATATATATATATGTATATTATATATATATATTATATACATATAGGCTTGTAGGTATCAGTCATGATGGGAAAGCATTGGCCAATATGTAAGTATGTAGCCCTATGTATGTATGTATGTAGTATAAGTATTTTTAGATACATTAGTATATAGATATTTGCTCTAGATACATGCTACATATATAGACATATGTTTATAGACTACATGCTCCACCAGTCACTGATAGAGCCGTGCGCCATTTGGCTCTAGACTACATGCTCCACCAGTCACTGATAGACTATTGCTGACTATGCTCCATATGATAGGCCATCCATTGCTTAGGCTATCTCCACCAGTCACTGATAGTGCCATGCGCCATTTGGCTCTAGGCTACGTGCTCCACCAGTCGCTGATAGCGTGCGCCATTTGGCTCTAGACTACATGCTCCACCAGTCGCTGATAGTGCCATGCGCCATTTGGCTCTAGACTACATGCTCCATCAGTCACTGATAGAGCCATTTGGCTCTATACAGTACATGGTATGTACCATCTCTATCATGTGGTACACGTTTGTTTTTGGGGCTTATAATGTAACACAACAGTGGCACCACTGTGTGACTTGGTGGGGCAACACCATTGACTGATATCTACCATCTGTTCTTCTGGACGTACACTTTTCAGACAGAAGGGAAAGCTAGGATGTATTTAAGGTTTTATCTCTCCGATAATTTTTTTTAGTTTTATATGTTAGGGAAGATTCAAAAGAACTGCCAGTTGGTGATGTAACATACAGTACTACAGTCACGCCTCGTTATAATGCAAGTCAGATATAATGCGGTCAGACATGGTGCCCAAAGGTTCAGTGTGTCCAGAAACATATGACAGTGTCTGAAGGTAGGCAGGTGTAATTAAGGTGTAACTGCTGTACCTGGTTCTACAGTTGATATGACGACCGGGGCACCACCAGACAGGTGGAACCCGTAGCCCGACTCTCCCTCCACCTTCACCACGTCTACCACCTTGTCTACCTCTGAAACACAAAACTACCACATCAGCGACAACATAATCTTTTCAGTAAGCTTCAGTATATTTGTATATGTATACACCTGTATATATGTATTATGTATATGTATATGTATGTGTATGTGTATATGTATTTTTGTATATGTATATGTATATGTATATGTATATGTATATGTATAGTATATGTATATATATATATATATATATATATATAATATATATACATATATATACATATATATACATATATATATATATATATATATATATATATATATACATATATATAATATATATATATATATATATACATATATATATACATATATATATACATATATAGTTATATATATATACATGCATATTATTTTTAATAACAACGGGCACTGACAGCCTTAGTAACGATATGTGACTGATTTATCAAATCATCACAAATTTACCACTCACTCACTCACTCACTCACTCACTCACTCACTCACTCACTCACTCACTCACTCACTCACTCACTCACTCACTCACTCACTCACTCACTCACTCACTCACTCACTCACTCACTCACTCACTCACTCACTCACTCACTCACTCACTCACTCATCCATCCACCCACTCACCAACAGTCACCATACATTTCCTAACACAAGCAATAGAGTTTTCCTAGAAACAGGTGGCAATGAAAGTGAAAGTGAAAGTTTTGTCTACCCGGGATTAACCAGCATAATACTTTGTATAGGAAGTCTGCTGCATTGATTCTAAGAGGATGAACATCAAACTGTGGTCAATTCAGCCGGCTTCAGCAATATTGTCGATCAAACTTCAGCGTTAGAATTTAGCCTAATATGAGTGGGGGCCAGCAGGGCCACCACTTTTCAAAATCTAGGGGCCTGACACAAAAAAGTGGGGCCATGCAACAAATCCACGTTTAAGTCGCATTGTAACTGTAACTTTATTCAACACAATTCGCATGCCACCATAGCTTTATGTAGAGACCCGTTCACCCAGCATTTGGACGGGTAAAAACGAATATGGACGGGTAGAAATATGGGTGGACGGGTGGTGGAGGGGTAAAAATATTGAAGGAGCAAAAAAAGGTCTTCCAAAACCATAGATATTGTTAGTTATGCCTTGAAAGTGAGTGAAAATGGTGTCATATGTGTGTTTGTAGTCCATTTCTGGTCATCAAACACATTTAAAAGTTTATAAACTGGCTTAACAGTTAACATCCATGTGTCCACCAAAACATGTTGTGACTGGCAATAATCTTATCCTGCATAAAGCCTTGCACGCCACAGAACATCATGGCTATAGCCTATGTAGCAGCTTAATTAGTAAATACTAATGATAGTTTCAAGATATCAATGGAGGGTTATTAATTTTCCTCTGAAACAGAGCTGCTTGAAACCTGTAGAGCTTCCTCTTTGGGCTGCCTGGGTTTGTAGAAGGCAACACTAGGTTGTTTCTTCCTGCCCCCCCCCCCACACAGACACACACAACACTGTGCAAGGTCCCGTTCCTTCACCCTTTCATGTTATTTTATTTCTGGTTAAGTCAAGAAACAGTATTTGTGTAATTGCTGAATTAATCTTGTTTTAAATGGAACAAACGCAAATATACATTTATTGATTTACTAAATATATACTGTTTCGGTTCTGGTGTACAGTATTACATTGAATATTAAGCCCAAAAGCAACACTGAATTGTTCCACTGGTTGGAAGTAATGCATGTATGTAGCTTCCATTCACTGTTGGCTCATCATGAAATGTAACACAATATCATAGTTATCTGAATATTTCTCTTTTTAACCACGTTTACTAATTTTGATAGTTGATACTGAATAACTCTTTATACTGTGTTGTCTCTTATGTGACTAACATACTTCGCCAAGTCACAGGAACTTTCTATCTTTCTAATTAACTTCCTCAACCTGTTGACCACAGGCAGGTGTGTTACTAAATGTTATCAAAATGACATGGTTGAACAGTCATTTAGTACACTGGCTTATACACTGCTTGAAACATGGGTGACCCTCTATTGACAGAGCTACTGTGAATAGTCAACACAGATTAGATTAGAATCAACACTTATAATGTGTTGTTGAACACCTGGTCAGTTACAGTAAATCAAATGATGTATAGCCTTTTGTAAACTATATGTAGTTATAAGGTAATATGTGTCTGGGAAAGAGAGCATTAAATTAATTGTCTTTGGTGAATAATTTTTCAGCCCTGTTTATACTAAAATGGTAGTGGTATATATGTCTTGAGTACATAATAATAAATATATATGTGTTCTCTTCAAATTAGGTAAAACTGGCCAGTACAGAAATAGAGACCTATTTCTAACGTAAACTGGTCAGGTACCTCTTCATATTCACTAGAGCAACTGGTACATGATGTAAATGTTACATGAATTCAGGGTCATTTACAGAGATCATTTACATGGTCAATTGTAATTTATATCAACTACATCAATACAACGCATTAATCCCATGAATTGAATATGTTGAACTGGATCCATAAATCCCTTAACTATTACATAGCTTACAATAAAACATTACAGGATATAATAATCAAATAGTACAGTGCATTGATTATTAATCCCACTATCTGTTTACATCCTATTACAATTGTTACAGCTGTAAGATTATTTTACAAGAATTACTGTCAAATCAGAATCAGCAGAACTTAAAAAACCCATTAAAACTGACATATGATCTCAAACTGACCAGTGTTTTCATCCATGCGCTCATAGGTGACCACTGAAGACTGACGATGAACGAGACGTTTCCGGAGTGACCCCTGCATTCCGTGTTGTAGAAACTCTGCCTCTGACCCCGTAGTTGATGTAGAGTCGGTCCTCTTTGTCTTCGTCACAGCTGTCATGTCTGCTGGAGTGCTGTTAGCACCACCTAGAAGAATATATATCCCCGAACTGTCAGAGGATGTACACTATACTGCAGTTATTGACACAAGAGCATACTGCAATTAACTTAATGTTGTCCTGATGGTATTCTTGTGTCAATTGACGCCAACTAAATCTGTTCACAATACCTTGAAACAAAAAGGAACTATGGAAGGAAACCAAATATGTTGATGTATTTATTTCTCAGAGCCAAAGCTTTTACGTGGACTCAAGAGATACTACCCCAGATAGTGTGAGCAGTAGCAAAGACCTTTTATTAATATATTTTATATTGCTGTTCATCCAGATTTGAAAGCATATTCACTGCTTAACTAGTATAGTTTTAATTAAATATTTGTTGATACTTAATTACTTAAAATTATGCTTCAACATTTTTTGAGGTGGCTAAAAAATAATGGTATCTTCACTATCTTGGATGTGCACAGAAACTACTTATGAGCTTTAGTAATCCTACCAATAATCTACAGCTACATGTACAGGTGTATACTGATTGGGCACGGGGTCCATTAAAATTAACAGATATGGGATTGGTCTGACTTTTATATTTATTTTTACAACATTTATAAGGGCAGTACAGAACTGGACATGGATATCAATGTTGTTCATTTTAAGCTTGTGTTCCTTTTATCACACCTGTGTCCTTGTAAATGTAGCAAGATACTTGTCACAGACTGTGACCTACTGTAGAGTTTTATAAAACAGGAACAAGAATGTTATTATATGTACGACTGCAGGGTAATCTATGTCAAGGTCATGAATGACTGTATGATACATGAATATTAGGTACTTATTTCTTCTTATCGCATTAGATTAGTGCTCATGTGCTTGAGGCAAAGTGGATCTGAACAAGAAATAGCCAAATGGTCTGACATCAGACTGATGGACAACAATTATAGTACATGCCATTTGTACTATAATACACATTTTTTATCAACAAGATTATAATTAATATGTAATAGTATGTTCTGTATCCTATCCATAATAACTGTGTCAAATTTGTAACATACAGCCTCTCAAATAAGATTACTTTTATGAAAGACTGATACATAATTGCATTATTATAGTTCAGTTTACTATATATTTTATATTTCTGGATAAGCACCAAATGTACAGAAATTGATAATGTTTAATTTAAACTGCATTTAAAAAAGGTGCTACTGAGATCAATTTCAACGATCAACATGTTAAACACAATATAGAATTCAAACATTTTAATGACAAAATGACAACATCAATGTACTTTAACAGAGGCAATGACTCACCATCGGAAATGTCACTGGATGTTCTCACTGACCCATCATCTCCCACGCCCTTGTCATCAGACACCTCACTGGATGTCCTCAGTGAGGAGGCTTCCTCAGCCGTGTAAGACTCCTGGAGCCCACTGTCATACTCCTCACAGTTCTCCTCCTCCGTCGCCTCACTTCCCTCACTCTCGTACTCCACCAGGAACTTGTCGTCGGAAAACTCCCCAACCCGTTTCAAGGCTAATTTCACTATCGCACTCTCAGTTCTGTTCGCCATATCGTCGTCTGACGAATTTATCGACTCTGCGCAGCGCGACCGACCTTTGTGTGACCTTTTCCGCAGTAAACTCACCCGATCATCTCCATTCGGAGTGCATCCGACGCAAGGTTCAGCGGCACTGTCTTTGTCTTTTGTGGTGCCACCTGTAGGAAGAGAGTCTGCATCAGAAACGCCTTCCGTTTTGTCAGAATTAAGAACGGTAACAGAGTCTCGAGAAGAATGAGGCTGACTGTCTTTCCTCATCACTGGTTTTCCACTTGGACCGTCTACTTCATCTTCACCCGAGCTCAAGAACTCAAATGTTTCACTAACAAATTGCGATTCCCGAGATGAGTATTTTCTCGGCGAATGGTTGTTACCTTTTGACTGCGCCACTGCAGGACTAGTTCCGTCTTCCTCCTCTTTATCTAATGGCAGAAAGTCAAATGTTTCACTGACAAACTGCGATTCACGAGATGAATATGTTCTCAGTTTGTTGTCACTTTTTGTTGTCTGCGCAGCTTGACTAGTTCCATCAGTTTCCTCGTCTTCATCTAATGTCAGGAAGTCAAAGGTTTCGCTCACAAACTGTGATTCACGAGAGGAGTACTTTCTCAGTGGTTGTCTCAGGCCACTTGTCGGTGCATCTAGACTTTCAATGCCATTCGACATGGACCTTTTTTCCTCAGTAGTTTCCTCCTGCAGGAAGCCAAAAGCATCTTTGATGAACACGGACTCTCGCGAGTGTTTCTTGTTCACGTCAGACTGTGAGTTGTTCTCACTGGTGGCATGGCTGCTGGCCCGTCTTCGGAGAAGATTTTTCACATTTCCACCATGCCGATTCTCTTTTCGGTTGCCGGATGACAATTCTTCACTGTGCTCATCTTTAATGTCACCACTTCCATGGTTTGACACATGGCCACTGTCAGCTTCCTTTTCAGCCTCTTCTTCTGAACCAAGGAACTCAAATGATTCACTGATGAACTGTGATTCTCGAGAAGAATATTTTCTCATTTGTGCACCTGCGGAATCCATAGCAATATCTGTCCAACTACTATAGTTTTCTCCTTCTCTCTCGCATCAGTAATTCCGTCTCTCTGACAGCCTCTATGACCCTGAATTTACAATATAGAACATAATAATGTGATTATTATAGCAGCTATACAACATAACTTCTTGCTAAATAGTCTTCTGCATTGTCTGACACCTGACAACCAGAAACAGTGAAATGCCAATGGTTTCAAAATTTAAACCATAAAGTTCAAACCAGTTGTTTTAGAAACGTATCAAAAGATTATTATTGGATGAGTATTGTAAAATGACATGTGAAATTCAAGTACATAATTACTTACTGGTCGACACAGGAAATATCCGTTTGTCAATTAAGATTTACACAAATATAATTTATTGTTAGTGTTATATTATATAGGCCGTGGCTATTCGTCCGGATACGGACGAATAGCCTGGGGGACTATTCGTCCGGATATGGACAAATAGCCCATGTTTGCGTAGACGCTATTCGTCCGGATACGGACAAATAGCCCATGTTTGCGTATACGCTATTCGTCCGGATACGGACAAATAGCCCATGACATGTTTGCGTATGCGCTATTTGACCGGATAAATACAGACAAATAGCCCGACATCGCGCCATATGCTACGTGACCGAACGTGAGTGCTATACTATTGATTAAGAAGGCATGTTTGTGTTTATGTTTAAATAACTGTTTCTTCTGAAATAATCACAATACGGCAAGTTTTTATTCACATGTTCCATTATAGTATGTCACTTACACAAAACGAGCGACTTACTTGAACTTTGTTTCATTTTCGGCCTTTATTTGAATTGTCCGTTTCCTTTTTTTTTGAAATATGGCAAAACCCATGTAAATTTCTTTTGGTGTACGTTACGCAAAAATCTATGTACCATCGCCAGATGTCGCCACTACTAGTTTTTAATCATGATTAAAATTACGAAAGCGAAATAATGAATTCAAATACCGTTTATAAACTGTGGTCCGAAATAATATATCTATGAAATTAAAAATATAATTATTGCAGTATGTTATATCAAGAGGTAATGAAAATGATGATCATTTGTTGTATAAACTATCTGTAGTTGTAATATTTTCGCCCAGGCTATTTGTCCGTATCCGGACGAATAGTCCCCCAGGCTATTCGTCCGTATCCGGACGTATAGCCACTCCGTATTATATAATATTAATAAGTTGACTTGGAATCGTTGTTGGAGTATATACATACAGCGTTATCAAAAAATACATTTACAACACTCATGTAACGATCAAAACAAAAACTGAAACTCAACATTGGCATATCGACGCTTCAACGAACAATTTCACGGTAGTCGCTTATGGTTTAGCCTTTACGTGAGCGTAGCAGTAGCTGCTACTATAAATAAGAGTTTTAGTTTAGATTGTTTGTGAACTTTGAGTTTGTTTGTTGCATAAATGTAAGTGTATTTTTGGATTGCGTAGTATATGTGTCAGATATGTGAGGAGAATGTCACATACTGTGTTAAACAAGCAGCATTTACCTTTTACGTATGGATCCGACCTATAGACATTATTTGGAGCAAACGAAGTTTTTACAGGTCAAAGATATTTCGTACGGTGCTTCCTGGTGTTTGCCGATTCTAAGACTGTCCGCTAGAGGCTCATGGGGTTGTTTGTACTCGTCGCTAGGCGGCGATAATGTCCACGGCCAACGATAAATTAAATAAATTAAGAGCATGGACATACGTCAATCGATGGGGGACGAGGGGGACGCGTACGTCCCCTCACTTTTCAGCGTGGGGACAGGAAATGCCCCCCCCACTTTTTCAGTTCAGAAAAAAATTGCGGGCGTATTATAGCGTGACTGCATGCATGGTATCACTCCCCTATATATACATGTCTAGTAGCAAAAGTAATAATTAAACTCACGATATGAAGTTTCGACTATCTTATGCTAGTGGAAAATAGACGAGATCAGTTGTTTGGTTGGCCACAGCGTGCAACTTGATTTTAGTCCAGTATATTATTAATGAGTTCACCATGCCAGGCTCTGTCAGTCTGTACGTGCCCGGCCTTGTGTTGATATATTAATTATAATATATATAGACATTATAGCCACCAACCACACTGTAAATAATTTTGTGTTGCCCTATCACGTACTCCTTGGACTACAGCCTGCTGGATGCTTATCGCCCACAGGGGAACCAGCAGATTACTGCACTTTGTGTACAATTTGATCCCCTTTGAGTGATGACAATTTGTTTGGCCAAAATGTATAGGATTGGGAAGTCCTACACATGCAGGCACCCTTGTATCCTCTGACTAAGGTAACGAGTTGTCTAGGTTCTCAGTCTACCCTCCAATTTGTCTGTGATTGGGGCGGGCCATGGCCCCCTCTTCAAATACATGTAGCCAACAAAAAGCCCAACATAACTATTTTGGAACACCACTATTAAATAGCACGCAACAATTGAAAGGCCTCTGTTTATTTTAGAATTAGCACCAGACTAACACATTTATTTACTAAGACTTATATGTATGTTATATATATATATATATATATATATATATATATATATATATATATATATATATATATATATAAAACATACATAGTTTAGTAAATAAATGTATATATATAATGCCTCCCACGCCCCTGCGAAATATATAATGCCTCCCACGCCCCTGCGTAAGATATGCTACTGGTTTAAATTACCACGGATACTATAAGTTAAAAGTGCAAATTTTTATTCAGACGAATCGTAGTTTTCCCTCCAGTACGTTTCCGTCCAAATAGTATGACTAAATCTAAGAATAATATTATTGCTAAATGCGATAATCGTTTTACTTTGAGATGCTTTGATTACTTCCGAAGTAATTGCATGGTTCTGTATGTTTTACAAGCTTATGTTGCCAGTAGGACAGTAAGGACAGTACACTGTTTTCACTCAGTCTCAGATCGCTAACTACCGATGAGTGTAGTGGTATATAGTCTATAATACCCCGCCCTATATATATATATATAGCTGCCACCCTACCATTTTCATTGATCAGAATGTTTGTATGAATATTACCGTCTGGTGGCAGCACATGTTGAGTATGTGTAACGGCGACATCTAACGGAGTTTTAGCACCTAAGTTAAGAGTACGACAACATGTGCAAGCGATCGACCTCACTATTTTGGGGAATTTCAAGTGACTGAACCACCGAGTATTGAATGAGTGTTGTTACGCTTGAACGATCACCGTTTAGAGGTCATGTAGAGGCCGCTGTCTGACGTAATAAAATATTTGACCCGAGTTAACAAAGAACACGTCCATTCGCGCTTATCAGGACTTCATATTATTAGTATTACTAAAACAAGGACACGCTAGGTTAATCAAGTATTGATCAGGCTGTCGAGAATGCTGGACATCGTGAGATATACCAGTCCATGCATCTAGGCAACCTGCGCGAAATGGTCAACCTGCGAGTCGCATGCAGCTTCGTAGCCGAGGTGTTTGTGCTGCTGCTACGGACTGTTTATTGCTACGGCGAGTCACTGTACAGGTGCGTCGTGCCGCCGAGACAAAAAGACATCCGGGGCAAGGTGACGGTCGTAACGGGCGGTGGCAGTGGCATAGGACGCGCCTTGGCGACGCGATTTGCCGACAGTGGAGCGTGCGTGGCGGTGTGGGACATCAACAAGGTATGTCGACTATTGTCGTTATTTAACGTAGCCCCATAACTGGCAACATGTATTTTATTAATAGATACATTATATATATATTTTTTATTGTATATTAATGTTAATGTTTACTTTTTTATTCCATAATTAATTACCTAATTGTCTTTATATTTTGGAAACTGTTATGTATTTTAATGAATTCAGTATAATTCATTGAAGTCTTTTTAATATAATATCATATTTACCATGATGTATTAATTTGTATAATATTTGTTTACGTACGTTTTACAATGTGCCCCTACAAACGGCTAGCTTGGACCTGGGGATACAGTTCCTTAGAAATGCTAGTTGTAAAAAATAAATGATATCCAAACATTCGAAATGGTTAATCTTTTATATTATTGATAGGACCTACAGCTATAGGTTTTGTTGTAATCGAGGCAAATCTCCTCCGGAACACAACCGTTGATTCGTGTACAAAGCAGGTCCACAAGGGTAGTCGTTGGGGTGGGCACTTCTTCGGTCCACGTCGTCGGAAGCGCGTTAAGTATAGATGTTCACGTATAGAGGTTCACGCACCGCTACACTAACCTCCAACCGTATCCGCCTTGAAATTAGCTTGACCAATACAGAAATAGAGATCTATTTCTAACTTAAACAGGTCAGGTAGAGCAATTACATGATGTAAATGTTACATGGATTCAGAGTCATTTACAGAGATCATTTGCATGGGTCAATTGTAATTTATATCAACAACATAAATACAACGCATTAATCCCATGAATTGAATATGTTGAACTGGATCCACAAATCCCTTAATAATTACATAGCTTACAGTAACACATTACAGGATATAATAATCGAATATAGTACTAGTGCATTGATTATTAACCCCCATCTGTTTACATCCTATTACAATTGATATAGCTGTAAGATTATTTTACAAGGCTCACCGCTACGCTAACCTCCAAATGTATCCGCCTTGAAGCTAGAAAACCTGACCGAGCCCCTCTATTCTTGGTGGGGGTTGATTATAAAATTACCTCCCAATATTCAGTGAATCTTTTGATGCAACTGGACACGTTTGGGTATTGTGGCTGGAGGTGTCTTTTTAATAGAAGTGAGGTGGAACTGTTTTGTTTGAAGTCTGGGGACAATTGGAAATTTTTGAGAGCCTACATTTGAGTTTCGGGAAGTCGATCTCAAGGGTGTAAGCGTGGACGTGTTTTAGATAAACAGTCCGTCTCAGACATCGCAGTCGCAGACGAAGGTTTTTGGTGAGCTTCGAACAATTCTGAACGTGACCGCAACACAATAAACAACACCACACACCTCCACCCGTTCTGACGTCATCACCACACACCACACACCTCCACCCGTTCTGACGTCATCACCACACACCACACACCACCACCCGTTCTGACGTCATCACCACACACCACCACCCGTTGTGACGTCATCACCGCACACCACCCGTTCTGACGTCATCACCACACACCTCCACCCGTTCTGACGTCATCACCACACACCTCCACCCGTTATTACGTCGTCACCACACACCTCCACCCGTTATTACGTCATCACCACACACCACACACATCCGCCCGTTCTGACCTCACCACCACACACCTCCACCCGTTCTGGCGTCATCACCACACACCACCATCCGTTATGACGTCATCACCACACACCTACACCCATTCTGACGTCATCACCACACACCACACACATCCACTCGTTCTGACGTCATCACCACACACCTCCACCCGTTCTGACGTCACACCACACACCTCCACCCGTTCTGACGTCACACCACACACCTCCACCCTTTCTGACGTCATCACCACACACCACACACCACACACCACACACCACACACCACACACCACACACCACACACCACACACCACACACCACACAACACACAACACACAACACACAACACACACCACCACCCGTTCTGACGTCATCACCACACACCTACACCCGTTCTGACGTCATCACCACACACCACCACCCGTTCTGACGTCATCACCACACACCATCACCCGTTGTGACGTCATCACCACACACCACACACCTCCACCCGTTCTGACGTCATAACCACACACCACCACCCGTTCTGACGTAATCACCACACACCTCCACCCGTTCTGACGTCATCACCACACACCTCCACCCATTCCGACGTCATCACCACACACCACCACCCGTTCTGACGTCACCACCACACACCACCACCCTTTCTGACGTCATCACCACACACCTCCACTCGTTCTGACGTCATCATCAAGCAGCGAAGCTGAAGCTCCGGCTCATTGCAAAATTGCCAATTTATATTTATTTCATACGTACGCTTCATGATTTTGCCAAATTCAATGTTGTGGATTATGATATTCTCCCAAATCCCTATTCAAACCATAAAGTTATGCTCACAGTTTAAATGGTATAAAAAATATAAGGCTATAATTGGTGTACCACTGTGGTGGCGTTAGTTCCGATCACCGTCCATTTATAAGTTCTGATCTGCGTACGGTAATGTAATGAAGAGGCGCCTCTGGTGGCAAGTTGAGACGAAATTGATATGGGGGCTGAACTGGAACGTCACCGCTACTCCTTCGGTGTCGCACTATATCTGATATCGGAAAAGGGGTTGTTGAACATATTCGGCGACGTACACATAATTTCCACCTGTTGAGGTTCTTAAAAAACCTATTTTCACCCCTATTGTGACACGGCGAAAGGCCCTCACGTAAATCATGAAATGTGCCGATTTTGTTGACAGGACGGGGCTGATGAGACGGTGCGTGAGATCCGGTCGAGGGGAGGGGTGGCGCGCGCCTACACGTGCGACGTGTCGAGGGTGGACGATGTGGCGGAGGCGGCGCGCCAGGTCCGCGCCGACCTGGGAGACGTCGACGTCGTCGTCAACAACGCCGGGTGTTGCTCGTGTCGCCACCTACTCGAGCTCTCTCACAGCGACATACGACGCACGTTCGACGTCAACGTACTCGCGCATTTCTGGGTACGTCCAGTATTGTACCGTACACGCAGGCCTGGTTTATAAACTCTC
>JAODUO010000064.1:107500-115000 GCA_025642075.2 Ridgeia piscesae | reverse complement strand
TTCAAAGTATCTCAATCAAATAGCACATTTTGAAAATAACGGAATTATCTTTTCCCTTGGACAGATTCATGCCAGAGAAGGTGAAAAACTACCTGAACGACTTTGTCGGCATCGGATTCCACCCAGTGGAGAAGAAAGCTATGTAAACAACGAAGACGTTCCAACAGACTACACATGCTCCACAGAATCAACGATGGCTAATAACTTCAATTCGTCAAAATACTACTCCTCCTTCCGGCTCAACACTGTGCCAATTGGACACTTCCTTTATGCGTTATTTCCGAGAAAATAATTATTGTCGCCATGTGCGAAAAGTTTAACTTAGGGTTGCTTAAATAGTTCACCTGAATAAATAATGTTTATTTTTAATTTCACTTGTTATTGAGAGGTCACATGTAATCTAAAATAAACATGATTGCATTAGCAAGTCGTTTAAAAATTAACCGATGATCCGACATTGTGGTGTATTCATTGGCTATAAGCGGCCAGTTTGACCAGGCATTTTGAACGCGTTGTTCAAAATGCATGGTCAAACAGGTCGAGTACATGACTGAAGATTGTTCCGAACCATTGGTGTGTTGCACGTAATTGCTCACGTCCACGCCAGTCACATTTAATCATCACCATGTTGCTTTTGTTTGCACCTAATGCAATATTGGCAAGTGGCGACGGATGTCGGTCTTGTGATCCGACAGTATGTATAGATCGGCGCATGCGTGCTCCTCTATGGCCCCGAGACGGCGGGCGGGTGTCTAGTGGTGTACTGCCACACCAGCGTTGTCGAAAGCTCTCCAATGTCCAAGCGAATGGGTGTGCTGAGGCGCACAAAATGCAGACATTTAGCCGTGAAAGCAGTCATAGTTATGCTTGTCTTGTAACTTGTTCTGGCCACTGTTGTCACACCTGACTGTGTCAATCGATCAATCAATCAATTTATATATCAATCAGTCAGTTTTATTTTAACACCACGTATCTCTACTTTCATGTCAAACAAACTAAAAACAGGTTACAAATATGACAATTAGGGGAAACCCGGGCAATATGGGAGAGTTAACGTTCCGATGTTCGTCGCACCCACATTTTGCGCTTTAGGGTAACAGTTTGTTGTGTAACACACCAAAACACAACTGTGCATGGTATTGGTTGTTTGTTGACATCATTATTTTGTGATAAAAACGGACTATCCCGTTTTACCCGCAAAATTCCCATTTACCCGCATATACGGGTAAATGGGATTTTGATCCGGGAAATATGGGATGCATATTTAGTTGTGTCATTCGCTAATATGACGTGGTCCTACATATTCAGAATAATTATTTTCAGTAACTGATATATTAGCACTAGTAAACTACAATAAGAATAGCAAAGATACGCGATATGGTAAGGTCGTATAAGCAAAATGTATGAATTTGACTGCCGTACCTTGGGCGGATTACTATTCCTGTACAATTATGTAATCCATATATCTCACATCTTTATGTAACTTAGTGAACTAGTAGTTAAATTAAGCGATCTACTGAAACAGGCATATTGTCAAAGTAAATTGCATAGTAGTAAGCAGATCCCACTACGCTAGTTGGAAGCGAAAATACGCTTTGTGGCAGCACTATTCTTTGCATATAGCGATTTTCCATATTACCCGAGTATCCCTTTTTACCCAGGTTTCCTCTACGTTACAACACAAGATCAGCGTCTTAAAACTACACATCGCTATTGTAATGCAACGCACAAAATAATATACACAATTAACTAAAGGCCTGCTTAAACAGAACAGTTTTCAGGTCCTTCCAAAAAGGAACGACAACAAAAGCCTAGTCAGCCGAACGAATCCGTTCGGAGCGCTTGGTTACACGATCAGCGACAGCAAGATGACGTTGACTGTTACAGCGTGCACGGCGTGGTATCACAACTACACAGGAAGACAGTCTTAAGTTAGAATACAGGCATACCACTGTAGAACCACGCAGTCCACCAAGATCCTGGCACATTCATAAAACCAGCTATCAAGTTAGAATAGTGTAAACAAGTTAAAACTCAGTCAAATGTCCAAAGTGATCGGACAGCCTTTGGCATATGCAGCCACTGAGCGCTATAGCACAGGCACGACAAACATGTTATGACATAAGTTCATTGAACGTAACTTCTGTCCATATAACTAAACACGTAACAAAAACAGATCATGTTTTTACATAGTAACCCTTAAGAAAACACCATAAAATAAACAAACAACACACTACAGGTACGTGCACTGATCTCTATTATAACTAGATTGCTAATGCCGCGTTCCAGCGTGTGACGCCATAGCCGCCATGTTGATGTATACCACCCTTCTTGAGCGCTCCTATACATGTATGTGCGCTTCAGATCGACGTGTTCATATAATCGCACATAATGGTATGTTGTTGCGCTTTTGGGTGCTCAAATCGATAATTTGCTAAACTACGCATAGAGCGTGGGATCTCGTTCCACAGGTAAGAATTTTTCGACTTATGGTTTTCGTACGTTTAATAATTAACCCGAGCTTGTTGTTGACTGTCGATATAGCTGTCCACGTCAAATAACAGTAGATCTGCGCTCTAGAAAAGATAAAGTGAAGTGAATTTCCATTAATGGTGCATTTTATCGTATATGATTATTATTGTATGGAACGTTGTTTGACAGTTTTGCAATTTCTTTCTTCACATTTCAATTTTTTTTAATTTGTGTCTAGGTTCTCAAGATGTGTATTTAATTATGTGTAGGGCCTACGGTCTCAAAGAAACATTGGCAAGCAGAACAGTTTCGTGCAGGACATTGCATATGTTTGCAGAAAGATTTCTCATTTTATAGTTACACATACATATTTCACACAAATTGATTCAATTTAATTGTACTAAATTTACTAAATAATTTTTATTTATAGGTCAGTGGGTACCTGCCACCTGTGAATATGGCGCCCCCGTCACCCCATCATTTTCACCTATCAGAAAGTTTGTCACAATGTTGCCGTGTGATGGCAGCACTTGTTGAGTACGTATAAAAGCGTCATCTATCGGAGTTGTGACGCTTTTGTCACTATTTTTGGAATTTCGAACCAAATGCGGTAACATGAGTGATAGCATGTTTGTACAATCATTGTTTGGCGGCTCTGAAATAGCAACCTTGATCTAACAACCGAATCTAACCAGTGGTTTGTCTAAACAAAGAACCAGGCCCTAGTACACGTGTAGATCGACCCCGGTGCGACTGATCGAGTATGCGAATGGACTTGCCTAAAAGCTAGACTAGGCTAAGGAGAATTGAGGTCAGAGCTACAAAAAGAGAGCTGGAACATATATGCAGCATTCCAGTGACATCGTGTATACCGTGAATACCGGTTTTGGAAATGGTCAACCTGCGAGTCGCATGCAGCTTCGTAGCAGAGGTGTTTGTGCTGCTGCTACGGACTGTTTATTGCTACGGCGAGTCACTGTACAGGTGCGTCGTGCCGCCGAGACAAAAAGACATCCGGGGCAAGGTGACGGTCGTAACGGGCGGTGGCAGTGGCATAGGACGCGCCTTGGCGACGCGATTTGCCGACAGTGGAGCGTGCGTGGCGGTGTGGGACATCAACAAGGTGTGTCGACTATTGGCGTTATTTAACGTAGCCCCATAACTGGCAACATGTATTTTATTAATAAATACATTATTTATTTTAAAAAAATATACTAATTTTAATGTGTTTTTTTATTCCATAATTAATTACGTAATTGTCTTTATATTTTAGAAACTATGTCATGTATCTTAATGAATTCAGTATAATTCATTGAAGTCTTTAAATATAATATCATATTTACCATGCTGTACATATTTATATAATATTTTTACGATACCATGTACGTACGTTTTATAATGCGCCCCTACAAACGGCTAGCTTGGACCTGGGGATACAGTGCCTTAGACATGCTAGTTGGAAAAAAATAAATGATATCCAAACATTCGAAAAGGTTAATCTTTTTACATTATTGATCGGGCCTTGTAATCGAGGCTAATCTCCTCCGGAACACAACCGTTGATTCGTGTACAAGGCAGGTCCACAAGGATAGTCGGTTGGGTGGGCACTTCTACGGTCCACGTCGTCGGAAGCGCGTTAATTGTCTTTGTCAAGATACCGGGGCAGTATAGAGGTTCACCGCTACGCTAATCTCCAACCGTATCCGCCTTGAAATTAGGTAAACTTGACCAGTACAGAAATAGAGACCTATTTCTAACTTAAACAGGTCAAGTAGAGCAGTTACATGATGTAAATGTTACATGGATTTAGGGTCATTTACAGAGATCATTTGAATGGATCAATTGTAATTTATATCAAAAACATCAATACAACGCATTAATCCCATGAATTGAATATGTTGAACTGGATCCATAAATCCCTTAATTATTACATAGCTTACAATAAAACATTACAGGATATAATAATCAAATAGTACAGTGCATTGATTATTAATTCCCCTATCTGTTTACATCCTATTACAATTGTTACAGCTGTAAGATTATTTTACAAGGCTCACCGCTACGCTAACCTTCAAATGTATCCGCCTTGAAGCTAGAAAACCTGATCGAGCCCCCTCTATTCTTGCTGGGGGTTAATGATAAAATTACCTCCCAATATTCAGTGAATCTTTTGATGCAACTGGACACGTTTGGGTATTGGCTGGAAGTGTTTTTTTAATTGAAGCGGGGTGGAACTGTTTTGTTTGAAGTCTGGGGACAATTCGACATTTTGGAGAGCCTACATTTGAGTTTCGATAAGTCGATCTCAAGGGTGTAAGCGTGGAGGTGTTTTAGATAAACAGTCCGTCTCAGACGTCGCAGTCGCAGACGAAGGTTTTTGGTGAGCTTCGAACAATTCTGAACGTGACCGCAACACAATAAACAACACCACACACCTCCACCCGTTCTGACGTCATCACCACACACCACACACCTCCACCCGTTCTGACGTCATCACCACACACCACACACCTCCACCCGTTCTGACGTCATCACCACACACCACACAACACCACCCGTTCTGACGTCATCACCACACACCACACACCACACACCACACACCACACACCACACACCACACACCACACACCACACACCACACACCACACACCACACACCACACACCACCACCCGTTCTGACGTCATCATCACACACCACACACCACACACCACACACCACACACCACACACCACACACCACACACCACACACCACACACCACACACCACACACCACCACCCGTTCTGACGTCATCATCACACACCACACACGTCCACCCGTTCTGACGTCATTACCACACACCTTCATCCGTTCTGACGTCACCACCACACACCACCACCCGTTATGACGTCATCACCACACTCCTCCAACCGTTTTGATGTCATCACCACACACCTCCACCCGTTCTGACGTCATCATCAAGCAGCGAAGCTGAAGCTCCGGCTCATTGCAAAATTGCCAATTTATATTTATTTCATATGTACGCTTCATGATTTTGCCAAATTCAATGTTGTCGATTATGATATTCTCCCAAATCCCTATTCAAACCATAAAGTTATGCTCACAGTTTAAATGGTATAAAAATATAAGGCTATAATTGGTGTACCACTGTGGTGGCGTTAGTTCCGATCACCGTCCATTTATAAGCCCTGATCTGGGTACGGTAATGTAATGAAGAGGCGCCTCTGGTGGCAAGTTGAGACGAAATTGATATGGGGGCTGAACTGGAACGTCACCGCTACTCCTTCGGTGTCGCACTATATCTGATATCGGAAAAGGGGTTGTTGAACATATTCGGCGACGTACACATAATTTCCACCTGTTGAGGTTCTTCAAAAAAAACCTATTTGCACCCCTATTGTGACTCGTCGAAACACCCTCACGTAAATCATGAAATGTGCCGATTTTGTTGACAGGACGGGGCTGATGAGACGGTGCGTGAGATCCGGTCGAGGGGAGGGGTGGCGCGCGCCTACACGTGCGACGTGTCGAGGGTGGACGATGTGGCGGAGGCGGCGCGCCAGGTCCGCGCCGACCTGGGAGACGTCGACGTCGTCGTCAACAACGCCGGGTGTTGCTCGTGTCGCCACCTACTCGAGCTCTCTCACAGCGACATACGACGCACGTTCGACGTCAACGTACTCGCGCATTTCTGGGTACGTCCAGTATTGTACCGTACACGCAGGCCTGGTTTATAAAGTCCTCTCTATGTCCATCCGTCTATCCCTTTCCCTCTCTTCGTCTCCCCATCTCTCCCTCTCCCTCTCCCTCTCCTCTCCTTCTCCTCCCTCCCTCCCTCCCTCCCTCCCTCCCTCCCTCCCTCCCTCCCTCCCTCCCCCTCCCTCCCTCCCTCCCTCCCTCCCTCCCTGCCTCCCTGCCTCCCTCCCTCCCTCCCTCCCTCACACCATCCCTCTTTATCTCCATCTATCCTCTCCTCTTTCTCCCTCTCTCCTTCTCACTCTCTCACTCTCTCACCCTCTCTCCCTCTCTCTCTCTCCCACTCTCTCCCTATCTCCCTCTGTCCATCTCTTTGTCTCTCCCCCTCTCCATCTCTCCTTCTATCCCTAGGGGTTATCCCTATTTCCCTCTCTCTCCCACTCTCTCCCTATCTCCATCTGTCCATCTCTCTGTCTCCCCCCTCTCCATCTCTCCTTCTCTCACAAGGGGTTATCCCTCTCTTCCCCTTTCCCTCTCTCTCTCCCTATCCCCCTCTCTCCCTATCTCCCTATCTCACTATCTTCCCCTCTACCTCACTCCCTTTCTCTCTCTCCCCCTCTCCCTCTCTCCCCCTCTCTCCCCTCTCTCTCTCTTCCTCTCTCCCTCCTTCCCTCCCTCCCTCCCTCCATCCATTCCTCCCTCCCTCCCTCTCTCCCTGTCGCCCTTTCTCCCTCTCTCCCTATCTCCCTATCTCCCACCCTCCCTCTCTCCCTATCTCCATCTCTTCCTATATCCCTCTCTCCTTCTCTCCTTCTCTCCCTCTCTCCCTCTCTCCCTCTCTCCCTCTCTCCCTCTCTCCCTCTCTCCCTCTCTCCCTCTCTCCCTCTCTCCCTCTCCCTCCTTCTTTCCCACTCTTCCTCTCTCCGACCAGTGGTGATATGTGAGGGACTTTGTTAATAAAAAAAAAAAAAAATAAACAAATGGAGATGGGTGGGTGGATCAGGGTCCACTTGGAATGAAAACATCTGGGGGGAATTGGGGGGAATGAGTCTAATACTCTGTGAACATAAAACATGAAAAAATTCTGGTCTTTATATTCATTTTCAAGTGTACCTGTGGTTAGTTTTTGATGTAATAAACCAGTTGCAATTCACTGGGATGCAATGTGTTCTAATAGAACCATTCTTTTCAGTAGAAAGGATTTAATAATGCCTGTATATATATATATATATATATATATATATATATATATATATATATATATATATGTGTGTGTTGTGTGTGTGTGTGTGTGTGTGTGTGTGTGTGTGTGTGTGTGCACTTAGGCCCTAC
>JAODUO010000064.1:50000-102500 GCA_025642075.2 Ridgeia piscesae | reverse complement strand
CGGATGAAGCCAAATGATCTATTTGCTTTCGAAGAAATGTTATTTATATGGGCATTCCACCGAAAATTAGAGGTTATTGTGACATCAAGATATTTTACCTGTCATATAAGTTTCCATTGCTTTACCGTGGGGCATGCGTTTGATGTTTATGACATGTGTTTTGTTATTGACAAGATCTGGCACTTTTGAAGATCGAACTTAATTTTCCAAGTCACTGACCATTTACCAGGTTTAATTAGAACTTAATTTTTTACCATATCTCGCGAGTTGCATGTCTGAAGCATGTGTTTGAACCACCTTTGTTGCTGTCAATGACTTTCGAGATGGGAGATACATGAGCTAATGCAAAACATGAAAACTCTGTACAAAATACCACATCTACATAGTATTTGTTTGTAGAATGTAAGTAAGAGGAAATGAGTGTGTCACTAACTATCGGCACCTAGCTGGTTGAATCACCACCCGACTACCCGTTGACTTTTACCACGATGCACCTGTAATTGCTAACTAGCTAACTGTTTAACAGAGAAATGTAAACTTAATTGTTGTTTATTCTATATTGTGCACAAATCGAACAAGAAAAACAGCAGCGATTGTAGGAAATTTGTACATAACAATTATATTATAATGTATACTTATTAGAAAGACGAAAATACACAAAACATAGAAAAGACAAAGATGGTGATACTAATTAAGAATGGAAATGAGAAAGATATCAAGAACTACACACCAAGATATCAGTTATCAAATAAAGTAGGTCTACTGTTAGAAATATACCTAAAAAGATAACATTCGACGAAAACCAGTCAGGAGAACAAGCTGGATTCAAAAGCAGGCACTCAACACACACACACACACACACACACACACACACACACACACACACACACACACACACACACACACACACACACACACACACACACACACACACACACACACACACACACACACACACACACACACACACACACACACACACACACACACACACAATATATAGACTACACACTACACCCACGTCGTCAACCAACTGAAAGAGAAGTGCCGAGTATAATATAATATCACGCTCTGCATCGCGTTGGTTGACTATGAGAAAGCCTCCGACTCAATGCAAACCCAAGCTGTAATGACGTCACGAAACCGGAATAGAGGCCTCTGGTACGTCGAACTCCTGAAATACATCTACACCAATAGCTCGATGACTGTCCACCTTCCCCAAAGAAAACTGCAAGATCATCAGCCAGAGAGATGTACGACAAAGAGACAGCGTTACGCCTAAGCAATTTCTGGCAAACACCCAAAGACATATTCCGAAGACTGACCTGGGAAACGAGAGACTTGAAAATACAGAATATAATGTCAACTTCGCTTCGCCGACGACCATCGCTAACACATCGCACGAGGTAGAAGAAGCGCTGCAGGAGCTAGGTGATGAAAATGTGATTCTTCCGCGAAACCGCGAAATTGCGCCGCACTGATTCGCTGCATTTTAAAACAATTCATAGGTCGTTATCGCACTTGTATTTTTTTGGGTGTTGTATATTTTACCCGGATGACGTGTCTGAGCATGCGCATATCTAGGAGAGCGGGTATTTGAATGAACTACGACTGTCGCACTTACATTTATCCGGGTATTGTGTTTTATCTGGGTGCATACAATATAAAATGTGTGTTTTCCGCAGACATTAACAATTTCTGTCTTAAATATGTTTCTTCTCCGAGGATACGTAACGTGACGTCACTTTTATGATTCTGAAATTCTAAAACCGCAAATTATCATTATACGTTTTATTATCTATATATAACATATTTTATTGCTGGATATTGTTGATCACCACATTGTTACTTGTGCCTAATATTATGTCATCTTCTGTGTCAACTGCGGGATAGGCGATAAATCTCAAATTGGACTATTTTCTCACCAACGAGCAGAACACGTAACGGACGAAACCCTACACTGATGTCATCATCGGACAAGATGGACAGCAAAGAAGAAGAAGAATTATGCTTTACGTACACACACACAAACATCATCAGGATAAAATACAACGGCCAGATAAATTTAAAGGGCGACATCGTTTTAAAATTCATCAAATTATATCGAACTTGTTTATATGAACATTTTGCTAAACTGTGTAGCTATTACCCTCTATAGTCATATTTGAATTACATAAACTATTAATGTACAAATAAGTCGGCGTAAGTACTTACGCGAAATATCCATGTTTTGCGTACGTACGCGTAGACGTGTGGTTGGCTCGCAAAAACTGTGACATAGAATTTAATTAATGTTTTGGTAGGCGTATGTTTTCGCCTAAGTTTGGTGATTATTGCCTTAGCTAATGGTTCATTAAAATGTAAATTGCATTAGCTAGTGGTGGCATTAAGAATGAAGACATGGGGATTCGTCGAAGAATCACGGCCGGCTGGACAGCATTCGCCAAGCACCGCGACATTTTCAAGGTTAATATTAAAATCTGCTCGAAGAAATAAGTCTACAACTCATGCGTACTTCTAGCAAAGACATACCGCGCGGAAACATGGGCATTCACCAGTCAGGCAGAGAACAAACTAGCGGCCGCACAAACAAAGATGGAAAGGAGTATATTAAACATAACACACAGGGACAGAATATATAAGTAAGAGAAAAGGCAAACGGAACAAACCAGAAGACGGAAATACAAGATAACCGATGGACTTAGCGTTTCAACACATGGAAAGCCAACGAAGCAACAAAACGATCTAGAAGATGACCGGCGAGACGTTGGGGACGATTTCTGGCAGAGGATAGCGCAAGACAGGCACATCTGGAAACAGCATTCTGAGGCCCAATCTCGGGACACAACGGCTGCATAATGATGATGAATATATAGAGCTTATTACAATGTAGTAATTACTGTTAATAAATATTAATGAAACGTTTGTTCATATATAAAGTTGTGTTGTTTCTTCCCTGTAACTTTTCCCTGTGGGTTTTCCGTTATTTTTATCCCGGTACCTGTATCTGTATCTTTAACTGGCAAAATGTCATAGGGACACATCACGCCAGTGCGCATGCTGGGTCGTCTGACTTAATTGTTAAAATGTTGGATTAAATTATTTTGAAACGAGTTTAGTGATTTACTTGAGACAGTGCTTGGTGGAGAGAATTCCATTCTTTAATTGTTGTTGGGAAGAAGCTGTTTCCAAATATGTTTGCAGAGTATTTAATTTGCAAGAACTGACTGTCATGTTTACGTGAGGATCTAGTGTTGTGTTGGATATAGTGATCTAGCGGGATATCTATATGATTATGTTCCATTTTGTATATTATGCTAAGTCTTTTGATTTTTCTTCTTGTTTGGAGGGTGTCCCACTGGAGGTCTTTAAGAAGTTGGGTTACTGTTCCTGGTTCTCTAGAATAGCTTTGTGTACAAAATCTGGCAGCTTGTCTTTGGATCCTTTCTAAGGTTTTAATATGTTTTAGGCAGTGTGGATCCCATGATGCTGACGCATATTCAAGTATTGGTCGGACAAGGGTTGTGTAGGCTATAGACTTAATGTGGGTTGGGCATTTATTTAGATTTCTCCTAATGACTCCTAGAGTCTGTTGTGCTTTCCTAGCGACTGAGTTGCATTGTGCTGTTCAATTTAATGTATTTGCTATTTGTACACCAAGATAACAATGTGATTGAACAATTTTAAGTTGTTGACCACAGAAGGTGTAAATATTTGGTGTCGGTTTTCTTGAGGCTAATGTCATTGTGAAGCATTTGGTGGGATTGAATTTCATAAGCCAGGTGTTTTGCCATTCCTCAAGTTTGATTATATCATTTTGGAGGAGAGAAATGTCATTGTCTGATTTAGTCATCTGCAAAAAGGCGAACGTTTGAAGTGAGATTGTTGGGTAGGTCATTTATGTAAAGTAAGAACAGTAGGGGCCCCAGTACGGTTCCCAGTGGTACCCCTGAGGTGACTTGAATTGGTTTGGATGCTGATCCATTTATTACAACCTGTTGAGTTCAACGAAGCTTTCTATCCATGACGATTTTGGGCCTGTGATGCCATAGTATTTTAGTTTGTGGATTAATCGTTTATGTGGAACTTTGTCGAATGCTTTAGTGAAGTCTAGAATGGCCATGTCTACAGATTTCTTTTCATCTAGATATTTGCTTATGTCGTGGACAGTTTGAATTAATTGAGTTTCCGTTGATCTTTTTGCACGAAAACCATGTTGGTGGTCAGTTATGATGTGATGTTGTTCAAGGTGTTTCATGATGTGGCTATGAATTATGTGTTCAAGAAGTTTAGAAATCACAGGTGTTAAGGATATTGATCTGTAGTTTGAAGTTTCTGCCCTGTTTCCTTTCTTGAAAATTGTTGTTATGTTTGCTTCGTTCCAGGCTTTGGGGACTTGACCAAAGTCAACTGGTGCTTTCTTATATAATCGTTTCTTTCTTTTGCTCGTTTTTTCAAGTCTTTATTGAACCAGGGAAGGTTGTATCTGGAAGTTGTAAGACGGACTTGGACATAGTGTTTCATAATGTTGACGATTTTTGTTGAAACAAGATTCCGTTTGTCATTGACTGTCATGTTTTGGTTTAGAGAGAAGTATTCATGTGTGAAGTCATCGAGAGATTTCTGGATGTTAAGGTGGTCAGCTTTATTTCTGATGAAAATGTTTCGTTTAGGGCGATGTTTGCGCTTGGGTGAGATATTTACATCAATGATAACTGTGTTGTGGTCTGCTATGCCGTCTACTACATTTAGTTTCTTTATTAACCCAGGTCTAATTGTGAAGACAAGATCTAGGATATTATTGGCATTTCCTTGTTTACGTGTGGGTTCATTGGCATGTTGGATTTGTCCATGTTCCTCTACTACGAGAGAGAGAGAGAGAGATGAGAGAGAGAGAGAGAGATAGAGAATAGAGAGATAGAGAGAAGAGAGAGAGAGAGAGAGAGAGAGAGAGAGAGAGTAGTTTGTTGGCAGCAACTGTACTATATCCACTGTTAGGTGTGACATGGTGATTTTCCCAGTTTATGTTAGGAAGGTTGAAATCCCCGGTAATTATGACATTATGTGTGTTTATCTTGTTTCCTAATTTAGACAAAAATAGATCTAGTTCTTCAATTTGAGTTCCTTGAGAGTCATATGGGGCACGATAGAAGGTGCATATGACTATGGGTTTCATTCCTTTTATTTCAGTTTCTGTCCAAATGCTCTCACTGTGAGCGTTTAAGTTTGTTAGATGAGTTGTGATGAGATCAGCTTTGGATATTCGGAATACCCCCTCCAGTAATGCTTGTTTCCCTGTCTTTTCTAAAAACATTAAAGTGTTCTGGGAAAATGTCTCCGTTTTTAACTGAGGGATCTAACCATGACTCTTTGCATTGATTATGTATGGGTTATGTAGGTTGTTTAGTACTGCGATGTCTTAATGCTTTGGCAGTTTATGAGGATGCACCGGAAGTTTGGTCTCTTCTTCTGTTTATAGGTTTTCTTGTTATTGGTTGTGTTGTTACTATTTGTAGTTGTTTCGTTTGATTTATGCTTGTTGCCATTGAGGGGGTCAAAAGGGTTACCCGTCTGGATTTCGCTATCTTCGAAGAGGGAATTTGTGAAGTTGAAGTTATTGCAGTCAGGGCAAGCCCAAGAGAACATGAAGAGTGTATTAATTGTTTGTATTCATTGTCATCATGCACAGCATTGGGTGTGTGTATCAATTTTTGGCAGTTGTCACAATGGATTGCTTTGTGGTTATTAAGGACGTCCTCGATGCCACAGGGTGCAGACCAATCTGAACAATGCCTTTTCCCTACATTCAGCAAAACACAATTGATTGAAAGTTAATTGATATTTCGTAAATGAAACTAAACTAAATTAACCTATTCCAGAAAACCTAATTAACTGATTAAATTAATTTGTGTGTTTTGAGAAAGTTAATTTAAATATAATATTATTAATTGGCTTAATTGAGTTTTAAAAATTACAGCTAATATATGAAATTAATCAGTGTTTGACAAATACGTACATACATGCATGCTAGCATACGTAAGTACGTACATACATCGTCATAAAATACAGAAAGGAATGGAGGAGAAATTAAGATATAAACTCGGCTTCGCTGGTATAACCACGTGCAGAGAAGAGAAAAAGATCACTATTTGAGAAAACCTGCAGAATTCCTGTGAACAGGAAAAGTGGAAGAACAACACAAAGACGGAAGCAAATGAATAGCTCGTCTAAAAAAAACCCACGCATGTTGTAAATATACAGTCAGATTATAAACATGTGCTTTAACTATTTTCGAAACACTCCACAAACCACTCGTAACTAATCTATTTATTGAAAACAAGAATAGGAAAGAAGTAGCATTGAGCATAAAAGTTGGCGTTCCGGTTCAAGAGTTGCCGATCTGGTTCCTGCGCCAGCAGTAGTCTCGAACGCTGGGTGGAGTTAGATATTGCAGACACATGAGTCATATGTTGTACAAACATGTATATGAACGCGCTATGAAATGATCTTCACACAGATACCTTTGTTTTCATAATGTCCGGCAGTGGCAAAGTATGCCTTTGTGGCACAATCAAACAGTCACATTTTCGGTCTGGCTGGACAGAGACTAAACAAGCGAAGATCAAACTGTCTTGTTATTAAATGAGCACATTGGCATGTTTGTTTTTCATGCTGCTGTATAAATACAATTACTTTGCTAATGCATTGAGGAGCTGTCGTCCCGGTTAAAGTTCAAGAAGCGCCCTTGACATCGTAAGTTGACGGAGGTTCATTTAAATAGTGCTGTTGAGTACTAGACCAACACATTTTGCTGTTGATTTTCCTTCTTTCACAATGTCCCTATTTCTTTAGAAAACATCAGAAGCATAGTTTAACACTTATCGATTACAGTCTTCTTTTTTCTTACTTCTCTTGCACTAATTTTCTCTATCAACAGCCTCCAATTTCGCTTTCTCTTTTGCTGTTGTTCTCCGTTCCTCTCCAACTCTTTCTCTCTTCATGGTGTCCTCCTATCGGTTTTCTCGCCGTCCACTTCCCATTCTCTCCACATGACTGGCCCACTTCAATTGATTCCTTACAAGCCTTTTCGTAAAGCTTTCCCTTTTTTAACGTTCGGCCTAAATTACTCCATTATTCGCTTATATTATAAGTTTTCTTCACTTCACAGTTTGTCTTACCCAATTATTCTCACAAATCTGCACCCTCTCTTGTTGTTCATCTGTATCGTATCATTTGAAAGATCTACAACGATCTACACTTCACCTCTAGCAGCCCTATTAATTACAACAATTTCCATTTGGCCAGGCCGCAACTATTGCGCGAAGGCTACTCGAAGATATGTGCGTCCAACAACTGTTTGTCGAGGAGGATTTTTCTTGAAATAAACAAGTAAACATACATGTTTCACATTTGCACATCGTATACACCAGTATAGCGGACCAAGAGTGGAAACATAACAGCATTACAAGCAGCTATTGCTTCTACGATATGTTTTCGCTAATAGCACGCTTAATTTATATATTTTCATTAGCATAGTGCATAGTAAAACGTAAGTGTAATATACTGAATAATTATTTATAGGACTAAAATAATAAGGAAGCAAATAAACACAAGTTAGCACGATAACACAACGAATCGTCATAGAACATTCGCAGTACATTTAATACATACTCATGACACGGAGATGCCTACCACACCGGTTACATACTATTGTGTACCGTCACAATGTTATATATAAATAGAACCTGCCATGTGGCTCGTGATCGGACTAACACCATCGTAGTCTGTTTGAGTGCTTGCACCTTGCTTGCCGGAATTCATACCGGATAGGTCACCTTGACGAATCTAAAAGTGCCAAACACATAAACGCACGCGTTGACGTCCCAACATGTCCTGCTGTCCACTCTAATTAACTGTTGTTTGGTTTCACTTGTATTCATACGTCATGATGGATAGCCATGTTCAAACAACGTTTTGAATTAAACACATCGTTTCCGAGTCGATGATAAGCTCACACAATCCGACGTCCAATTCAATGGCTTTAGTTGTTTAACCGATGTTTGTTTACCACTCCTGGCGGCTGTCTCCTTTACAGAAACACAATTGACAATCAGGGAATAAGTATTACTAACTTGAATTCTCTTCCAAATTGTCTTAAAATTGCAAATTGTGTGCTTTGAAGTTGTTAATCTCTGTGCGTGCATGGTATTTGATATATGTTTATATAAACAATACGGTTCTCTATTTGTGTTTTTGTCTGTCTGTGGATCCATACCTCCGTTGGTTTTGTGTGTCTACATGTGACATTTTGCATGTGAACTACCGTGCCCGTTGGGATAGTTCGTAAATTGAGATTTGTTTGATTGAGATGGTAGGGATCAGTGGCCGGTTGCATGACACGCACTCAAGTTAGGCGGTAAAATTACCCCTATCTCTCTAGGTGTCACCTAGCTGGGTGACCGCACCGGGTGCGGTGCACAACAGCCATCCAGATGCCGCCCAACTAGGGGCACCGGCGCGAGTAACCGATAAGCGGATTGCCGCGTTTTGAGAACAAATCTTCCCAGAATTCAGTACAACTCGGACAGTCCTCATGGTGGAAGTAGTGAGACAACAGCGACATTATAAGGACAGCCTTTCCCATGCTGAGATGATGGCCTTAATGCAGGCATACGGCCAACTATAAGAACTGTTACAAGGCCGATTGAAATCAACCTTGTCGAATAGGGACAGAAAAAGGGATGGAATGCTGTGACGGCAGAGGTCAACGCTCTATCGACGACGTTGCGGAGTGTGGACGGACCTAAAGAAAAACTGGCAATGAGCTCATTTTTTTCTGTTGATAAATATTTGAATAAAAGTGAATTTAAAATTGCATAACTGTGTTATTTATATAACTATTAAAATACTGTTTGCAGTGTTTTGAAATGCATTGAATGGAGCACTAAACTTGCAATATTTTTATCTAAGTAGTGCACCAAGTTAACAGACCAACACATTCTAATTAAGACCAGCAGAGTTCATACATATGAAGATATTTATACATATTATGCAGTGTGCATAACCACATTTATTATGAGAATAAATATATATTAACTAGTCATATAGTAATAAATAAATAAATTAGTTAATAGGTGGTAATTAGCGGGTAACCTCGACAGACAGAAACGGGTTTTGTAAAATGCCACAATATCCATGAATATATGTTTATATAAACATACAATTTATAAAAAAAAAACCACTACAATTGTGGTAAGAGGGGGTAGAATTTAATAGTTATGTAATATTAATAAATTAATCAATATTCGTATACAGACCAATACAAAAACAAAAGGCCATAATGTCCATGATTATGAAGATAGTGACACATATTATTATGCAATGTGTATAACTACATTAACAGACAGTTACAAATATAAATAAATAAATAATTTAATAATTATTTAATTAATTAGTCAATATTTTATAATAAGCACGCCACTTTAATAGATCTACACATCTGTCACTATGAACTGTGTACATTAACATATACATAAGTAATAAATGCAAAGTAATAAATCATTTAATAGTAATAGCAATTTAATTTGTCAATAGTTAGTAATAACCATTCAACATTGACAGACTGACATGTAAATAAACACCCTTATGTCCATGATTATGAGGACAGTCTTAAAATTTATACAAGCAGTAAACCACTACTGCCATTAATACAACGCGCTGTGAGTCACCTACCTGCAGTTAGGGGCTGCTTCGAGTGACCCCAGAAAATTCCGCCTAACTTGTGACATAACCCAGCTTGTTGTGTGTCATGCAACCGGTCCTACTGGCTAGGTGTCACCTAGGTGTTATTTACCCTAACTTGGGTGTGATTTGGACTTGGGTGTGTGTGTCACGCAACTGGCCACAGGCATGTTTTCACTGGGAGTTAGTTTCAAAATGATACTTATCTCCGGCTGTTTCGCACATATGGGGCTGAACTGTTATATGTGATCTAGCGGGCCCACTGGAGTGGTTCGTACGCTTTCTCTCTCGAAATTACCCTCGGGGAGATGGGGATCTTGAGGGTTACAATGTCAAACGTTTTATTGCAGGCGACTGCTCTTTTCCCCCCGAGCAACGTTAGGTAATTCGCCTGGTGTTGACATAAACCAAAATAGTTCTATTACCACTTTATGAATAGCCACCGTTTGTTGAAAGACACCTTAACACTATTTGTTAAACGGCTGCAGTATGATAGTTGTAAAGCAGACGATGTGCACATCTTCTTATGTAAACGTACTGCATTTTAGTTTAAATATTATGGCACTGCAGGTTCAATTCTTGTTTTCAATGTATAAGCGAGTATTCCAACGTGTGGAGAGCGTTACGTAGCAATTTGAGAACAGTTTAAAGACGATTCAAAAGACGAAGCATTGCGTCAGCGCGCGATAGGTTTTGTTCTTTGGACATGTATAATGTAATTTAGCAAAATACACATAATTTATCGAATAACACATCAAGTGCCAATAAGACAATGATAGCTAATTTGATCAAATAAGTAAATATTGTTCATGTTGTACATTGGTTTATAAACAAATCACAATTTGCATGACATTTCTTATGAGGCAGCTATTATATTAGCTAGCCTCCATCTGCGTTTGAAATTGTGTTTGTGAGCATTCAAATGTTTCTTATCATGAAATTCGATCATTTAATAATGTCGCAAAAACATTGGAGAGCTTTTTTTTTAATGATTCCTAATTATCTAATTTTGAATTCTGCCGTTTAAGGACGAGATCATTTGTATATGGAATGTTTATTTCTGTAATAAAGTGATTTATTCAATCATTTATGTGATAGGTTTGTCCACTTTCAGCAGGAAGCAATTCGACGTCACAATATAATTATACCTACTTGCTTCGCACGTTCCAAGAAGTGTAGGCCTACTTTACTTAGAAATGTATTATTGTGGAAACAAGTGTAAACACAACTGTTCACGAACAACATATTGTCAAACACACGTTTCTTTATATGCATTGTTCATAATGTGTTATCATAAACACGAATGCATGTACATATTTGTGAACAGCACAGGTGACGTCACACAGAAGCGGCACTCATGAGCATCCAGTTATCGATGTGGTTCCAAAACAAAACGTTACTCTGATCTAAAGCCCATGTTTAACATCCGTTCATATATATATATATATATATATATATGAACGTCTGGTGAGCGGGTACAACAGCAAGGAAGTCCGTACATATAGAGCCTATATATATGTATGTGTATATATATATATATGTATGTGTGTATATATATATATATATATATATATATAGCGTCGGAACTGGGGGCGTTGGTGACCGAGACACTCAATTCTTGTTGGGAGAAAGGGTTGAACTTAATTATAAGGCTATATATGACGGACTTCCTTGCTGTTGTACCCGCTCACCAGACGTTCATATATATATATATATATATATATATATGAACGTCTGGTGAGCGGGTACAACAGCAAGAAGTCCGTCCCAAATTGATAGCTCTTGGCGATAGGCCTACACACGACTCAATTATGGAACTGGTGTGTTACAACCGGTGTTGATTAATTAATTTTATATTTTTGTATAGGTATTCCCATAATATGACAATTGATTGGTTGATTCATAATAGTTACATAAGTTCTTTGTAATGATAACGCACACAACCGTGTCTGAATGCATTTATTCAATACAACTGTATTGGGAGCATTTGCACTCAATCACATTGTTTCAACTGCTTTGTTTCTATGAACTGCCTATACCGTATCTTCGATTACAAAATAATGCTTTCTGTATGTGTATAAATACTTCCGTCTTGTATTTTTAGAACACATTTGTTCTGTCCTATTTTTTATAACCAGGACAATTGGTTGTTATCAACTTTCAATACCCAGCAGAAATATGCGCACAAATATATATATATATATTCATATATATTATAAATTCCAGTCTACATATCCCCAAACCCATCGCATTCCTGTATGATTGACAATTATGATGGCACATTGTAATTCTCATTTAGAAGTACTTATACCTTTGAATGACGCGTAACAGGTAACACATTTGCTCGATTTATATTTATTTACACGTTGCCAAAAATGTATTTTATATGGTATCATTTTCCTCGTTTATTAGAAAATAATAAATAAAAATGTGAATAATTATCCCAGGCAAACTCTATTTATGTCGATGATTCAGGTAACATCGCATAAAATGGTCCATAATTATCGAAATAGGCACAATAGCAAAATCATGCGCTTTGTATACATTTTTCGTGTCTGGAGGACTATCGTATTGAATTTGTTATAATGTTATACGTAATAGCAATACTTTACAAATATATATATACTTTTTGTTATCGGTACAGTGTCTGTATTGTATTGACCATAATGTACCGGGTTTGGCAGAATAATATCACTTGTTTCAGTGAAACGTAATATCTTACAGTGGCGCAAGTAATGGGGGGCTCTGTTTCAAACCAGTAACCTGTCGTTTATTAGCGCACACAACGTTAGCATATACAATGAATGATCTGTCAATGTTAATTCCATGATGTTAATTCCGTTACTAGAAAGACTGTAATTCAACTGAAGCAAAAAACCTACAATTTCTTCTACCAATACTTCTACCGACTAGTATTCTTACGCAAACATTAAAAAGCAAGACTTTGGGAAGACGCTTTTATATGAGGTTTCTTTGCCATAAATTACAGAATTAAGCTATTGATAACGTGTAAAACGGGACTTAGTGCAGTGGTGGATAATTAATGGTCTTACTTCATAATTCAAAAAGAACGTCGTTTAAGTTCTGAAACCCCGACGTGCCCGTCTTAAGGAATTAAAAACCATAATTATAGACATTCTGTGAACAACACCCGTATGAATACTTTTCGAGATGGCCGATCATATACTATATTTATATCGTAATCCATCGTATGATACAATACAGAGTACTGGCGTTTTTGTATTTTGTGGCGAAATTACAGATTATTCGCAGATGTTATGTTCTACAAACGAAATCACAAAGATACGCAAGTCACACAAAGCTGACACTGACTAAGTACTGGCGCGTCTTTGGCAAACAGAAAACGACTGGTTCAGAACGACTGTCGCATGTTGTTTTCGTGAAACAATAGGAGACAGGTGACACCACTGCATGCCAGACCAAGGACCGCGACATCAACAAAGTTCGAGTCCGACGTGACAGCACTGATGAGAATGGGAGCCATCGCCTTCGACAGGAGCACTACCATCATGTTGAGGCCCAGTGTGCTGCCTGCAATCACGTCGCCAACATATCGTATCCACAAGTTGCATCATATCAGAAAGTTAGTCACAAACAAATAACCTCACCAATCCCCACTACAAATCAATGTGTTCATAGTTTGCAAATACATTTGTTTCTCTTTTTATATGGAACATACATGTTATCATGCTAATTCCTCTTTAAAGATAGTTGAGCTATAACACACATAAGCACTATCTACATATAAAAGCCGTCATTGATACCAACAACATATTCAACAAAACTCTCACTCAGAGAAGCTTCTAAAACCAATATAATCAGCAACTCATCTGTTCTAATCATGCACTGCAATCACTGAGGCTGAATAACACTAGTGAACCGTTTTCCATGACATTAAATTAACATATATACAAAAACTACTTAATGTTTTCATCTATGTTACATTACACCCCCTTGTCTAAAAATTACCAATGGAGTTAGGAGGCCCACACGTGGAGAGCGCGCTGGTCAGGATCAGATTAAGCAGCGTGACGGCAACAGACAGAGGAAACATCAACACCCAAATGTGCAACATATTTGGCACTAATATCTGAAACAGCAAGTCAAAGATTCACTGAGTATACTGTGTTCGACTTATAATTAATAGTCAATATATAGTTCCTTTCGTAATCAGCAAACTCTTTTAATCTCTTTTGTTCCATTTTGTTATTCGTATCATAACTGAAGCAAATCCTAACGACAATGTTCAGTTTAAAGCACCAACGATAATAGCAGACTAAGCAGTGCACCTTATTACGACAGGTGGAATCTAAACTACTTGACAGCCCACTCTAACCATACATGCTATCCTTAATGTTTTCTGAGGGATGATCACAATATGGGATGAGTTAAGATGTTCTAGATGAGTAAACATGTTCTAGATGAGTTAAGATGTTCTAGATGAGTAAACATGATCTAGATGAGTTAAGATGTTCTAGATGAGTAAACATGATCTAGATGAGTTAAGATGTTCTAGATGAGTAAACATGTTCTAGATGAGTTAAGATGTTCTAGATGAGTAAACATGTTCTAGATGAGTTAAGATGTTCTAGATGAGTAAACATGATCTAGATGAGTTAAGATGTTCTAGATGAGTAAACATGATCTAGATGAGTTAAGATGTTCTAGATGAGTAAACATGTTCTAGATGAGTTAAGATGTTCTAGATGAGTAAACATGTTCTAGATGAGTTAAGATGTTCTAGATGAGTAAACATGTTCTAGATGAGTTAAGATGTTCTAGATGAGTAAACATGATCTAGATGAGTTAAGATGTTCTAGATGAGTAAACATGATCTAGATGAGTTAAAATGTTCTAGATGAGTAAACAATGTTCTAGACAAGTTAAGATGTTCTAGATTAGATGAATCAATGTGTTGACGATATGGTGAAAGAATGAGTGAATGAATGAATAATACAGTAAATAAATGAATGAATGTTGATTTATTTAAGGCATCAGGGGATTGACTGTCTAAGTTGGTTGTTCAGTAAAAAGAGCACGGTATGTAACAGTACCAATTTGAATTTGATTCGATAGACAACTTCATGGAAGCCAATGCAACTGCTTAAAGGGGGCTGAAACGCTTTAACATTGCCCAAACATAAGAACATACCAATTAGAGGATATGTGACCATGATTTGATGAGGATGGTGCAACGGTATATTTAAAATAAGTTTTCAAATGTTTATATCATTTACCACTGGGCGCCACCATTTTACGCTCAAGCTGCATTTGGTTTGACTAGCTCCTGTCTACTCAGTGTAATTTATCGATTTTTCTTTCGATTTACTTCATCAATAAATATTCCTGCGCAAAAGAAAACCATGGTGTATCATAAGTGTTATTTAGATCAAGATTTCAGTTGTCTATGTGCTGAAAATAAAAAGGTTTAATTAAATTAGGACGATTTATAGCAAATGAAAGATTTTTATTCGGTACGGCGCGATACTACGGAATTCCCCCGAGTTTGGGAATTTCCTAGCCGATTTCTCTTTCAAATCACCGAGAGATTAAGTTTATTTGAATTTGGTAGGAAATATAGTAATTTCGCAGATGGTGCGCGTACGAATGTGCCCGTCACTACTTCATGAATATTAATGAGAACCGACTAGTGTGGCGTTTGAAATTCTCTCATTGGTTGTAAACCGTTGTAATACAATTTAACCTTTCTATTTCGAACACGCATATGAATGATATGTTGATCGATATAACTCCTGTCATTTATAATATGAAACCCTATTCTAATTTTCGGGTAGAAATGTCTACTGGTGGGCAAATCGGAAAAAAGTCGAAAATTTACATTGAGTGGATAGGAGCTAGTAAAACCAACTGCAGTTTGAGCGTAATTGGTGGTGCCCAGTGGTCAATGACATCCATGTTTGAAAAAAATTAAACACATACCGTGGCTTCGTGCTCGTGGTCACATATCCTCCAAATTGTATGTTCTTACGTTATGGCAATGGTTATCCAAGCGTTTCAGGGCAATGATCGACCCAATGAGAAACCGGGGTCCATAAGTACCATACGTGCTAAATAAGTTCAGAGAAGTCTTTTTGGCACTGTTGCTCAGAAACGGGTTTCAATTGTCGAGTCGATTATAAATTAGAGTTACTGATATTGTTGAGCAGTTGATCAGGACAAATGACGTCGGATTCGAAGGAAACCACGAATATAATAGAAACAGTATTTGCATACTTGCTATTTCTCTACCCAAATGGAAACCTAGCAGTTATAGTTGATGTGATATTTCAGGAGCTATTCATGTTCCGTGTGTTGCTTGCGATATTTAACCGATATTTTAAGTACACATGTTACCACATATGGTAATTATACAAAGGCATAATTCTATATGGCGATATTGCCAGTTACATTTCCACGAACATATTTTAAATGAAAGGGTGTTGCATTTACGCCTAACCGCTGTTATACCGCTGTGTGATTACAGTGAAAGTTCACTTACCATCACAAAATAGATAAGAGTAAGACTCATAGAGAGAGTCAGGGCCAGCGCGTCTTCCCTGATCGAGGCCACAACAATGCTGACGCCAATCGCCTGTGTCATCTACACGTGCAAGGTAACAATGCCGTCATTACTACCGTCACACTAAGTTGCAGTGCCCCCAACACAACAAGTGAATTAAATAAGGCCATTTTCGATTAGTTTCATTCGTCCCGGAGGAAAGATACATTATTATGCTGCACATAATGCATTTGTTGCAATTTAGGGTAGTCGCTGCATGTGGAATTTACGGGTGGCCGCGCACGTAAGTCGAAAAACATCAGACATTACGTACAGGGAAATATATTGTTATAGTAGCACCACATAGCGAGTAAAACATAAAACGTAACAATCGCATGTACCACCAATGTGTTTGATTGAGGGCTACATGACATTAACCGCATACTCACCAATGTTACTAGAGCGACGTAGGTGAGACACACGCCAAGTTGATCTTTGCTCATGTGGAAGTAACTTACGGCCATTTGGGGAAAGGCTCCTTGGAAGACATACACAGCCAGACCTACACGGTGAAGACATCCACTTACTGGCATTGTTAAATGTGGCTGCAGTAAACATTGTTAATCGCATATCCAAGCGGTAAAGGGAGAACATCAGTAGCTTTACTAACTTATGATATCATCGCCACAGGTCAAGATTATCCAGGATGTATGTCACATTTCTTACATTTACAACTGTTACAACACCCGGAGAGACTATTGCCAATCTCACCAACATATCAACGACCTCATTGCAACACATGTCCTGATAGAACTTCAGCCACATGTCGGAAAACAGTTGTAATGAGGAAGCATCAGGAACTATTCCAAAGAATGCTCAGTACTCGATTAATTATCCTAGCTGATTTTCCAATTCATAACTGCGTTATTCATATTACGTAAAATTCGAAGCATAATAAACTGGTCATGGCTGTTCCTTATTTGGCAATATAAAGTTCTTGACGGTAGAACAAATACGCTGAAGGTATACTGTCCACAAAGCCTATTTAATAAATATAAAAGACTGTTTACAATAGGAATATTACGCAAACGAAACGGTCATATTGAACACGTGTTCTTGTCTTTTCACACTTGTCTTTCGTAATGAAGACAGCAAATGGGATGGAGAACTAATAAATCAGCAAATGTCCAGTCATGTGGGCCCATATTCGACCGGCCCACTTAGGTAAAACGCATACCTCGCATGCATGCGCAAGCTCAGGCCGAGTTTCCTATAAACGCATACCTCACATGCACAATAACAAACATATTTGAATACTTAATGTATTACTAACGGAAATTATTAATATATTTTTAGAAACAACGGAGAATTGTGGCCCGCTACCATCGCTGTCCCAGATTCGTGCCGAATCCGGGCTCAGCCGAATCTGGGATTATTATACCGGATATTTGAGTTGGCAATATATCCGAGATAGTCTATCACTATAACCATCTATGGATTTAGGCAAATACAAGCAGTCAGTAGCAGCTGTAGCACGACACCTGCTGGTGCATCGACTCACTGGTGCAGAACTGTGCCATGAGTAGGTGGAGCAGTCTGGGAGAGGACAACAGCTCATGGATCCAGTGTGCCGAGAACATCTTTTCTAGCGTCCTATCTGAAAGACAATCACTATTAGTAAAACTAAATTAATATAGATCAAATTAGTAAAAATATCCCTCCACTGACCGGATAACTTGACAATTCACACAGTCTTGATAGCAATATTTGTAATATGTTAGTAAAAGCATATTGTCCATACATACATATCGTAGATTAGTGGTTAGATATCCGTCGCGACGTATATACAACGTCGAAACGCGACGCTGTCAAGTCGAAATCACGTCGACAACCAAATCCGACGTCTTTACACCGTCGATGACCCGACGTCGGAACAACATTATGTCGAAACAACGTCGAAAACTTGACGTCGATACGACTTCATCACCCGACGTCGGAACAAAGTCGAAAACCCGAAGTTGATCCAAATTACAAATCCAACGTATTTTGACGTTGTTTCGACGTTGGTACATGACTTCGAAACAACGTCAATAAAACGTCGGTTTGCCCGCTGGCATGATGGTAGAAGCTGAGATAATGTTTACGTCTACCCTTATCCCAGCTGGCAAACTGACGTTATGTTGACGTTGTTTCGACGTCAGATATCAGGTAACCAAGTGAGGGCTTTGCTTTTTGAAGCAAAAATAATTGGCGTGGTCGTAAATTAAGAAAATAAATAAAAAAATACTAAGTAAAACTAATTCCGAAAAAATGAAACATCATCCATCTATAAGGTATGACAATACACACAATTCTCAGAATGACAAAACACCACACACGACAAGATACTAACACACATATACAATTATGACAATACACTAACATAAGCTTTCCATGAGACAAGACAAGACAAGACACTATCACTAAATCCCGGAGTGTGACAAGACACTAGCAAAACATCTGAGACACTATCACAAATTGTTATTGTGCCGAGGTGCTAATGCTTCTTTTCGGTATGACTAGACATGAACATAAACAAGCTTTCATTGATCAATTGCAAGATTTGCTCCCGACTATCGTGCTGTCATTATCCACCTACCTTGGTATGTCGGCCGATCGAACTGTCCATGGAGGTTTGTGAGCAGAAGGATAAGCAAGCCAGCACACTGAACTCCACTCAGGATCAGCGACAAGTCATGAACCCTTGTCGTGATAATAGAAGCATTGGAAATATCATATTTTAAATATGGCTGGCATGTTACTGTGCTTTGCTTGAAAGAAAATTGATTATCTGCATAAATATGGAAGTAGAGCTAGTGTTAACACATTAAAAATACTAACATTACTTCTTATAATTGTGTGTCACCGTGTTCATATTTTGTTTCAAACATCTCTGTGGCAACATGAATCAAAAATATTAATGTAATGTTTGCAGTTTTATTTAACAATCAGACTTTGCCTTTTGCTCAGTCTGGTTCTGTGACGGGTAATAGCTACCAGAAACAAATTGACGCGGTTCCAGCATGTATAGCAAACGTCCAATGAAGTATATTTTAATACGCACCCAAATCGGCCTATGAGCGAGTCGGCGAATATCCCGCCGACCTTCATTCCCAGTCCGTTAGCTAATGCCACTTTGCCGAGCATGACCACGCGACTCTCGGCCGATGCCATCTGACATATCGCTATTTGCCCAACTGCATCCACATGCATTATTGTTTTAGTGCTGTGACTGGCATATAAATATATATGCAACAAAAAAGATGTTCAATAATATCATCATGTCCACAAGCTATGCACACACCACGAGTGCATGTAGGCACGCACGCACGCACGCACGCACACAAACAAACACACACAAACTCACTTAAATTGTATACACACTTCTTACAGACACACTTAACTTTCACCAGTTTATGTTATATATTTTGAAGTGGTGCTTTCAAGTTCAGTTGTGTGACCATACATTTTAAAATGCTGCTAATATGTTTACTACTTCTGGCACACACACACACACACACACACACACACACACACACACACACACACACACACACACACACACACACACACACACACACACACACACACACACACACACACACACACACACACACACACACACACACACACACACACACACACACACACACACACACACACACACACACACACACACACACACACACACACACACACACACACACACACACACACACACACACACACACACACACACACACACACACACACACACACACACACACACACACACACACACACACACACACACACACACACACACACACACACACACACACACACACACACACACACACACACACACACACACACACACACACACACACACACACACACACACACACACACACACACACACACACACACACACACACACACACACACACACACACACACACACACACACACACACACACACACACACACACACACACACACACACACACACACACACACACACACACACACACACACACACACACACACACACACAACACACACAACACACACACACACACAACACAACACACACACCACAACACACACACCACACACACACACACACACACACACACACACACACACACACACACACACACACACACCACACACACACACACACACACACACACACACACTCACACACATAATACACACAACATACCACACACACACACACACACAACACACACACACACACACACACACACACACACACACACACACACACGGGAATGAAGACTAAAAGGAAGCCTAATTATTTAGAAACTGCAGTTGACAAAACTCCGCTAAATACACTAATTATCAACCATACCTTGCAGACATATTTAACCATGAACATGTCCACATTCCTTATTATTGTATTATTATTATTAATCTAAAGATACACAATTCACAGAGCTGATCAATAGTATCATCATGTCCACACCACGAGTGCATGTAGGCACGCACGCACGCACGCACGCACGCACGCACGCACGCACGCACGCACACCTACAAACAAACACACACAAACTCACTTATATTGCATACACACTTCTTACAGGCACACTTAACTTTCACCAGTCCATGTCATATTTTTTGAAGTGGTGCTTACAAGTTCAGTTGGTTGACCATACATATTAAAATGCTGCTAATGTTTTAAAGAAAATATGTACACGTTATTATTATTATTACTATGTACGTTTTATGAATTGCTTGAATACGACGCCTTTTTATTACTGTTCTGTGCGTCAATAATTTAGAGATTCATTACATTCACAACAGCTAGTTCTATCTGTGATGCAACAGTTTAAGGGTAGTATTTGTCATAATTTCAGTATTATGACATTGCTTGCACCATATTAAAATGTATGTACTCGATTACGGCAGTCCTTTGAAAAAAACTATAAATGATTGATTTTGTATTATTTGAAATACCCCGTCAGTTAGTAGATCAGAGTCCAGCACAGAAAGGAAGCGAATGAATTTAAAAAGAGACAAGTGGACATAATCGGCCCCTCGGGAGGATATCCATTTAATCGTATATTGATCAAACGTCAGCATATTAACGTGTATACACGTACCTTCAATATTATGCACAAAGACTCTGATAATCTGCGAAGCAAAGATGAGGTAGTCGTCTTGAGCCAGAGACAACAGGCTGTAGCTGAGAGCTGATGTCAGATAGGTGACAAAGAATGCCGTATATAGGCCTGATATATCACAATAGCGACCGAACAGGTATGACGCCAGGAACTGTAACACTGACACAGAGTGCTCTATCTGCTGGTACGTAGCTGTGTCTCTCAGCAAGTCGTTTTGCAGCAACTACATAAAGTGAAATTTTCATCAGGAGACAATCCATTTTCGTTTGAAGCAATAACTTATCTAATCCAACAATACTATAGAACAGTTAATGGAGAATGAGTCGTCTCCACACTTTTTCTCACTCTAGATCACTTGCTTTGGCTTCATGTTCGCTATCTTACAGCCTACTTTTTAATATATGTACCATACAAACATAGCACTTTCATAACGTTTACAACAATCACTTAGATAATCTAGTTCTGACTGACTTATTGTTCTTAAACCTAATACTAACACCGGAACAATGTGTGTGTGTGTGTGTGTGTGTGTGTGTGTGTGTGTGTGTGCGTGCGTGCGTGCGTGCGTGCGTGCGTGCGTGCGTGCGTGTCTGTATGTGTGTGTGTGTGTGTGTGTGTGTGTGTGTGTGTGTGTGTGTGTGTGTGTGTGTGTGTGTGTGTGTGTGTGTGTGTGTGTGTGTGTGTGTGTGTGTGTGTGTGTGTGTGTGTGTGTGTGTGTGTGTGTGTGTGTGTGTGTGTGTGTGTGTGTCTGTGTCTGTGTCTGTGTCTGTGTCTGAGTCTGTCTGTAATGGAGCATAGCCATATATAATATCATCATCATCATTATGCAGCCATAATGCCCCGTGGTTGGGCGAAGGCCTCAAAATGCTGCTTAAACGTCTGTCTATCTTGCGCTATCCTCTGCTAGATGGTACGCTTCCGGTAGTCGTCTAGTTCATCACTCCACCGACCCACCGGCCTTCCTCTAGGTCTTTTCCTTTCGTATGGTTTCCAGGTAGTGATACGCAGTGTCAATCGGTTATCTAGTATCGTGCAAACGTGCCTTGCCCTGGTCCACTTCCGTCTTCTGACTTGTTCAATTACGTCTGGGACCTTTGTCTTTTCTCTTACCCAGATGTTTATTTTTCTGTCCCGGTATGTGATGTTTAACATACTCCTTTCCATTTTTGTTTGTGCGGCTGGTAGCTTGTTCTTTGCTTGGGTGGTGAGTGCCCCTATTTCCGCGCCATATGTCATTGCTGGAAGTACGCGTGTTTGTAGACTTGTCTCTTCAAGCTTGTTCTAGTGTTACCCTTGAAGATGTCGCGGTGCTTGGCGAATGCTGTCCATCCGGATGTGATTCTTCTTTGAATCTCCTTATCTTGGTTTTTGTCGCTGGTACTGTATCTCTGTCCCAGGTAGATGTAGCTTTCAACATTCTAGATCTGAGTGTTGTTGACTTATGTTGGTATGTCGTTTTCCATCATCGCCTTTGTCTTCGACTTGTGCATCTTTAAACACTCATTTTTACTTTGATCTGCTATTTCCTCTAACATTTGTTGTAGCTCATGTGGTGTATTAGCGCATGTGAGTATGTCGTCGGCGAAGCGAAGATGACTAAGGTATTCGCCGTCTATCTTCAAGCCTCTGGTTTCCCAAGTCAGCCGTCGGAATATTGTTTCGAGTGCTGCCGTAAACAGCTTGGGCGATATGGTATCTCCCTGTCGTACTCCTCTACCGATGTCGATCTTGTTGCTTTCTTTGATTGTCATCGAGGTGTTGATGTAGATTTCCTTCAAGTGTTCGATGTACACATCTTCTATCCCCTGTTCTTGACGCGAGGTCAGTACTGCTTGAGTTTGCACTGAGTCGAATGCTTTCTCGTAGTCGACGAATGCGATGCAGAGTGGGATATTATATTATCTTCACTTCTCCTTCAGTTGGTTTACCACGTCGATGTGGTCTGTCGTTGAGTATCTGCTTCTGAATTCAGCTTGCTCTCGTGGCTAGTTTTCGTCGGGTGTCTTCTCTAGCCTTCTCGTTAGTATGTTGACGAGTGCTTTATAGGTGTTTGATAGTAGACATATCGGTCTGTAATTCTTGAGATCTTTCTTATTTCCCTTCTTGAAGATTATCACCATCTTAGCGGTCTTCCACGCTGTTGGCATTCGTCTTTCTGATAAGCATTTAGTATACAGCTTAGCAAATGTCTTCGAGGTGGTATCTTCTCCTGTTTTCAATGTCTCGATGTTTATCTGGTCTTTGCCTGTTGCTGTCCCATTATTTATATCTCGTAGTGCTGCTTCCATCTCCCATAGTGTTATCTCTGGTACCTCTTTTGGGTCAGTGTGTATTATGGTAATCTGTTTACTGTCTTACAGCTCTGTTTAGAATTACTCTATTAGTTCAATGACCTTATCTTGATCATGGATTTCTCTACCCTGCTTGTCTAGGAGTGTGGTCAGTCTGTCTTGGCCTAGCTTCTGCGTTCTTCGGACTTTCCTCGGGCTCTTTGATGCCATGATCGTTTCTCGTATGATCTCTAGGTTGCATTTCCTGATGTCCTTTTTTTGATGGTCTTGCATGGTCGCCATTTTCTAACATTTCTCATCGTTTCCTCATTAGGGCGCATGTTGGTGACGATATCCTCAATTACAGTGGCTTGTTGATTGTTTTCGCTACTCTTGTCGCGCTTTGTTGGATAATGTCTGTACTGGTTTCGCTCGTGATGTCGATGTCGTCTAGTCCTTGTTGTGTCTCGAATCGGTTTCTCAATTCGAGTTGGAACTCGATCTTCTTTGATCCTATTTGTGTGGCATCTACGCTTGGTTTCGTTTTGGTCATACATTTTTCCTTTATACATCTACGTCCAGTTTGATGTTTTTCATAACCATTCTGCGGTCACTTCCAATGTTGACTTGGTGGAACTACTGTAGTACTGGATTAGTACTGGGTAATTACATACACCACTCGTATATAGGTACTTTGGCTGGCAAAAAAGAAAACAAACGTAAGCAGATGACACTTTTGCAGCCACACACAGGACCGGATTAAAATCGTATTCCACACACACACGCACGCACGGACGCACGGACGCACGGACGCACGGACGCACGGACGCACGCACTGTTTAAGATGCAGCTGTCAGTATCACTGCGTGTGTCTGTTTCTAAGATCATTGCATTTGTTTATGTTGCGATCAAATGGTTCACCGTGAATTCTTTTGAGAACCCTTTGCGCACGGGTACTTTCTGTGGAGCAATCCGTCTACGAGAAAACGTAAATATAACCATATCCGTTAGCTTGATTACATACAGGAAGTTGGTGGTAGGAGAATGATCAAGTGAAAACGCTTACAAATAAGCAAGAAGTGTATCTAAACATGAGCATATGATGGGCGATGAAAAGTGGACCTGTGACCCACATGACATTCGAGAGGTTGGCCGCCAACCCATGGGGTGGTGAAGAAGGCACAGCATTCTCAAATCATTAATGCATGTTAAAGTGAAAACCGGTGTGCTTACCGTAAGACAGCCGAGATGGAGAGAGTAGCAGACCGCGGTGACAAATACACTAATCTGCATCGCTATCCCCGTTTGTAGCAGTTTGTCTTCATCCACGTAGACTTCATCCGGGTTGGCACCTGCCAGTCTAAGCATGGAATCCATATTTGCATCGCGGCTACTGATCCTACGAGCTCGTCCAGGTTTTGAGGCGTATGTAAGCTGATCGAAGCTTGCAGAATCATCGTAATCCCCATTACTACCATTCACAGTCACACCATTGTTCATCGCGTATCCGGACTCCTCGCTGTTGCTGTGGTGCATATCAGCATTGCTGCCATTTGCCGTCTGGTACCTACTCAGCCATTGGATTGGGTTTAATATCCCGTAATCGTTTGACGTACGTGGTATAATTAACCTGCGCTTGGGACGAGAAACCCCTCGTTCACCCGAGTCCCATTCTCTCCCTAGGTTCGAAGTCAAATCGCGGCTCGTGCTTGTTCCTGGCATTGCATCCATAGCCAGTTTCGCCCCAATCCTACGAGCTTCCTCTTCGAGGTACAACTCCGAATTTCTTAGCTTCGGCCTGTAGCGATTGTTGTTAGAGTTATTGGAATTCTCCAGCCATGGCGCTCTTTGTGACGTCGCCAATATCTTCTTGCACATGGGTTGGCTTGATTTCTTTGGCACAAGCGTAGTGACGGCACAATGGTAGCAGCTGGTGTGGTCAATGCAGTTTGGTCCTTCCGGTTGGTTGCATAATGCTGGTACTGTTGATAGGTTGTTGTTGTTAGTTTGGTTATCATCACAATTACTCCACTGATCATCGTCTGAGCATGTCGGTCCGGAGCTACACGACGCATCGTCGTCATCCGCGGGAATTGTCTTGCAAACGAACGATCGTGACCCCGCGCTGCCTGAAGGTCTCGAAGATTTCCTGGGGGGACGCGGGGCTTTCCGTATATTCAAATGCACATGCGTCAAACGTCTAGGTTGAGACGGTAAGCAATCTTCCGTTGATCCACCGTCACTGTTTGAGTCTGAATTAGCGCCATCCAAACAGATCCAAGACCTGTCAACCGGACTACGTCTATGTGCGCCACGCTGCGGCGAACGGGGTTGCGCCTTGGACTTCCCCTTCCGAGGTAGTGTTGCGGTGCAGGACACTGTCCGCGTACGAATTTGACACTCTCTAGCAGGCCTACGTCTGCAGCGAAAAACACTAGAGGTCTTTTTCGCGTTGCAACTCACGTTGCGGGCAGACGACGCAGCAGTGCTGATGGATTCGATGGGAGTCATCACATACATCTGTGACTGGCCAGGAGCTGAAGGATAGGCTGGAGGCGGATCTAACGGATAGGCCCTAGACTGAGCAGGCGGCGGACCTGCAATATAGACCGACGAGTGAGCAGGAGGATAGGACGGTGGTGCACCAGCAGGATAGGACGGTGGTGCACCAGCAGGATAGGACGGTGGTGCACCAGCAGGATAGGCGGGTGCCCCACCTCTAGAATAAGGTGATCCCTGACAAGCAGGACAATTCGGCGATTGAAAGATCGATGACTGCTCTGGAAGATAGGTTGACGCCCTATACGTTGCAGAATAGGATGGTGCGCGATTGTTGTTGCAAGTCTGCTGTTTTGGCGGAGAGACCGGTTGCTGCGACGGTACGTAGCAGGGTTGCATCATGACACAAGGGGGTGTAGGGACTTGAGGTGTCAATGGCTGCTGTGGCTGCTGTGGCTGCTGTGGCTGCTGTGGCTGCTGTAGCTGTTGTGGCTGCTGCAGCTGCTGCTGCCCGTCCACAACGCTGCTTGCTATAGGCATCCACGAGTTGATAACGTACTCATACGTCGTCCGGAATGGTGAAGCCATCGCAGCACACACAAGCTGGGTATGCTGTAGGAGAAACAACGTATATCAGAAATATCCACTCTTCTGTAATACATTTCAAAACAGTTCACACAACAATTGTGTAACGGTTTCTGTGGTGCTATTGGTGCAAATATAACAATCACCAAGTTCTGGTTTAAAGAGAAATAAAACACGTTGTTTTGTTTTCCATCCAAATATGTTAAAATAAGCTGACCACATGTGTCGCCTTGAATACGGTGTTTTCATTAATCGCAGTATGTATTCACTACAAACAGTTTGATGTGTTTGCATCAAGAAAATAAAACATTCAGTGTTCATATATACATTGATGCTTCCAAATTTTACCGTACGCAACATAAAACTTTACATTCATATCAATGTGGATTCCGTGAAAAAAGCTACTCAAATTGTAGTGATACTCTTCTACTGCTTCGAAATTCCTTAATAAATTTGTACATTCATATTATCATAAACAACTCTTAAATTACCCTAACAGTTTATCAGTTCTGTCAACAATAATTCACGGAAAACAATAGACCAGCTACGATTCAAACCATGTAGCATGAATGTATGTTTCATTAATATCGTATCCTATAAGAGAACTATAATATTTCTTCACATAGTGGATTACACGGATGTTTTCGACATTCCTAAACCAGAAAAATATCAGGAAACAGTCTTTTTCTGTTTTTCTTTTTATAAAATAAGTACAGGATGTGCATGACTTCCGTGACATAAAACGTGACTTTCGTTACGAGGATAAACAAATGAAAATTTAGGTTGTCACATTTCTCTCACAAAATCTCAAAACAAAAGACACAATGAACGAATTTAATCCGAAGTACAATTAAACGTCCACATTTTCTCAACATTTTGTCAGTTCAAAATCCTGTGTATATATGAAGTAAATTAATAATAAAATGTTGTATTATTATTTACAATTAAAAGAATGTTGGAGGTTCAATTATTGTTGTGCTACTTGAAATAAATTAAATGGTCATGATCTTTGGTATGACCAAAGCTAATTTCTGGGCTTCGAACCCGGGTGTCAACAAAACAAACTGAACGCTATTCCTAATACATCCAGGTTTAGTAATCCATCATAATTTATGCTTGAGAGGATTCCAGTTATAGAGATTACCAGTTCTGTTCAGCAAGTTCAGACATACATCCTTGCTATACGGCTGCAGAAGGATTATGATAACACATGTTTACTGAATGACATACATTATAAACCTATCTTTTATTACATAATTTATTAATTGAGAAGTTTGTCCTTGCATTTTTGCCGCTGTGAAATTATTTATTTCCTTCGATGGATAAACGTTTTAGCTATACTTCTTTTGCAAACTTAAAATATTTCGATATTGGCTTATCTTGAACAAGATTTATGTTTCAAACTTTGTTTTAAACAAACATCCCACATCCCTGAATAAGGGACATGCTGTCGTAAAATACATTGTTTAAGTAATCAATTTTTTATTTGTTTGCATGACTGTCATGACAGATTTTGATGTGCAACGCTATACAGTAATGTTTTATCTACCCACTACAAAAAACATAATGTCATTATTAAAGCATGCATGCCTTGCTCTAACTGTAGGACATTTATAAGCATACAATCTCAAACATGTATACACTTGCCATTTCATAGGAAATAATAACAAAATACCCAGTTAGTTTAGCATTAGGAGATTTACAAACATAGCAGATTTATTCTAAACTGTTTATTTTCCAGGAAATCAAAAAAGAAACTTATTTTGTGACATGCGACATCATATCGAGAGATTTGATTTGATCATATTAAGAAACGTTACACAAGCAACTGGCAATTCAAAAGCGCACTGCTATGGTACTGTTGCCAATTTTACATTATATTTTAGCAGCCTATCTAAGGTTGGCCAGGTGATATTTCCCAAGGAATATTCATCAAACTCTGTGCATTTGTTATAGTTTACAACATTCAGAGGGGTATGTCATCCTGGACCTTGATGGTAGGAAGGAAGTTACTTAAAGATGGGATATTTCATATTTTATTAACCCAACATCTTTGTAACAAAAGAGCTGTTTAACTGAAAACTTACCCACAGCGAATTTGAGTATGTAGTGAAACTGATTGCAACACAATAAACAATAGCTAAATAATAGCAATTCATTTAAAAATAAACAATGTACTATGATTTAGAATATACATAATTTATCTTATTTACGTCTTAGCTTAATTCATACAAGTCTGAATCATAGGCTGTCGGAAACAAATATTAAACCAGCAGCAAACGCAATATACAACAAACTGTCTACAAACAAACCTTTCACCAAGGTGCTGTTTATCCAGCATTTCCCTGGGGCCCAACCAGGACGAAGACCGTCATCTCTGTTGCACAGCACAAAGTGTCTTGGAACCCACTCACATTCTTCTATAATATGCAAGATTTACTATACGACAGCTACACACAACTTGGAACTTCACTTGGACAATTATCGCCATTACGATTATTCAGCTTTAGTATACATATTTCAAATTATATATATATATATCTTTATTATTTATTTTTATTATATACATGTTATCTTTAGGTCACCATTATATTATATACATGTTATCTTTAAGTCACCATTTGAGTATATTTATGTAATATTTTACTGCAATTTTTTAATCTAACAACTGATTTATACTTACTTAAATGTTAATACTGTTATGTACTGATTTCACAGATTACTTTGATTCTCAGTTAGTTATTTAGCCACTTATTTAATTTAAGGTAGTAGTACATTTTATCATGTGCATGTGAGTGTATTGTCATGTGAATATACGTGTACGATGACCCAACATTACAAAGCATTCCAATGTTTTATTGTAACTGCAATGAAAACACATGGCAATAAAGCTGATCTTATCTTATCGTATTGACACAGATAAAAATAACAAAGCAATGACACATACACACATACACATACACGGCTATTACACGCACACGCACATACATACGAATGATACATCCCACATCTCTGATCCAACCTTTCACCCAGATCCTTAAAAACCTTTAACACATGAACGTTGTAAGAAAACCAAACAAAACACACTAAATTGAATTCTGATCAACATCAACAGTGTCAAAAGTATCACAAAGACAGCCCAAATAACAACTATCCAGTCAAATAACCCTGACATCATATTCATAATCGAAACCTATGTATTTCTACCATCTAACTATAACATCATCCTGAAAGGACAGAAAAACACATGGTGGTGGGATTCTCATTCCTTCCGCGATGACATTGTTGCAGAACCACATGTATACAAATCTTAACTCAATCTGTAAAACAGTATGAACAAAAATTTATTTCTTGTGAAACAAATCCATATCCTTTGCATCCTACCACCTACTGCCCAGTGACCACCTCCAATCTTTTGAAGCTCTTTGTGAATCTCTGACAAAACAATATTATAGATCACACAAAAAACAAATGTAGTTACAACAGGAGACCTTCAACCTCCCTGATATTAATTGGGGCAAGCAGCAAATCACTGACAACAGAATGGCTAGCAAACATAACAAACTACTAGAAATAATGAGTAAATTTGGCTTGCAAAACATGGTGAATGATCCGACACAATTGACTTGGGCAATATCCTTGACCTTATACTCATTTTAAATTCATCCATAATGGTTAATACTCACATCACTCATGGCATGAGTGACTATGAAGCTGTGACCTTTAAGGTTTTCCAACATAAATCTGCAAACTGGAATAAACTTAAGAATGGCATAAATCAACTAACATCAACACACTTTCACATGAACCCAAACTCAAAACATAAATGCAAATTGAAACTTCTAGAATATTCTTACTTCATTAGACAACAGCAATATCTCCAGCTGAAATACCAAAGCAAAAGTGCACTTCCCCTGGATTACATGTTAAATACTAATAATAATAATAATGCAACGAAAAAATAAAAGCCACACACAAACTGGACGTAACAGTGACTGGGAATTGAAAAGCTTAAAATCAAAATAATGCCGAACTATCTGCCAGAGTCCATAGCCCCAATCATCACATACATCTTTCAGCAGTCATACAACACGTCCAAACTCCCAGATGACTGGCTCCAAGCATAAATAACACCAATGATAAAAAGCCTCGAATCAGACCCTGCTAATTATAGACCAATTTCACTAACATGCATCCTCTGTATGTAAAATGATGGAGCACATTATTCTTTGCAATATGTGGAAACACCTACACAAACACAACATCCTCCTCTACTTCCAATATGGTTTCTAGTCAGGGCTGTATTGTGAGTTCCAACTCATTGAGACAGTCCATGACTGGATAACAGCTATTGGCAACAAGAAACAAATATATGCTATCCAGCTTGATTTTGCCAAAGAATTTGACAAAGTCCCTCATAAAAGCCTTTTATGGTTCTATGGAAAAACTGGAAACACACAAAAACTGGATAGAAAACAGACTTTTAGTCAATGGTGTTCTAACTGACAAAACAGATGTTACATCTGGTGTACCACATGGCTCAGTCCTGGGACCTGTACTATTTCTACTCGATGATCTATATAAATGACACAAACAACAATTTTTAATATCCCATAGGGAGGGGTCTTTACTGATGACAGCATCATGTATTGTAAAATCACATCAGAAACTGATCAAACCATACACAAGGTCCGACAAATAGCAAATGCGGTTTAGCATATCTAAATGTGTCCATCTCCTAATAACAAACAAAACCAAACCCAGTCTATATTCATATTCATTTTATGGTGTGCCAATCTCCACAGCCTCCAGACTCCCATATCTCGGAGTAGAAATAGATACTAAACTAACCCTGGCAAATCAAATTACTGACATAGTTTCCAAATCTTGAAACGTTTTAGGTTTGATCAAACAAACCATTTGACCACGCAAACCTGAAGTCAAAGAAACTGCCTATAACATGCTAATCTAATCAAAATTTGAATATGTCTCTCCTTTCTAGATATGGAAATCACACATTACCACCCACATTAAACATCTTGAAAGAATACAGCTCTATTTTGACAGATTCGTCAAAAACGACCACAGATGCCAAACAAATTCAACTGACCTAACAGCCATTCTTGGATGGCCCATTCTTGAATGATGCATGATTAGTAAACAAGCCATGTCATTCTACAAACTATTAAATAACATAAACCACATCCCATCCAGGTCCATTGAAACCGTCACAAAACCGTGGCCGTTACGTAGATACTAGTACTAGGTCTTGTATCAATACTGAAGTGTTCTCTTTTTTGCCCCCGACCAATTCGAATTTGGAATATGATCGCACCACAAATTATTGAAATAGAAAGCCCCATAGGATTTCAAGTAGCAATCGTGAACTTATCTTTCACGATAACCAATCACCTAAATTGCCCGTAAAACAAACACACAAACAAACAAACAAACAAACAACGCATGCACAAACAAGCACCACAAACTCCTGCGTAAGTTCAAGTTAGGCCTGTTTGGACCAAAGTACCTGTCCAAGACTTCCGCTAAGATCTACTTAACTACCGTCTACTGTACTGGGCCAATACTGGGTATGTAGATACATCACATTTATGTTGGCATAAAGAAAACATAGCTAAGCATATCACACTTTTGACAGTCACATACAGGAGAACTAAAGTTAAATCGAGTTCCACTCATCAATCGATCTTAAATGACCAACTCTTATAAAATATATATCCACAATATAATAGGCCATAACACATTGCAATTAAAAAAGCATATAAATAGTGTTACGTGATGAGAAAAAAACGGAAGACAACATGTTAATATGTACCTTCGTTTACTTCAATGTTTCATTTTTCTGTCTGCTAGCGTCAACGCCACTATTGCATCTGATCATGCGCGAGGAAATGACGTAGTTTTTGTTTAATCGCACATTTGATCGCTAGGTGCCACCACTTATTACTTATTATTAGTTGCACTTTGGCGCTGCAGACGTGAACAATAACACTTGTTTCACTTATGCCATTCCATATCCCGACGACTATGTTGAGTATAATAAATAAATAAATAATTGAATAAGTAAAAAAGTACATGATTAAACTTATTGTCATTTATTTCTTATTGCGCTGTTATCTCAAGTTAGACTAATATTTATGATTAATTTATTTACCAATATTTAAAAAGGTGCATCAACTAATAATCATTAAAGCTTCTCCCTCCACTCGTTTGCTAATCGCCAAACCGGTTCTTTTATGACCAGATGTGTAATGTGTTAATAGTTTAACTAGTATGCACAGTCAGTTAATTTTTAAAATGCGTACTTGTCATTTTTTATTCGTAAAAAAAGAATCGCCCTTACACCGGGTATAACTGGCGAAACAATCAGCAGCTGCCGAAGTCCTTTGCTTTTTGGGTCACGTGCTTTATGCGAGATCGACCTACTGCGGCACAATAACAAATCGCACGTGCTTTTGCGCGTCATGACTAAGATTCCAAAGGCAAAGTGATTCTTCTATGAAGGTACGCATTAAGTGCATTAACGCAGTTAGCAACAAGTGCGAATAGTCGAAGGCTAATCCACTCTTATGAACGTCTACTCGACGCGGATTCTCTAACTTGTAAGATTATCAGTGTCGCTAACAAGGCAAGCCAGTTTGAGTTGACAGTCGCCATCAATATCGCTCGGCATCACTCAGCCAGACACAACCTGTGGTGATATGTACCGGTATTGTATTTGATGACGCATGATGTATTTTTAGGGGGAGCATCGGTTATCTCGTTAACAGAACGTCAAACGGAGAATTACATTAATCTCACAATTATTAAAACAGTGTTTTGCGACTCACATTTCAGTACTATTACTGAATGTTGTTATTTCCATTACATTTTATGCAAAATAATTTAGGTTTTTATGACAGCGATGATTGATTCAAATGTTAATACAATAGGTGTACACTATTATATCATGCAAGTATTACATATAACATTCTTGCATTTGTTTCCATTGTAGTCAATGATGCCTGGCTGTAGTCTATGTACCTTGTACCTTTCAACTCACACGTGCCAGATGGTTTCAAATATTTATAAACATTTTCATCACAGCATTATATGAATGCATACTACATTCGAATTATAATATTGCTACAAGCCACACTACAATGCAAAAGTGAGACAAGGCAGAGGAGGAGCTAATATTAAGGCAGTCACATGGGTATGGCAAATGCCCGGGAGGATACGCCGTCTGTGGGAGTCTCACATCTGATCAAACCAGGTAATTTAAACATTTTAACAATCAACAACGTATAAATTATAAAAATATTTTAATTTGTCCATTTAAATACACATTGTTTTCATTCACATATTATTTTGAACATGGAAAACTAGAATGACCTTTGTTCTTGTTAGTCTTGTATAATGCATATTATACTCAGTGTGTCAACACAGACATTAATGCACATACACTATGTGAGTGGGGGGGGGGCATGGCTATGTAGATCAATTTTAAAAATTACCTTCAAAATGGTGCATTCTGAAGGTTGTTTGACCTTATTCCCTGGGAAATAGAGAGGAAACAAATGCACAGCTACAAGTGTAAAAATGTATGTTTATAGCAAGAAATACCTATGAGGCATATTTTGAGCAAATTGGCTTAGAAAAACACTGAGGTGGTCCACCTCACTCATCATATAGCAGGAGAAATATTGCAGCGATGACTAAAAAAATCAATAATACAGTGTTGAAGAAGGTAGACATACATGTTATGAATGCTTGAATATTTTCTGAGGGAATGTGCTGTTGGCATCACAATAACCTTATTTTTCATTTCCAACATTTGCTTTGACCAGACAACCTCACATATTCATGTTTGACATAAAATGTCAAAAATGAATACGTGTACACCATATAATAGTTATTACATGGCATCATTATTTACTCCCAACTCCACTACCATGATGCATGTTTTTTGTTTACTGAAATTGAATACATGCTTTTCTTTACAGGTCAACAAGAAACTGAACAACGCTTACTGCCACTAGTTCAACAAGTTAATATGCTATACAGGACAGTTGTATTTGTGGACAAGATTATACAACAATCAGCCGTGCAATATGCTGCATATTAAATGTCAAGTATTTGAATGTCGACCAAGTGAAGTGATCCCAGTTGTACTGTGTGTTGCATCATGACAGACTCCACAGTACTGGTGGTGTGTACACTGGCTTCCATGCCGGTCAGATACCCTGACTGACTAAAGACCAATGCAGAATGCAGAGTGCTTGACATGCGAATATGGTGAAGCCTGACTAGCTTTGCAGTTGGTGATGGAACGGTGGATGCCATGGTCTGTCAAACATGGCATAAGCCTTTGGTCAACCTCTCTCGACACTGTTAGACAGGTTCGACATTCTTTAGTGAACTACAACAGCTTGGATATCGATGACATTGTGTGAGTTCACTTTCTTTGATGATACTGCATACCAGCTTCCTGGCATTTTCCTGTACATCGGCATCTGCCTATACAAGAAACAAAGTGACAATTAACATGGCTCTGACATGTATGATATTGTATATGTGACGACACACTTAGCCAAAGTCAATACCATGGTAATATAATTGTTTTATTCATATTAAAAATATTCTCACATGTTATATATATATATATATATATATATATATATATATATATATATATATATATATATATATATATATATACATTACTCAGACCTGTTATATTGAACATTTCTACTAATGTGGGAAACATTCCGCCACACTGAAATTAATATGTGAAAATACTAATTGTACAAAAGAAAAGTATTCACCAATATCTCTAGCCAGTACTCTTCATAGAATTGAGTACACATATTGCAATTGCACATGTAACTCTCAGCCACATGACAAGGACACTGACTAGTTTAGTAACTTTTTAGGTGTAAAAATACATAGCATTAAATATATAAATTATATCTACTGATTTTTTTAAAATAAAGCATAATCTAGTTACATTATGTAATATATTTATTATTTCTAAAGCACAATATCCAACATGGTCAAAGTGCTGTACATAATGTTATTATATGTACATAGTATGTATATGATATCTATTTACAGCATGTTTCTGTAACAATTGTGTGTGTGTGTTATGGGTGAACTCTTTGCAAAAGTAAATTTCCAGAAATATGTTTTAGTACGACAATTATTAAAAGTATTTGTATTTAAATACTTTCCTAAAGTATTTTACTTTTTTCAAATATTTTTTTCAAATACATTGTCAGTATCAACATTTCTTTTTTCACTGTCACATGTAATGCCTGCCAAACTGATTACCTTAATGCACTGCAACTTCATCCAACAGTGCTAATTACTGATGAAGACACTTAACAACAGGCTTCCCCCTGGCCCTGCAGTGACCACAACTTTTGTTGTTTGCTCAGAGCCAGAGGATGGATTAGCACCTAACAGTGACCATAATTATGCCTATAAACTAGTATCAATATATGTGTTGCTTTTCTTTTACCTACATAGTAATACAAAATGAAAAGTATTTAAAAAAAGTATTTGGAATACTTTTCAATGTATTCATATTTAAATACATTTATATTTGTATTTGTAATTGTATTTTAATCCCTCAAGAATATTTGTATTTAAATACATTTCAAAGTATTTGACCCCATGTCGTGGATTTAGACAGGTTTACAGTTTGCACTTAATAGAACATAATAGACAGGGATTTAGCAGCTAACCGCCCAGACCCAGTCAGGATTCTGGATGTTGGAAATATGACCAGTCATTCAAAACCTTACTGAAAGAGCAAACAATGCAGGTGGGGCTGTGGCCTGGCTTCTACAATTACAAAGCAAGATGTTAGGGGATGCTTATCTCCTCTTCTCCTGCAGTGCTTCCCAGGGACTGTCACAATATAACTTGTATGTGATGTGGCTTCTCTGGGAATAGAAGGTATTAATTAGGGAAATCTGACTGAATATTTTGAATACCTCGATTATTATTACATTTATTAGATTACTTCTAATATTGCCATTTTTATCTGTCTAATATATTTGCCCCAGGCCCCTTGGATTCACAAATGACATACATCTGTACAATTTTTATAAAAGGTTTGTTGAGAGAGTAAATTAATGTATATTACAACACTCATTTACCTGAGGTGATGAGCTTTTCCGCATGCCCTATGGTGATGATACCTCAAGTTCTGAAAATGTGACACATTTGAATTGTTATGTACTTGAAAAAATTGCAATGCTATGAACGATCACATTATCATCATTGCTTAATATATTAAATTATTATTATAACTATAATATTATAATATTGTCATTAGGAATAAGTATAACGAAGGCCTAAGTACAATTGTTACGGATCACTTATAATGCATTTACATTATATACCTATAGCTACTATTAGGCTAATTAAGCCTAGTTAATCTTAGCCTTAGAATATTAACCTGCTACATATCATATGTGACATAAACATTACATAGTTACAGTATTATAATCAATCACTGACATGTCGTAGTCATCTAAGTATAGGCCATAGTCTATGCCTGGCGTAGTCATACTCGTAGCATAGCCATACCTTGGACTTGGTATTTTGTCGTACCATGGATTGGCTGAATAAGCGCTAAGGTTGAAGGTAAACAATAACATCAATTTTATATAAAAAACAGGAATATCAATGACGTATACTCATACGCCTAAATATATATACGTGATTATACTCATTATAGCTGAGCAATTCGTAATTACTAACCTATCCGGAAGAACATCTGTGCGAACGCTGCATGTTGACTGTGTAGTCAGTGACAGTTCGCCGGCCCACGGGCACGGTGTCCGTAGCTTGCAAAGCCAGGGCACTGTGGCTGTCACTGTTCCGAAGTCATGCTATTCATTGCTTAGTTCCATATTATTTCCCAATCATGCGTCGATGCTGTCTTTGTCTGCTTAATTTGCCGTGTTGGTGGCTTATAAAAATCATGTTTGTGCCTAAACTCGCTGTTCCTAAACGTAATCAACTCGACAGGATGAAGGTCAATCTCGCCACCCAAGTCTCGTTCGCGTGAAGACTAAAGCGTATTCCGCTCAAATCTCCATTTCCATAGTTAGGTTTCGTACAGAGTTTCGACCGGATTCTATCGAAACGAAAATCGAAATAGTTCCTATTTATTTTATTAATTTCAGAAAAAAAGAAGTAACATGTATGCATAAACCAACTAAGCAATCATTAGGGAGTATTTGATACCTCCGCTGTTTGTGAGATTACTAAAAATCGCTAGGAGCAAACGATTTTTACGCGAATGATTGGAGGGAGCAGCTTTAACATGTCACATGCATACACACGACGTTTCGTAAAGCAGGGACTACATGGCGCCCACATTTTCGAACATTCGTGTCGCCTATACAAATCTAATGACGTGTAAAACATATTTTTGCAGTTGAAACGGATGGAGAATGAGTTGCGTTCAACAACGGGGCAGAACCTTAATAATAATAGGTGCCTATGAATTATAAGAAGACAAACAAAAAAGAAGAGGAAGACAAAGACGACAAAGAAAATGAAGATGAGGAGGAAGAGGAGACGACGAAGAAGAAATATCTATTGGGTCTAAGTCCTTGAAAACCACGCATAAAGACGCATCAAGGCAACAGGGAGTCGATAAATATTTCACTTATCAACATATGTATTTATATGCCAGGGAGCTATAGTGAATAGGCAAGATTATAAGTATGTTTTAAATGATGGCGGAATTATGTAATGTTTTCAAATGATCTAACGCTAACAGGAAGCAAATACAATAGAGGGTAGGTGCAGCTATAGAAAAGCCATAGTCCCAATATTAGTAGGTACACTAGGGACAACATGTAAAGCAGAACTAGCTGATCAAAACAGGATAGATTTTTTACAGGAGTAAGCAATACAATGGTGGCTTACATGAACACGACTGGTTTGTGATAGCACAGATCCGAAACATTATATATGTTTCTCTCACTTATGTCAATACATGGTGATGGTCGGGGGGGGGGGTGGATTTGCTCTTTCCACAAACTTTCGCTGAGAAAATCACGACAGATGGTACTTTGAATGTTGTTTTGTTGACGAGCCTGGCATTACGTCTACCGTGGAAAACAACCCGATTATTACTATTAAATTGTCGTCATTAAAATGTCTTGATTCAATTTAACCAAATCCATCGTGGTATTTCTAATGCACAGTCTACGTCCATTTGAGTGGGCTACAGAAGTTGAGGGTCCTAGAAAAATATTATCTCCTTTTTGTGGAGAATATGAATTAATTTAAGTCGATGTGCAAGAAGCCCATCATGGACGCACTTTCTAGCAAAACAAACTCGTGTGATATGTTCTGAGACACTCCTATATTTTAGATACAGTAGTTGTAGCTAATATATATCAGCACGATTTTTGGTATACGCATATTCAAATAAATGGAGAACATTATCTTGTAGAAAGTGGTATTGGAATGAAAAACGTAATTATTTTTTTAAACGTAAGGAACAAGATTGAATGTTAAAAAGTATACCTTTGATCTAGGAACACACACACACACACACACACACACACACACACACACACACACACACACACACACACACACCACCACACACACACACACACACACACACACACACACACACACACACACAGACGCACACCACACGCACACACACACACCCACACCACACACACACAAAACACTCACCACACACACACACACACACACACAACACACACACACACACACACACACACACACACACACACACACACACACACACACACACACATGAACACACACTGAATTATATGCGCTAGGCAACCGGAAAAACCTTAGAAATGGTATCTTAGTCTGTGTTACTTCTGTACAGTGGCCTTTGTTCTAGAGAGAACTTGTGAAAACTTGACTTGATGTAAGGAGCCTCGTTAGAAAACTCTGACCCTTTGAAATCGGCACCTCCAAAGTAGAGGAATAGGCCTACTGCTAATATTGACAGTGCACCTACCGGAAGAAGATTCTCCGTTCTGTGTTGCACTTACCTAACTTGGTCCAATTGCTAAATACAAAACAACTGATCACCCCATCCCCATTAATCGTTTGGTTTATGGTGTGGTGTGGTGTATCTGACACATTACGTTTGATTTAGTTATATATGATATTTCAACTTTTGTAATTTGTATGATTAAGTAAAATTTGGCCATAGAATGCAATAGCATGGCAACATGGTTTAAAAACATCAACATTTGTCCTATTTACCGTGTCGTGTGTGCTATGTATAGCATTACACTTTGCAATTTTGAAAGCATTGGGTAGACTCAGCTCATTAGCCTTGACAGGCAGTGGGTCTAGTATAAGGAAAACTCTGATTTTAAACCTACGGCCCAAGGACCTCGCTGTTACCGTCCCAGCTCGCTAGGTCATGGCAGACGAACCTTGGATTTAAAGGGTGGGGTCAGGTTTGCGCACCCTGCACTCCACCTTAAAGCTCCATTGCGCATGCGAGAAGGTCACGTCCACCTCCCTTAACACACAAAAGCCTGCAGCGATGGGAAAGGGACGAATGCGGCAGGTGGGAGATGACACTGAGAGCCGCGGTTCCAATCCTGCATGCAGGCGGCTCAGACGTATGGATCGTCTGATGTTGACCCGGAGATGACAACATCACCCGGCAGCACCCTGAGCGACCAAGCTTGGACAGGGACAGCACTGGTTGCTTCACACGGAGAGGGGCCCAGAAAAGGCGGCCTAATCAAAACTTGTCTTCATATGTCCCAGTTGGCTCACCGCGGTCAACAGGCATCTTCCAAATGCGGTCGAAACACATCAAACGAGAAACGGCGCATCCCACTTGCCTTAAAAGGTGGGAACAGACTCAAACTAGCATGATGGAACATAAGAATAATGTTAGATTCATGCAACAGCACTTGACCTGAACGACGCTCTGCATTAATTGAACACGAACTCGCTAGGCTGAATATTGACATCGCCGCACTCAGTGAAATCTGCTTCTCAGAAGAAGCATGTCTGAGAGAACGTGGCGCAGGTTATAGACTCTATTGATCTGGCAAATCGATACAGGAGAAACGTCTTTCATGTGTTAGGTTCATGGTCATGGGACTCCATGGCTACCAAGCTTACAAACCTGCCAATCGGTCACTCCGACCGCATCATCTTCATGCGTCTGCCACTTAGTGTTCAGCAGCACGCCACTCTTCAGTGTGTATGCCCCAACTCTCACAGGCAGATCCTACTGAATTTTTTTTTATTTACATAGACTTACGCAGCCGTCTTCGAAATGTTCCAGCAAATGACAAGATTGTCATCCTTGGCGATTTCAATGCCAGAGAAGGCAGAGACGCAGACACCTGGAAAGGTGTACTTGGAAAACATGGCATTGGAAACTGCAATGAGAATGGTTACATACTACTTGAACTATGAGCCGAACAACAACTGCGTATCACCAACACTGTTTTCCAGCAGAAAGACAGATTAAAAACCACCTGGATGCATGCTCGATCAAAACACTGGCACATGACATATTATATCCTTGTGCGCCAACGTGACCTGAACGATGTAGCTCACACGAGAGTGACGCCTAGTGCTGAGTGCCACACGGACCACAGCCTGCTAGGATGTGCTCCAAAGAAAAAGCTTAAGGTTTGTAGCCTCCAGACAGTAAATCATTTGTGTGGACTTCCAAGAGAACATACGGTCTAAGCTGAACAGATTCAACTGCCCAGCAAATATCTAAATATCGCGGGATAACCCTTCTCTCCATCGCCGGCAAAATATTAGCAAGAGTATTGCTAAACAGACTTGTACCCGTTATTGCAGAAGACCGTTTTGAGTGGAGTACCGCAGGGATCAGTACTGGGACCTATTTTATTCTTAATATATATCAATGATTTGGATGATGGCATAACAAGCAAGGTGTTGAAGTTTGCGGACGACACAAAAGTGTTTAGGAAAATTAAAAGTGATGCAGATAGACAGCATTTACAAGATGATCTTAATAAGTTGATAGAATGTTCTGAGAAAATGCTGTTTAATTTTGGAAAGTGTAAGTGCCTTCACACAGGACATGGGAATGGAGATGCACAATATACAATGGGTGGTACTGTACTAAATACTACCTTAAAGGAAAAGGACTTAGGGTTAACTATCAGTGCTGACATGAAGGTATCAGAGCAGTGTGGAATTGCAGCAGCGAAGGGAAACCAAATACTTGGATTAATTAGGCGAAATATAGTGTACAAAGAAAAAGAACTAATAATACCGCTGTATAAAACAATAGTTAAGCCTCACTTAGAATATTGTATACAAGCATGGAGGCCATATCGCAAGAAGGATATTGATATGCTAGAAAGAGTACAAAGGAGAGCAACCAAAATGATACCAAAACTCAGGAATATTAGTTATGAAATGCGTCTAAAAGAATGTGGTTTAACAACACTAGAAACCAGAAGATTGAGAGGAGATCAGATTGAGGTGTTTAAAATATTGAATGGATATGAAAATATTGACAGAAATATTTTTTTCACAGTCAAGGAAAAGAGAAGGACTATAGGACATGCAGTTACATTAGCAGAGAAGCAGTGTAGACTAGATATTAGAAACAAAGAACAGTAAACGAATGGAACAGATTATCAGCTGATTGTGTAGGTGCTAGTAGTGTTAATATATTTAAAAATTAAATCAACATATACCTAAGACGGGCGGGGTATACTTAGATAGATAGGTTGGACTCTCGATAAGCCAAATGGCTTCCTAGTCCACCTGCCATCTAAAGTTGAATCTCTAGGTGGCAATCTTGTTAAATCTCTTGTTAAATCTTGTTAAATGGTGTTTACCCTGAGACTGATTCAAAGGAAGTGCCGAGAGCAAAACCAAGGATTGTTCATCACCTTTGTAGACCTATCGAAAGCGTTTGACACCTAAGTAGAAAGGGACTTTGGAAAATTCTTCAAAAGCTAGGATGTCCACCAAAGTTCCTAGCCATGGTCATCCAACTACATGAATATCAACTAGGCCAAGTGAGACACAGCAACATTCTCTCACGGTCCTTCAAAATCACAAATGGCGTGAAACAGGGCTGCGTTCTTGAGCCAACGCTTTTCAGACTATTATTTAGCATGATGCTCCAACAGGCCACACAGAACCTTAATGACAAGAATGGCGCTTACATTCGTTTGCGTACAGATGGAGTCAGATCACATTTGCATTTTCCATAGGCGACCATTATAACGTTTCCTTCATTTCCTACTAATCTTGAAGAGCTCTGTTATTGACAATTGCACAGCATATTTACCCTCCAACAGACGTTCTGTGAAAAATTCGTGAATTTTTAATACCTCAGGCTCCCACAAACTTCTTTCAAACCTTACACCCCTCCATTTCTGCTTGAACCACCCACGGATTGCCCCTGATTACATCACCAAGGAAAATGAACACTGTATTAATACGCAGAAATGCACCGACTGACAGCTGTCATAATTTGACAGCTCTGATGCCATGCTGCACGAAAACATCATTTCTAATCACTCCACACTACATATGTGCTCACAGAAATTCAGACAACCTGCATAATGCTGCTTTTAAAGGGTACTCTTTGGTCGCACGGGGAATGGCGGATGAGCACCTTATTGTGGTCTTACATCAGATGGCAGTCTGTTCAACCTAACACGTTTGCAAGCCCATACAAATACCAAGGAGAAATTGCCCAGGGAGTTATTGTCCGCTATGATGCTACCATTGTTGCCGATATTGAGTCGGCCACGCAGAGAATAACATCTTGCTTCGCAGAAGCTGCTCAGCTCTTCGGGCTTGAAATATGTATGAAGAAGACTGAAGTTCTTCATCAGCTCGCGCTTCACGAAGAGTACCATCCACCCAGCATCTTCACCGAACAGCCTGAAATTAAAGCAGTCCACCAATTCAGCTACTTAGGATGCATTATCACATCTGATGTCAAAATAGACAAAGAAGTGGACAATTGGCTAGCCAAGACAAACAGCGCCTTCGGTGGACTATACAAACGGGTATGGAACAACAAAAATCTAAAAAAAGACACTAAAATCAATGTCTACAAAGCTATTGTACAGACCACTCTCCTGCATGGTGCCGAGTCATGGGTTACCTATCGTCGCCATCTGCGCCTCACCGAGCGTTACCATCAGCGCTGTCGACGTACCATCCTAAACAACCATTGGAGTGATTTCGTCACCAATACTGATGTCCTTGTAATGGCTAAAGTTACCAGCATCGAGGGCATGCTCCTCAAAACACAGCTTCGCTGGGCAGGACATGTCTCGTCTCCAGGATGGAAGACCATCGCCTACCAAAGATCATACTATATGGAGAATTGTCTACTGGCCATCGTGACAAAGATACAAAGACACTTTGAAAAGGTCCCTCGCCACTTGTAACATTGATTACCGTCAACGGACAACACAACACAAACAACCAATCGGATGAACTGGCGACGCACAGTCTACCAGGCCACCACTTCCTTTGAAACCACACGAAGGGCCAACATGGAAGACAAAAGGAGAAGGCGGAAACACGGTGACCTTTTTTACATCAACACTCAGTAGACCATAACATGCAGTCGCTGTGGAAAGACTTGCCTATTCTCGGGTACGCTTCATCAGCCATCAATGTGCTGCACCAGACGAGGACTTCCTCTTTCTTGAATCTTCGTTCGCGAAATAAAGCCATGATTGAAAGCACCTCTCGACCATTAAATATGTATTTAATTTAATTAATTCTATTAAGCGGAAAGAGGGGAACGAATGGAAGAACAGGTGACCAAGAAAGCGGATATCCCCAAAGTGTCTTAACACGTACGACGGAAGCACGAACACATAACACCAGTGCTGAAATAATTATCTGCATTGGTTACCAATCCAAAAAAAGAATAACGTTTAATATTCTCCTGATTACATTCAAGGCACTCCACGGACTTGCACCGCAATATATATCTGAGCGTCTTGTCGAATATTCTGACACACGCTCCCTCCCGTTAAATTTGGCTGGTCTCCTAAAGGTTCCATCCACACGCTTCAAGTTGTTCGGAGATCGGGCTTTTGCCAAAGTGGCCCCTCTACTGGGGAACAATTTGCCGCAGTCAGACAGACAGTGTGACACATTACCTCGTCGTTTAAGACGGCGCTTAAGACGCATCTTTTAAAAGTAGCTTTTAATACTTAAACAAGTGACATACATAACTTTATGAACCTTTTGTTCAGCGCTTTGAACAGAACAAAGGACTGAATACAGCGCTTTATAATACATTGTTATTATTATTGAAGTGGAAGGTAACTGGAGGGGTTGAAGAGCACGACTCTGATAGGAGAATTTCATATAGATAAATTAGACGGGATTTAAAGAAGAGCGCATTAAAAGAACGAATAAATGGGAGATGTGGAGACGGAAGGTGGATGTATCAGTCTGTGCACAGTGATGCGTACATGGAAGCTCTCCCACCCATTGCATACGGTTGCAGTGCAACAACGCGATGACGCTGTGGTCCTGGAGACCGTTTCACTGACGTTGTTAACAAACAATGATCTTCAATACATGAAAACTGTCAACACCATGACGCGCCAGCGCCTAGTGTCACCTGTGAGTCATAGAAATAGTGTCCTCGGTAATACGACAATGGCTATTTGCGTTTTTAAAACAATCTTAATTTAACAACGGATTTTGTGCAATAAGGATTGTTCTTAAGACCTCTTTATCTCAGTGAAGCGGTCGACCTACTGTGTTCCCGGACATTTGATACAGGACCTGCCAGTCATTAGCTATCTATTTGTTCCCTGACATCTGATGCACGACTTACCAGACATTAGCAATCTATTTGTTCCCTGACATCTGATGCACGACCTCTACCAGTCATTAGCAATCTATTTGTTCCCTGACATCTGATGCACGACTTACCAGACATTAGCAATCTATTTGTTCCCTGACATCTGATGCACGACCTACCAGCCATTAACAATCTATTTGTTCCCTGACATCTGATGCACGACCTACCAGTCATTAGCTATCTATTTGTTCCCTGACATCTGATGCACGACCTACCAGCCATTAGCAATCTATTTGTTCCCTGACATCTGATGCACGATCTACCAGTCATTAACAATCTATTTGTTCCCTGACATCTGATGCACGACCTACCAGCCATTAGCAATCTATTTGTTCCCTGACATCTGATGCACGACCTACCAGTCATTAGCTATCTATTTGTTCCCTGACATCTGATGCACGACTTACCAGACATTAGCAATCTATTTGTTCCCTGACATCTGATGCACGATCTACCAGCCATTAGCAATCTATTTGTTCCCTGACATCTGATGCACGATCTACCAGTCATTAGCTATCTATTTGTTCCCTGACATCTGATGCACGACCTACCAGTCATTAGCTATCTATTTGTTCCCTGACATCTGATGCACGATCTACCAGTCATTAGCTATCTATTTGTTCCCTGACATCTGATGCACGACCTACCAGTCATTAGCTATCTATTTGTTCCCTGACATCTGATGCACGACTTACCAGACATTAGCAATCTATTTGTTCCCTGACATCTGATGCACGATCTACCAGCCATTAGCAATCTATTTGTTCCCTGACATCTGATGCACGATCTACCAGTCATTAACAATCTATTTGTTCCCTGACATCTGATGCACGACCTACCAGCCATTAGCAATCTATTTGTTCCCTGACATCTGATGCACGACCTACCAGTCATTAGCTATCTATTTGTTCCCTGACATCTGATGCACGACCTACCAGCCATTAGCTATCTATTTGTTCCCTGACATCTGATGCACGACTTACCAGACATTAGCAATCTATTTGTTCCCTGACATCTGATGCACGATCTACCAGTCATTAACAATCTATTTGTTCCCTGACATCTGATGCACGACCTACCAGCCATTAGCAATCTATTTGTTCCCTGACATCTGATGCACGACCTACCAGTCATTAGCTATCTATTTGTTCCCTGACATCTGATGCACGACTTACCAGACATTAGCAATCTATTTGTTCCCTGACATCTGATGCACGACCTACCAGCCATTAGCAATCTATTTGTTCCCTGACATCTGATGCACGATCTACCAGCCATTAACAATCTATTTGTTCCCTGACATCTGATGCACGACCTACCAGCCATTAGCAATCTATTTGTTCCCTGACATCTGATGCACGACCTACCAGCCATTAACAATCTATTTGTTCCCTGACATCTGATGCACGACCTACCAGTCATTAGCTATCTATTTGTTCCCTGACATCTGATGCACGACTTACCAGACATTAGCAATCTATTTGTTCCCTGACATCTGATGCACGACTTACCAGACATTAGCCATCTAGTTGTTCCCTGACATCTGATGCACGACCTACCAGTCATTAGCTATCTATTTGTTCCCTGACATCTGATGCACGACCTACCAGCCATTAACAATCTATTTGTTCCCTGACATCTGATGCACGACCTACCAGTCATTAGCAATCTATTTGTTCCCTGACATCTGATGCACGACCTACCAGTCATTAACAATCTATTTGTTCCCTGACATCTGATGCACGATCTACCAGCCATTAACAATCTATTTGTTCCCTGACATCTGATGCACGACCTACCAGCCATTAACAATCTATTTGTTCCCTGACATCTGATGCACGACCTACCAGCCATTAACAATCTATTTGTTCCCTGACATCTGATGCACGACCTACCAGTCATTAGCTATCTATTTGTTCCCTGACATCTGATGCACGACCTACCAGCCATTAGCAATATATTTGTTCCCTGACATCTGATGCACGATCTACCAGTCATTAGCTATCTATTTGTTCCTTGACATCTGATGCACGACTTACCAGACATTAGCAATCTAGTTGTTCCCTGACATCTGATGCACGACTTACCAGACATTAGCAATCTATTTGTTCCCTGACATCTGATGCACGATCTACCAGTCATTAACAATCTATTTGTTCCCTGACATCTGATGCACGACCTACCAGCCATTAGCAATCTATTTGTTCCCTGACATCTGATGCACGACCTACCAGTCATTAGCTATCTATTTGTTCCCTGACATCTGATGCACGACCTACCAGCCATTAGCAATCTATTTGTTCCCTGACATCTGATGCACGATCTACCAGCCATTAACAATCTATTTGTTCCCTGACATCTGATGCACGACCTACCAGCCATTAGCAATCTATTTGTTCCCTGACATCTGATGCACGACCTACCAGCCATTAACAATCTATTTGTTCCCTGACATCTGATGCACGACCTACCAGTCATTAGCTATCTATTTGTTCCCTGACATCTGATGCACGACTTACCAGACATTAGCAATCTATTTGTTCCCTGACATCTGATGCACGACTTACCAGACATTAGCCATCTAGTTGTTCACTGACATCTGATGCACGACCTACCAGTCATTAGCTATCTATTTGTTCCCTGACATCTGATGCACGACCTACCAGCCATTAACAATCTATTTGTTCCCTGACATCTGATGCACGACCTACCAGTCATTAGCAATCTATTTGTTCCCTGACATCTGATGCACGACCTACCAGTCATTAACAATCTATTTGTTCCCTGACATCTGATGCACGATCTACCAGCCATTAACAATCTATTTGTTCCCTGACATCTGATGCACGACCTACCAGCCATTAACAATCTATTTGTTCCCTGACATCTGATGCACGACCTACCAGCCATTAACAATCTATTTGTTCCCTGACATCTGATGCACGACCTACCAGTCATTAGCTATCTATTTGTTCCCTGACATCTGATGCACGACCTACCAGCCATTAGCAATATATTTGTTCCCTGACATCTGATGCACGATCTACCAGTCATTAGCTATCTATTTGTTCCTTGACATCTGATGCACGACTTACCAGACATTAGCAATCTAGTTGTTCCCTGACATCTGATGCACGACCTACCAGCCATTAGCAATCTATTTGTTCCCTGACATCTAATGCACGACCTACCAGTCATTAGCTATCTATTTGTTCCCTGACATCTGATGCACGACCTCTACCAGTCATTAGCTATCTATTTGTTCCCTGACATCTGATGCACGACTTACCAGACATTAGCAATCTATTTGTTCCCTGACATCTGATGCACGACCTACCAGCCATTAGCTATCTATTTGTTCCCTGACATCTGATGCACGATCTACCCGTCATTAGCTATCTATTTGTTCCTTGACATCTGATGCACGACTTACCAGACATTAGCAATCTAGTTGTTCCCTGACATCTGATGCACGACCTACCAGCCATTAGCAATATATTTGTTCCCTGACATCTGATGCACGATCTACCAGTCATTAGCTATCTATTTGTTCCTTGACATCTGATGCACGACCTACCAGTCATTAGCTATCTATTTGTTCCCTGACATCTGATGCACGACCTACCAGCCATTAGCTATCTATTTGTTCCCTGACATCTGATGCACGATCTACCAGTCATTAGCTATCTATTTGTTCCCTGACATCTGATGCACGACCTACCAGACATTAGCAATCTAGTTGTTCCCTGACATCTGATGCACGACTTACCAGACATTAGCAATCTATTTGTTCCCTGACATCTGATGCACGACCTACCAGCCATTAGCTATCTATTTGTTCCCTGACATCTGATGCACGATCTACCAGTCATTAGCTATCTATTTGTTCCCTGACGTCTGATGCACGACCTACCAGCCATTAGCAATCTATTTGTTCCCTGACATCTGATGCACGATCTACCAGTCATTAGCTATCTATTTGTTCCCTGACATCTGATGCACGACCTCTACCAGTCATTAGCTATCTATTTGTTCCCTGACATCTGATGCACGACCTACCAGCCATTAGCTATCTATTTGTTCCCTGACATCTGATGCACGACTTACCAGACATTAGCAATCTATTTGTTCCCTGACATCTGATGCACGACTTACCAGACATTAGCAATCTATTTGTTCCCTGACATCTGATGCACGACTTACCAGACATTAGCAATCTATTTGTTCCCTGACATCTGATGCACGACCTACCAGCCATTAGCTATCTATTTGTTCCCTGACATCTGATGCACGATCTACCAGTCATTAGCTATCTATTTGTTCCCTGACATCTGATGCACGACCTACCAGTCATTAGCTATCTATTTGTTCCCTGACATCTGATGCACGATCTACCAGTCATTAGCTATCTATTTGTTCCCTGACATCTGATGCACGATCTACCAGTCATTAGCTATCTATTTGTTCCCTGACATCTGATGCACGACCTACCAGACATTAGCTATCTATTTGTTCCCTGACATCTGATGCACGACCTACCAGCCATTAGCTATCTATTTGTTCCCTGACATCTGATGCACGACCTACCAGTCATTAGCTATCTATTTGTTCCCTGACATATGATGCACGATCTACCAGTCATTAGCTATCTATTTGTTCCCTGACATCTGATGCACGATCTACCAGTCATTAGCTATCTATTTGTTCCCTGACATCTGATGCACGATCTACCAGTCATTAGCTATCTATTTGTTCCCTGAAATCTGATGCACGACATAACAGTCATTAGCTATCTATTTGTTCCCTGACATTTGATGCAGGACCTCCCAGTCATTAGCTATCTATTTGTTCCCTGACATCTGATGCACGACATAACAGTCATTAGCTATCTATTTGTTCCCTGACATCTGATGCACGACCTACCAGTCATTAGCTATCTATTTGTTCCCTGAAATCTGATGCACGACATAACAGTCATTAGCTATCTATTTGTTCCCTGACATTTGATGCAGGACCTCCCAGTCATTAGCTACCTATTTGTCCACTAAGTGGCTTTAAGTGCATTAACATCAACGAAGCTTCCATGAACATTGTAGGAAATGGGAGCCTTGGTCAAGATGCGAGATATTAACCGTGCACCTTTTCCAACTTGCTGCAAGACTCTTAACAACTACCATTGATATCACTCGCATAATAATATGTACTTTATTGCATAGACCCTACTTCAAGAGTGATTTCGGTGCAACCCATCACCCAAACCCGGTTTCAACTAATTTTTAAGATTTCGGTCGAAGCTTCCCCTGCCCTTCGTTCAAACATTTTTATCATCCTTACAAAATAAACTCTCAGCTACCGTTTGTATATATCATTCGTGGTGGAGATGACCATCATAAGGACGACAACGTATTCAATATAACGTGTAATCGGAAGGACTAATAAATAATACGAGTGTAGAAATGTTTCCCTCCTTACACTCTCATACGTGTTCTACCCACATATCACGTTTGACCATTAATCATGGAAATATATTTCAAACAAACTGAAACCGCAACTGTACACTTTATTGAAGCTTAATTACCGGTGTGTATTACGCCTACATTGCTGATGCGTTCGGAGTGTCCTGGTTCTATTTCGGCATAAAACAAGTGCACTTAAATTACAAACGTTGGTTTACAATGTTCTGGTGTAGCTTCTCTGCCGCTTCTTGATGCGATTACAAAGTGGCTTTAGGTGACAAGTTGATATGAGCTGGTGTCTTCTTTGCATCGATTTTATACCTAGAGAAACAAAAACAAAACTGTGAAACAGCAAAGCAATAAACAGTAGTAGGACAGTGAGAATGTATGTACATGTTCAAATGTAGCTTAGCCAACATGATCCCCAACATTACTACCAGCATCCTGGCATGCCAGGGCTGTTTGCTGTTCAAACCTAGCCATCATGGATCCCCTAGGTGAAGCTGTGGGAGTTAGCTGAGTCGAACTAGTCGTGAGAACAGCGCCAAATACTCGCCCCAATTCAAGACGGATAAACAATGTGTATTGGAATATTTCCTTCTAGTTCTACATTCCAAACATTGTGCGTATGAGCAGTGTGTTCCTGAAATAGTCAACAAACTATATCAACATTTATGATCGGAGACCAACCATAGTCCTCGTGGGCGATTGTTCTGGGCGTTTTTGTTTTACTAAGACATTTGACGAGGAATTAGCATTTCAACTAGTTTCAATGTGTGTGCAACTGAAGAACGAAATATTGCGACTGCATGGTGTTGGGTTTGGGTGTCTTACTTCTGTACTGTTTCAAGTGAGTGATTACTTGAGCCATGGAATGACAATTCTTGGGATGATTGTCGGTGCTTCCTGTAATGGTCCAGGCGTCTCTGCAATGCCTCGTCAACGACCTTCTTGGAATCCTGCGTGTCCAGTAGTGTGGCAAATGATATCGCCGCTGACATATCCGTCGCGTTCAGTTTCGATGAGCGTCTGCCAACGCAACGAGTGTCAATCAGGTCCACGCGAATCGTGTGTACACACGTGGTTCACACAATATTTATTTGAATTAATGAATGTGATGAATCAGATGTGAATATGATTCTTACAATATGGGCAAATTAGTGATCGCGTTGTTTGGTGAACTGGAACTAACGTCGTTCAAAAACATCAATGACCGGAATGAAAACGTTCTCCCTTAAATGTAAACGTCTCTCTTTCTCTCGATCTCCCTCTCTTCTGTCTGTCTGTCTGTCTGTATGTATGTCTCTCTCTCTCTTGCCGTCCTTCTCTCCCTCCCTCTAGCTCTCTCTACATGACTCCTATT